>NQLW01000840.1:186836-207988 GCA_002312845.1 Kalanchoe fedtschenkoi
GATGTTTAGGAGTTTCATGCACTGCATGTCTTAAGATGCCCCTATGACTGTGTGGTGAATAATTTCAGCTTTGTTCGCTGTTGCAGGACGAAGTTGAGGACCGACCATCCAGTAAAAAGCTACATAAATGCCCTTCTTTGAACGAAGTCCACTTGGAAAACAAGTAACACATAATGATTTGAGGTACACTATATGCTACTTTTATTGCAGCTTAATACTCTATAGGCGAGCAAATTTGTGTCTAGGGATTAGGCCTTAGAGAGTAAGCCAGATCGGTTGCACATGTAAGGGTAAGGCTGAGGTATCAGTGCCCTGTTGTTTGTTCATTAAGATCATTTTGCATGAGCTGAGTCATTCTTAAGATGTTGTTTATCAGGCAGGTAGCAAAAGTAAAATTAACCCACTCAGTTTGGATGAAATCATCTTACATTTCCCTAAGTTATTGCGACCTTTAACATTGTCGGGGCTAACATTTGTCGTCCCTTTTCCCTTTTCATTTGCTGTAGATGGGATGCAGAGGAGAATGGCTGGAAGTGGTACATGTTTTTAAACTATTCGATGAGACTACAAGAGGATCTACTTAGTACTCGGAGTTTTTATTATAATTTCAATTTATATGCTTGGAATTTTCTTTTTGTTTCTATCTAGCATCATTTCTGCGGAAATGAATGGATGTTCATGAGGAATCATGGGCTGGATTCCTGTCAATAAACTGCTAATTTTATTGAAATATAGAAAACAATTCACATATATACCTGGACAGAGGTGTAATCTGTCAATGACACGGCATTCTGGATGTGTAAGGTCGTGTGTGGAAAAGAAGAAGAATGGAAGAAAGAAGTCATATGGCAGTGTGTGAAAGGGACGCGGTGAAGCCAGCTTGTGAAGCGCAGAGTAGAGAAAGGAGCAGCGTGGAAGCATTGGCATCATACAACTAAATCACGTGTGTCATTCATGTGACTGATCAAACATTGGATTGGCCAAGAGTGAGGTTGGCACACACAAACCACAATTGCCGTCTGAAAATCTACGATGCCGCTGGCAGAAATCTAATCATGTCCGTGAGTCATAAAAATGAAAAATAAAACGGGCCGCCTTTTGCTTGTTGAGCAAGAAGGAAGGAAGGAAGAAACCTGAGCGTGGGGGTAGCGCGGCCGGCCTTTGACTTTACTGTTTGGGGGTTCGACTTTTGACTAAACCGAATCTCGGATTAAATCAACTGTAGTAACAAGGGTTTAGATTTAGTGAGATGAACTGAAGATGGTTGATTTGTCTGACCTGCGAGACATCATCGGACTGATCTTTAACTCTATGACCGAGTAGCAACAGAAACAGCATCGTCGGTATTGGTCATTGTTTCGTTGGTACGTGTCGTTGACATTTTGACAGAGTTACTTCTCCTCCCTCCGCATCCACCGCCGATCTTCCGATCCATCATCTGAAATTCTCAATCCAACTCTTCTCCCCTTTAATCCTCGGACGAGTTATGCAATTCTACAGGGCGCTTTCACGCCTATCTAGAAACGCTTTCGCCCGCCGCCCCCTGCTTCCTCCACCTCCTCCGCCTCACCGCATCCCACCACCTTTTACAAAGGTAACGAGTTCTGAATCTTCTTTATCATTTTCAATCAATATCGATGCTGGATTGGATAGTCGAATCGGATTGGATGTATGCAAGTTTTTGACACGAGCTGCTTGTGAACGACCTCGCTTCGCGCATGCAGTTGCTGTTTACTGTTTACTTCTACTTTGGGTTGACCTGCTAGATTTCAAATTCACGGCTACACTTTGGTTGCCATCCAGGCTTTGTATGTACCACTTCCGAATTCATGCTGGTGTTTTTTCTGTTGTTCACTGTAATGCTGGCTAATCCATCCCTTATTTTTGCTATTTTTTCGTACTGACAAGTTGACGAAATTTGTCTAACAACTGCTTCAAGCCACCGTCCATCTCTTTCTTTTTCATTTTTGTTATGATTTTTTAGTGATATATTTACTTTAGAAATATTTGAGCATGACTATACCGTGCAGATTGAACATTTGTGTTGTTGGTTGCTCTGGTGATTAGTAGGTCCTTGGTTTCAGCGAATTTTATGATGGAGGTTCCTCTTCTAACTATGGCATCCGGCACCAGCACCACAACAGCAGCCCAATTGTTGAGGTTAGGCAAAAAAAAAACTCTGTTGGGTTGTTATTTTATTCTCTCAATTACTTCCATAATTTTAGCTCATCCAGCCATTATATGCTCTATAGTTTATATGGTGCATTGTTTTTTTCATAGCGATTAGCAGCATTCAAACTAGAGTTTTATCAGACCCTGCCACCTGTTGAGGCTCTTTAGATGTGCTTTATCACTCCATTTTCAATGACAACAGTACAATACAGGACTCGATATAATGAAATAAGAAACAAATGTGTAAGACTTGCATTCATTTTGCCTTGCACCTCAGTTTGATGGACTTATAATCTTGCAGGAGAGACTTGACCCGTTTTCTCTTGTTGCTGATGAATTATTGGTTCTAGCTAATCGATTGCGTGATATGGTTGTTGCAGAGGTACTTCTTTTTGGATCTCATCTTGTGCAGTTTTAAGTAATAATAGAGTTGCTGAGTCGTTACAGCGTGTTAACATTCTACTATATAGCATAATTAGAAGTCTTTGTGGTTTCTTTACTATAGGTCCCCAAGCTGGCATCAGCTGCTGAGTACTTTTTCAAGTTTGGTGTTGAAGGAAAGAGGTTCAGGCCTACGGTATGGCTAATAGAATCTGAGCCTTATGCCAACATTCTCTGTTAACTTGTAAAGGGTTTGGTAGTAAGCTAAGCTACTCTCACTAACTGTGATAATAGGATGCCATATTATGTTCTTTGTTAGTTGCGATTTGTGAGCATGAATTGTTATCTCGGTACATGAGACCTCTTTAAAATATTGGGTTACTGCAAGCAGTGCAGAATAAACAGAAAACTTTTGTTTAAGTATACATCTATTAATCATTAATGGTTTTGAAGCAGTGACCTTTTTTGAAAAAAGATTGAAAAGAATTGAAAAGTCTCGCCTTATGCAGTTTGGCACTGTGGCATGATGTATTATGTTGTTTGATTTTTCCATGTGAAGTAATAGGTTATACTACTGACAGATTTTGTTATTGATGGCGAATGCGTTAAATGTTCCGATGCCAAGATCAGTCAGTGGTATTCATGATGAGGGGGACTCTTTATCATTAGAGTTACGCACAAGGCAACAGTGCATTGCTGAGATCACGGAGATGATCCATGTCAGTTTCTTTATAAATATTTTCCTACTTGCTTTTCACTGCTTATTCTCCAGCTGCTTTGTGTAGAAAGAAAACTGGGTTTTGCAACCATCTAGCGGACTTCTCTGTAATTGAGACATCTTTATTTCATTAATATATGGTAGGTGGCTAGCCTGCTTCATGACGATGTCTTGGATGATGCAGACACAAGACGAGGAGTTGGCTCCCTGAACTTTGTAATGGGAAACAAGGTATTATAATCTTCCTTCTACCAAAAAATTAAAAAATAAAAAAAATTGGAGTTTCTTGTCGAACGTTGCCAGTCACTCCCAAATTTAGTTACTCCAATCACACACTTCAACAGTTGTAGATCGGAATCAGGAGCTCGTGAGCACACTTGGAAACTTCAATTCTCACGCACCTGTATAACCAAATATCTGTGTTTTGACCAATACCCTAACTGTTTTTGGGTCCAGTTAGCAGTATTAGCTGGTGATTTTCTGCTCTCTCGTGCTTGTGTGGCACTTGCATCTTTGAAGAATACAGAAGTTGTGTCCTTGCTAGCAACTGTGGTAGAACACCTTGTTACTGGCGAAACAATGCAAATGACTACTTCATCTGAGCAGCGTGTTAGGTGAGCTGCTAGAAAGATAAGATAGCCTGATATCTCGCCTCCCCACCTGTTTACTACACATTACATTTGTCTCTTTTGGAGGTCCTTAACTATTTTCTCTCTTATACCTATTACTTGCACAAATATTGTTTCACTGCTGTGATGATCCACCTTACTTACTAATGCAGTATGGAATACTATATGCAAAAGACGTACTACAAGACCGCATCTTTGATTTCAAATAGCTGCAAGGCTATTGCACTTCTTGCAGGGCAAACTGCAGATGTTGCAACATTAGCTTTTGATTATGGCAAAAATTTGGTAATACTAGTAATTTCACTTTGCTATTCTTGTTTGCAATTTATCGAAAATTTGGATTTACTGCAGAAATGCTCATTGTATTGATGTTATTACAGACTGAGCTGACTTGCTTTCATAATCTTCCAGGGCCTGGCTTTCCAGTTGATAGATGATGTCCTTGATTTTACCGGAACATCAGCCTCCCTCGGAAAAGGCTCCCTGTCAGACATTCGCCATGTAATCATTCATCCTTTGGTGTGCTTAACTGTCTCCATCCTTCATTTTCTCAGGTGGATGGATTGGTGACACCTTGTCATCAATTTTTCTCTCTTTGCAGGGCATTGTGACCGCCCCCATATTATTCGCCATTGAAGAGTTTCCTCAACTGCGCTCCGTGGTCGACAAAGGCTTTGAGGACCCTGCAAATGTTGAAATTGTAAGTCTCTACTTGCATATTGCATTACGCAATGGTTCACTGTGTACATATTTTGGAATCGAATTTCTAATAGCTGCTGAAACTGATTTGCCATTTGAAAACAGGCTCTGGATTACCTGGGAAAAAGTCGCGGAATTCAAAGAGCACGAGAATTGGCCTCAAAACATGCCAACCTGGCAGCTGCTGCAATTGATTCGCTGCCAGAAAGTGATGATGAGGATGTGCTAAGATCAAGAAGAGCACTTGTAGATCTTACTCAAAGAGTAATTATGAGAACAAAGTGAAGAAGACCTGTAGCAAAACATACCTCATTTTTGTGTTCAAACATGTGACTTTCTTAGTACTTGTAGGTCAAATTAGTTCTTCAGTCAAAGGTTGTCTTTAGTTAGAACCATTTTCTGTGAAGAGGAACCCCTCTTCCGTATGTAATCTATGATCATCTGTCGCCAACGATTCGATTATAATCTAAGCGATTGAATTTTGCAGGGAACAACAAGCTCCTCCTGGTAGCTAGCATTTACCGGTCTGATAATTTGTTGGACGTGGCTTCCTGAAACATGAAATGGCCAATAGGTTTTGAGTTTCCATGCTGTGACAGGTCTATGTGATATTTCCACAGACATTGATTTTCTGCAGCAGCTAAAGCTTGTTCATAAACTGATCTCTTTTTATACAGAAATTTTGATCTTGCAACACAAAAAACAACTTATTTTGTACAGAGAAATTCCTGGTTGGAACATTACAGAAAGCTGATGTCAATCAACTAATAAGTCACTCCATCTTTGTCGCCTTCATTTGATAATGAATCCTCTAACAGCTGTTCTGAGCGTTGAATGCCTCCCACGCTGTCTGGAGCCACAAGACAAGCTCTTGGTTAGAAAATAAATCCTGTTTACAAGATGCACTTGTGGAGGGATTGGGGAAATTGAAAAGTGTTACCTGGAGAATGGAGAAAGCTTCAGCAGCAACATGTTTCTGAGGCGGGGTTGCACCTCTCTGCTGCAGCTTGTCTGGGTGAAGGCACAATCTCGCCTTCTGGTACGCTCTCCTAACTTGACAACTCTCAATGATGTCGGCCAGGGAGACCACGCTCCATCCGCTACTCGGCCATAGTATCTGAACATGAAAGATTGAAGCAGGATGAAGAACATGGTGCAAAACATATTCGCCTAATTTCTGAAATGCGTTAGATGCCGTACATGATGCAGCGTCGAGAGCAGCAATCGGATGTCTGTCTCCTTGTAGGCTGACCACAGCTTTACTTCCTCGTCCAGAAGCTCCATTGCCTTTTGTTCCTCCTGCACAAGAGGAACCAAACGAAAATTGGAAACTTTAAGGTAGGTTTTTTTGTCACAGGAGTAAATACTAAATAGAATATGTATGTCTTGTTGCGCTTACATCTTTTTGGGTTTCCAGTGTTCCGTTTTCTGTCGTTCCTAGACTGGATTCATCTCCCTGAAGATACACAACTCAATATTAAGGACCGTAAGTGCAATAAGCTCTCTCTCCTAGTCATGTAAAGCTTTCTTACTGCAAAACTTGAGGTCAAATCTTCGTCCATCAGCATTGGTGAGCAGGCGGATACTTCAGGCTCTGGCAAGGAAACAACAAACCAAACCTGAGATTTTGTAGCTCATTTTATCACTGACTCAGAAACTGAAACAAACTGAGCTATACTGAGATTTGGTTGCAGCACCTTGAGGCTCATTTGATTGATCTCTGTCTTGCTGCTGCATCCCACTTTGATATTTTTCCTTAGCCCAAGCTATAGCCTCATCGACTCCGACAGCTTCAACGCTCTCCTCCCTCACCACAGTCCAGTTGAAATCGTTAATCTCAATAACATAAGAGCTCATAATCTCATCATCCTCATCCTCATCATCCACAATTTCCTCCGGCGTCACACAACCTTCGTTTCTAGATTTATCAGCCTCCGGCTCTTGACACACGGATGACTTAGCTGAGGATGGTGGAGAACAAAGCTCAAAGTCCTCCACGCCCATTTTCAAATCAGCGTGAGAATCAAGCTTGCCAACATCCCTTTCGGGAGACAAAACCCTTCGAAAAAATCCAAAACTGTTGGATCCCATCATCATCATCATCATCGCCATATTTGCATCATACTTCTTCTTCTTGCACTGCTTCCCTGGATGTAACTTTCCATTAATTGGAAACTCTTGCATCTTCTGCCTAGTTGAGTGATCAGTAACAGGCTTAGGGTTCCATCTTCCTGGCACATTTACAGGCCTGCAGATCAAAGCTTAACCAGTTAATCAGACAGCTGAGAAAAGTGGTTAAAAATTCTGGGGGAAAAAAGAGAAGAAAAATTAAAGCTTGTTGGTTTACCTGAGCTTTGAGGCAAAACCTGAGAATGAATATGATGGACTCAAACTCAACTCATCGGACGACGACTTGGACTTGGTGCTCCTCGAATGAGACCTCGTACGGAACCTGACGTCATCCTCGTACTCATCAAACCCAAAAAGCACACCGTCCTGGCTGCTACTTTTCTTAGAAGAGCCGCTTCTGGTGCCGAACATGTACTCTCCAACCTTAGAGATCTCATCTTGGAAGAAGTTGGTGCCGGAGAGGTTGCGGGAGAGGTGGAGAGTGCGAGGTGGACCGCCGAACACGTCGCTGAAGTCGTCGTCACCGTTGTAGCTGTTGTTGTTAGGGTTTAGGGATTCTGACCCACCTCCGAAAATGGGGTGCTTGAGGTAGGAAGGCGTCCCTTCTGTGGATCTCCGGCGCGGCATTCCAATCCTCATGCGCCACGACTCGTCCATGATAGCCGGAAATTAAGGAGGAAAAATGGCTTCCAGTGGTTGCAGGTGCGCATGTCTTGTTGTTGGATTTTATTGATGAACAACCCAACACAACAAAAGTCACTTTTCCTTCTTTGTAGAAATTAAAGTTAAAGTTTGACGCTTTTCATCATTGTGTCTCTTCCTCAATCAAAATCACGATCTGGGTCTCATGGTGAAATCTGTATTCATCACCTCTGGGGAAAAATACAGTTGAAGATGTTATCATGACGAGAGTGAAATGCAGTGGTTTTGACAGCAGTTGAGCAAGCATGTTTGATGCTTGAAAAGGAGACAGTGTGTGCTTAGATTAATCATTGGTTGTGGCATTTTCTGGTTTGAAGCTTTACATCTGTGTCGTGTGCTTGCAGGTGGATAAAGAAGATCCAAATTTGAACCAGGGATGATCATTGATCACGACCACCATTATTATTAAAACATGTTCTTCTCAGGTCAGGCCACTCAGAAAGTTTCTGATTTAGCTTTGTTAAATTTGAGCACCAGCTGAAGATGGGAGACCCAACCCGACACAACAGCTTTGGTCTGCCTTGTGATGGTCCTATTTAGTGCTGGAGACAGACGGCTACTGTCCTCATTGCCGCGGGGTGAAGGGAACATGCTTTTTGTATATACTAATGCGTGGTGGTGGAGCGTGATGGGAGTTTTCTTATCAAGTTTTGTATTTGGATTATGGAGTTTATCGTTGGCCATTGAGCAGCCGGATTTCAGGTACATTGCAAATAAAATTAACTATGAGGCTTTGCTGCACTTGAAGAAACTTCCTTGTGTCTGTAGATGGGTAGAAAAATAAGATGAGCTGAGAGCTAAGGGCATTCGCAGCTGTGAAAGATAAAGGAATTGAGTTTGAAAGGTAAATGATTGGCTGACATGTTACGTTCCATTATTTCATTAAAGGTTGTTAACTTGCAAAATCATGTCAATCCCCCACTGCCATGGTCACTCTCCCTAGCCAGCTAGTGTACCATTTTGCCTTGGCTGGTTTGTCAAAAGTTGAGTTCCTTTGTTGTGCCTCCTAACGGAGAATCTTAAGCTGTCAGTACAAAAGCCTCACAGGGTTATCAGACGAGGAACTGAAACTGTTATGGTGTGTTTGGTTTAAGGAAAGTTTCAGGAAAAGGAAAATTGGATGGAAATCAAATTCTTCATGTAGTCCATTTCATTTTTCACTTTATTTAACATGAAAAGTTTAAAAGAAAATGTCATTTCCTATTGTTATTAATCAAAAATTTCCATGAAATTTTTCATCAAACTTTTTTTCCATGAAATTTTTCATCTAAACCAAACAAAGAACTTCTCTAACTTTCCACCTAATTTTCCTTTCCATGAAACTTTCCAAAACCTTAGAGAAAAGAAAAAATTTGAGTTAGAATGCTGTGTTAAGCTTCCAGTTTCTGACTCAGAAAATGTTTTTAAATGGTGAGGATGAAGTTGAGAAGGAGTAGCTTGAAGATGAGAAATGAAAGCAGAATGCTGTCATTGGGATTCTTATGTAAGAAGAAGAAAAGAAAAACTCTTGATGCTGCTTGATGGGCCCGAAATGGGCTGGAAGTGTTATGGGCTTTTGATAAACGTTTGGATCTCTTGACCCAACTTGAAGAAGCAATAACATGCCCAGCCTGGCCCCAAATACCCAAAGCAATAACCAGGCAGCTTAGAACAAATGAATGGCGTCAGATACCCTGAGCCCAAACCAATCAAATCCCACTAATTTGAATATCATTATCCACAGGCACAAATGCCCCATATATTATTACAAGGGCACCAAATGATTATGATACCACCTAGGCAATTAAGGTCAGTGACTAGTGAGGCTAGTGTGGATTATACTACATTAAGTATTATTAACTAGGTAGCCCTTAAGAGAATGAAATGTTAGTGGCATCTTTGTGACTCTTAATAAGTTAAGAAGAGCCTTGTTAAAATTTGAAGTCTTTTGATACAAACTTGTTGCTACTAAGATAAGAGCGTATAGGCTTCATCATCATCACCACCATTCACCACCGTGTTATGGAATTCCGTGCTATGCTTGCGTCGGCCATCTTCTTTATCTGGTTTCTGGTCTGTGTTTGGGTTTGTGTGTACGATGAGTGGAGTAGAGTTGCTTGACTGACACGAACACGAGCTGCGCTATTCATTTTTATACTAAAGAAATGAGCATCGATTCCTTCGCACCAAAAGTATCTTTGACCCCTTTTCCAAACATACATACCTGCAATCTTCTCATTTCGAAAAAATAAAAAAATCACAAGTAACCCTAATCATTCACCCTCCAAGGGACCACTGGATCAACCTGGTTCAGCGCTCAACATACATATGGAATATGGCATTCAGTTCTTGATGAAAAGTTAGTTATATCAGTTTCTGGCAGTAATAACTATTTCAATTTTCTGTGATGCTGCTGCTGAACTGATTGGACTTGACTGGTTGATTGATTGATCAAAATGGCTTGATGTGAGAAGATGAAGATGACGTGGCTTGATGTGAGATTGGGTTAAAGGTAGAGTCCTAGACCAGGATCTCTCTATCTATCTATCTATCATCCATCAGTGACTAACATATACTATTCTATCACCAGACCAGCAGCTTGCATTGGCTTTTATATTGGCTGTTACAATTTCTCATAACAGGGTTCAACATCACTCCATGGATTATGAAAGGATTCACAAGCTCCAGGTAAATGCATTCGCATATGCTCTTCCATAGTTTCTTTCTCTCAACTTGAATTTTATGCACACTCGGAGAAATTTGCCCAGCTGATGAAGCTGTAGGTAGGTGGGTGTGATTGTGTTATGAAATCTGAGACCACGATTTGTTTGGGGGTCAAATGCAGACAGGCGTGTTGTCTCCGAGTAAGCTGAGGATGAAGCTTATTGGGGCTGGTCATAATCTGAGGAAGAAAGATGGGTCCAAGCAGTCCAATAATACTAGCTCTTCTAGAACCTCTCCTTCCAAGCATCAAGACTCTGACTACGGTCAGTTGGTCAAAGACAGCTTTTTATTGTCTGCAGAACATGAAGCTAAGGGCTTCGATGAAGAAGGTATGTAATATGTGCGTAGTTTTGGTTTCTGAGTCTCGGCATTTTGAGGTGTTAACTGACTGTTGCTTGGTCACAGTTACAGGCTTAAAGCTGGAATTATTATCTGCAAACTCATGCAGTCAAGGTGGCCAATCTTCTCCCCAGTCGCAAGAATCGGTATCCAAAGATGGCTGGAGCAAGAAGCAGCAGCAGCAGGTAAGGAAATCTGAGTCTGCGAATCGTGTGAGTATAGTCCATCCAGCAAGGACCACCGCAGAAGATGATCAGAACCTCGACTATGACAGCAATGCAAGCTCATCCAGCTTTGAGTTCCCCAACGGGGAGCGAGTGAGACCCAGCCAGCTGTCCAGGTCATTTTCAAGGCCTGCGTCGTCCAAGTGGAATGACGCTGAGAAGTGGATAATGAGCAGGCCAGCTGCAAATCAAGCCAGCAAGAAGAAGAGCGTTATGCTGAATCCCATGACTAGGTTTCCGATGATGAGGGTGTCACCAGAGTCTTCCGGAGAAGATAAAGTGGCTGGAGGAGGCTTGAGCAGAATGTTACAGACTAAGCGAGTGGATTTCTGTCAACCTGCATCTCAAGTGGGGTTGGATAAGTTCTCATTTGCTCCTGCAAACGTGAGATCAACTGCAACTCAACCTGAAGATAAAACTGGTATAAACATTTTTAACCCGTATGATGCTTTGTTAGGATCCTCAGTTTGTATCATCTTTTTTTAATCCTGGGTTTATCCATCTCTTAGCAGGTCTCGGTGTGGTGAGGGCGGTGGCGATGAGGGACACGGGGACAGAGATGACGCCGATGGCTAGCCAAGATCCATCCAGAACCTCAACTCCCGTTGGGGCTTCAACCCCACTCTGCAGCCCGACTGTTTCCATCCCCTCCAGCTCCACACCTGGCAGGGAACTGCCAACGCCCACATTCAGGGCTGCTAGCAGATCACTTCAGCTGGACGACAAGAAGATAGCATCAGAGCAAGAACAGAAACTGAAGACCTGGAGAGAGATCATGGCGCTTGGAGTTCAGTTGGGGAAGAAGAACATTGCTGCCTGGGCTAGTAAAGAAGAGAAGGAACACTGTGTCGGGCAGGTTAAGATGACTGGGTTGAGTGAGTTTCAAGTGAGAGCATCTGCGTGGGAGCAGGTTGAGATGACAAAACATGAAGCGAGGTTAGACATACAATCCTTCCTGATCTGTCAAGCTTGACCTGCCTGCATATCACTGAGATCTCAGAAGAACATGTTTCCTGACATCAAAGGTTGTTGCAGGTTCAGAAGAAAAGAGGTGATGATCCAGGTGTGGGAAAGTAGGCAGAAGTCAAAACTAGAAGCTGAGATGAGGAGAATAGAGGTAAAACTAACAATGTAGTGATGCTTGAGCTCAGCTTTTTTTCTTTTTTTTTCAATTTGGGATTCAATTTCTGGGACAAAGTGATGATTTATTCACTGCAGGCCAAAGTGGAGGAAATGAGGTGCCAATGCCAGACAAAGATGCTGCAAAAGATAGCAACGGCAAGACACAGGTCGGAAGAGAAACGGGAAAAGGCTGAAGCCAGGAAAAATAGGCAGGCAGAGAGAAGTGCAGCAATGGCGGGGTATATAGGCCGCAAGGGTCATATTCCTTACTCTTACATCTGCTGCGGCTGGGCATAACCCACTCATCACCTATTAACGTAGCTCTGTTGATACAGCTTGTGTTTAAACAAAGATTTTTTTTCCAGAATTTACTGGGTGCCCAATCTTAAAAGGATGCAATGCATATCAGCTTTCCACAAATTGGCAAGAAAATAATCACCTTGATGAAGTTCTGAATACCATCTGGGAGCTTTTGGCAAAGCGACAAAGCTTCATGTGGCGCTTATATAATCATAGCTAAAAAGCCTACTCATGACGATTTTGTAAAAAAAAAAGATGTGTGTTAACGACAAAGCAGTTAGGAATTAGTTACTTACTGTTATCTAATTCTTATTTTTAAACCGTTATTGTTGTTTACTATCTTTTAACGTTAAGTGGTGGCTTTTATAATTCTATATAAATGAATAAGGATAAGACTATAAGGGTCATTGCAGACAAATCATTTAACATGGTATAGGGTCACGGTCAAAATATGTGGCAAACCTAGTCATTCTGCCATTAACTGCTGGCACCGCATGGATTAAAATTTTGAAGATGAATATTCAAGTGTTGGCACCGCAAACTTAGTCATGCGGCTGTGGCATGCACATCAACTCCATCATATAAGATTGATCTTAATTGGTACACATATAGTAGCGCAACTGAGATCACATCACAAGTGATTTGGACTGCCCCTGAATGAGAAAAATACCAAGGAGGAGAGATGTTCAAGTCGGCAATGGAACATGTTTGCAAATTAAACATACTGGTCAATGTCCTATTAATTCTACTGTCAAACCTCTTGCTCTTTAAAAGTTTGTTCAATCAGATTGGGGCGGAGAGTGTCAGAAACTCCATAGACAGTTCTTTCGATCCCTTGGCATTGCGCACATAATTTCTTGCCCTCATACTCACCAACAAAATGGTTGGTACCGAGAGAAAGCATAGACACATAGTTGAAATAGGTCTAGCTCTTCTTGCTCAATCCTCTATGCCTTTGAAATTTTGGGATGAAGCGTTTCTAATTGCCACATATCTTATTAACCGACTTCCAACTCGAGTTATTGATAACACTTCTCCTCTTGAATGACTTTTTCACGTCAAACCAAATTATTCTATGTTAAAGATGTTTGGTTGTGCTTGTTGGCCATGTCTCCGACCATACAGCCGTAACAAACTCTCCTTCTGATCAAAAGACTGTGTTTTTATTGACTATAGTTCACATCACAAAGAATACAGGTGTCTTGATGTTGATACAGGTCGAGTGTATATATCCCGAGATGTTATTTTAGATGAACAAGTTTTCCCCATTGCTAGGAAAACATCTGCTTTCTCTCCACCACAATCCAGTTCCTACTGATACCTTTACCTAGTCCACCCTCTAATTCAAATACTTATGGCAGTAGTATTATTAGAACTTTTGATCATATGCATGCACCTGCTTCTTTACATTATGTGGACGCAGGAACTCTTATTTGAGAATCTATCTTGGAATCGCATCAAATTATTCTTCAGTTGCAGATAAAGCAGTGGTCTCATCTGGAGCTGATACGACAGGGAAGGATCTTAGTGATCAACAGGGAGCAGAGACACAAGTAGCGAAAGATTCTGTTGATTTTGTTGCACAACAGGAGGAGATTGGTCAACACCGCTATAAAACACGTTTGTATCATGGAGTTCAAAAACCGAAGGTGCGAACGGATGGGATTATGACTTACTCCGTTGTTGTTCGAGATTTAGAAATTGAACAAACATCACATCATCAGGCTATGCAGGATCCTTTGTGCCGTAAAGCAATGGACATTGAGTTCCAAGCTCTTCTTCAAAATAAGACTTGGCATTTGGTTATTCCTAAACTAGGTTTTAATATGAGAAATTGCAAATGGATTTTAGGAATATAAAATGCCTTCTTACATGGGATCTTAAATGAAGAGGTCTACATGCGTCAACCTCCAGAATATGAAGACTCAAAATTTCCAAATTACATTTTTCGTCTTGAAAGTCTCTATATGGGCTAAATCAATCACCTCGGGCATGGTTTGGGTGACTCAGTACTTAGTTACAGGACTTAGGATTTATTGCTTCTAAAGTTGATGTTTCTCTCTTCATATTCAACGAAAGAGGCATTCTTATGTATATACTTGTATACGTCGATGATATTATTATTGTAAGTTCATCATCCTTGGCGACATATTAGTTACTCAAGCAATTACAAGAAGATTTTGTTGTGAAGGATCTTGGTGCACTTCACTATTTTCTTTAAATAGAGGTGAGTCAAATTAATGATGAAATTCTACTCACACAACAAAAATATGTATGTGATCTTTTGCACATAACAAATATGGTCAAGGCAAAAGGAGTTCCTACGCCCATGGTAGCAACATATAAGTTATCATTATATATAAGAACTAAGCTTTCAGATGAAGATTCTACTCCATATAGGAGTGCTGTTGGTGCACTTCAATAACTTACATTAACAAGGCATGACATATCATTTTGTCTGAATAGGGTATGTCAATTTCTGTCTAGCCCAAATATTGATCTTTGGAGTGCAGTGAAATATATCTTGAGATATCAAAAGGAAATATTAAAATTTGGACTTACAATTTGGGAGTCTAACTCCTCATTATTAAGTACTTTTTTGATGTTGATTGGACTGGTAGCACAGATGATCATCGAAGTATAGGAGGATTTGAAATATTTATTGGTTTTAACCTTGTTTCTTGGAGTTCTCGGAAACAGTCTACTGTTTCTCGATCAAGCACCGAAGCAGAATGCAAATCCGTGGCTAATGCCACAGAAGAGATTATTAGGATTCAGGTTCTTTTAAAAGAACTAGGGATTAAACAGGTTCGACCACCTAATTTAAGTAGATTATCACTTTGTTCATGAACAAATTGCAAGCAATTTGTTCTGGAGATGAGGTTTTTTTCTTCATGAGATCTTAGCTGATATTATGAGAAAACCGTTACCTACACTTTCGTTTGTAAGGTTACGCAACAATCTGCACTTATTGACACTACGTCTGGATTGAGGGAAGGTGTTAACAACGAAGCAGTTAGGAATTAGTCACTTATTGATCTTATCCTTAAGTAGTTAGTGTTGTTTATCTTTTAACTTTAAGTGGTGACTTTTATATCTCTATATAAATAAATAAAGATAGGCAAATCATTTAACAATGTGATCCAACAGATGATTCGAGATTGGACCGGATGTCTCAATACCGAATAAACCTAAGTAAACTGAGAGCAAGAAAATGACTACATACTATTGGCGATCGATAGACAACGTAGTTCAATAGTCCGGTTTCAGAAACACAAGAAGAGATGAAAGCTGTGCCGCTGTCGCATGTCATTTATCGTTGAATCATTGGAATGCTTGTGCTAGAGATTCACGCCAAACATTTTCTTTGTCCGTTGCCGAAAAAATGTCAGAATTGTCATAATTTCTTCATTCATTATCAAATCTACCTCTCTACATGGTTTGTGATCAAATCTACTGTAGAGATTTCCGGCCCGACCCATATTGGATTGTATCCCCACTATGACTCAAAAGTCTTCAGCAATCTAATATAAGTCACCTCATCTTCTCCTTACTAGCCGATGTGGGACATTTGTCAAGTGCTCTTCCTCAACATCTACCTTACTTCTGCATCTTCGTTGTATGATAAAATGAAGATTGATATAACCTTCGTTCTTTTAAACCACAAATATTACATGTGTGTGTGAAGTGCCTCGTCACCTGCCTACATGACATCTTTGTCGTTTCGGACACCTAAAATTCACTTAAATTTCATTGTTTTAAATAATTGAAAGATCTTCGTTGTATCAAACAACGATCTTCTAATGAAATCCATTGTTTGAAACAATGAAGATTCTGAATAGTTGCTTTGTTGTTTGCAACAACGAAGTTTGACGGTAATCCTGGATTCCCTTTCCCCGGTTTCCCTTTCCCCGCCCGGTTAAAACCGGTTACATAATACAAAAAAACATGATACGACCTGCCTGAACTAATGTCTCATCCAATGCCATACCATAGTACGACCAAATGTCGACTATCTCACAACTCCATACCATAATACAATCAAAATATTTTCAACACGCACATTAAAATTATATTGAATTACATTAGTCTAATGCAAACTAATGTCAGTCACGCGACGGAGTATATATACCATGACCTTTTGGTACAAGTAGACTGTCGCAGGATAAACTGCCCCCGCTCTTGCTCCTGGCGAGGCTGTGAGACCTGAGTGACATGTGATGGTCCTGTGATGTCCACACCCAGATGCTCCTCTCCTTGGACATCTGCTGCGTCCTCAAGCTCAATTTGTGTCTCGTCGACTGCACAAGTGTCACGGGTGTAGCTAGGCCCTTCCTCTGCATAAATGAAATAATTAGAGGGCATTGAATATGTATGCTAATAATTAAGAAAAAAAATATTGACTACCTTATGGCATACAAATGGTACCAGGATCAACGGGAACCAATGCATCCTCATTTATGTCATGCAAGGTAGGAGTAGCACGACATGAATGGAATAAATTGTGGGCGGCCTTCTTCACCATGTGACCGTCCCCAAAGAATATTTTCACCGCTGCCTTGCATGACTGCACTAATGTCTCAAGTGCAACACAAAACATTATAGTGCAATTACAAGTGTGCTTAATAAAAATAAACACAAATTGTTTGTCACTAACCAAAGTGGTGCGCTCTGATGCGGTAGGTTGGTGTGTGTTCATGTGGAAATATGTAGGCTGTATGATTCAGCGCATGATCCTATCACACCATGCACTGTAAGCAACATGAGCTGCTGCATCGTAAACCTCTGAGGCGACTAGCACATGTGCAGACCTCTGCTCCCATATTATTATCTAGCGCTGGTGCTCCACGGCCCAATCTAGCTTACCCTTTCTGCGGTCGATCTTTTGAAGTTCTGAATGAACATCGTTTGTGGGCACCGGAATAATGGGTTGCCATCCAAACTGATGCATCATCCTGGATGGGTAATGTCATTCTACAATATAAAAGCAGATCAGAGACACCTCTGCACTCAACATTCCACGGCTACTCAAGCAAATAGGATTTACTTCCAATAGACGTTCCTCAGTGTAAGGAACCCACATCAAGTCACCTGGACTCTGGTGGTTGAGATGATCTCAGTAGCACAACAGTACCTGATGAGGACTATGTGCATAAGGCCGCGTCCTGGCCCATCGCGTAATTAATATGACAAAATCAGTGTTATGTGTAGTCTTAATCAAAATTAAAAGAAAATGATGTGAACGAATACAAATACTAACCCATAGCTAATACCGGCTCGCTAGGATGATCCTCGGTATCCTCAGGCCAATCATGCTGGGGGTGGTCCAGTCTGATGCGGTCTGCCAAGAGACATCCTCTTCTATCACCAGAACTGTAGCAACAGTGTGGCACCTCCTATCAGTTTGTGCTTCTCAACACAAGCTGTGCACAATTGATGATACAAGAAAGCTAGCACTGCACCACAGATTAGGAAGATGAGTCTGGTAAGGCCCAACTCCCAATATGCCTTATCAGACATGGGATGGAAGACTGGAACCCATGAGTTATTATAAGCATACATCGAGTACTCTGTGGCCACCCCGTAATACTTTGACACCCTTAGCATTTTATATACTTTGAGTACATGTGAGCAAGGATAGTGAAACTGTTGCCACTTGCCACATGAACATGTTCTATTCCCCAGATGTACATCATGCTCATGGTCTGACCCCCTGTACACACAGATGCCTCGCCAATGGCATGATTATACAATGTGATATTATGATATGCAGCCTTCTTTAACATCTCTTCTATCTTCTTCTCGATCTTTGGTGCAAATTTCTTACCATGTCAGCATATTGTTCCCATCGAGTCACGAAATAGTGGTTTGACTGCTTAAACGTGTAATGAACCAAGACGGTTATGGGAAAGTCCTTTGCACACCAAATTACCCCACTAAATACCTCACTCGCGTTCGTGGTCATTGACCTCCAGCGCATTCCAAATTCATCATACGCCAAAGCCCACTTCTCCATGTGTGTGTCAAACAACCACATGCTTGTATCCAGATCATTCCTTAGAAGTTCTATTAAATCTCTGAAATTTGAATCAAATTTATGCTTCTGATTTTTGTAAGCAATAGTGCCCAAAATTCTCTTCATCTCAACTTTCCTAACATGAGTATAAAAATTACTAGCAAAGTGCTTGATACAAACCCTGTGATATGACATGGGCGGAGACCACGCCGAAAACGTCATGACATGTAATATGCCAGCATGGCGATTAGAAATAATGCATAACCCACTTCAGTAAGTTATTCTAGCTTGATAACAATTCATGAACCATAGACAACATTGTTGTTCTCACTCTCAAATAGAGCAAAAGCTAGTGGAAGTACATGATTATTTACATCCAACCCCACAATAATAAGCAATTTACCCTGGTATTTCCCATGCAGATGTGTCCCGTCTATTGAAAAAACTGGGTGACAGTATTTAAAAGCTTCTATGGTTGGACTAAATGATCAAAACAATCTGTCGACATACTCAATCCCATCAACTTCAGTCTTTTGCCAATATACCACCGTATCAGGATTGTGCTTGCAAATGGTATCCATGTACGACAGTAACAAGTCAAAGGATTTCTCCCAGTCACCTAACAAAATTTCCAGCGCCTTTATCCCTCCATGCTTTCAAGTATGAAATCTCAAATCCATACTTTTTTTCCATCATATTTTTCACGACCAAAGGAGAAATCCTAACACGTTCTTGTATGAAATCCTTGATCTCCCAACCAATGAAATCTTTGTTCAGGTGAACGTTGTCATCAAGAATGATATCCACTTCACAAGTATGAGGCCTAGAGTAGACACTACATAAAAACATAACATAAATCTTCTTCTTCACAGCTCTGAAATGCCATTTACAATGGATTCCTTACTCACCATCGAGCTTGCACTTCAAATTCACCATATAAGGTTCGGATTTATGAACCATGTACTATACCTGATTCCGAATTGAATAGACTCTAACAGCCGCTTCTTTTGATACAAAGTGTTGGCCCTCGTATAATTCACTCTTTGAATACGTTGTATCAAAATCAATATACTCATCAGGACCGACTAACAAATCAGGCTGATTTTCAAAACAACTATAGTTGTAAAATAATGGTGTGCCTGCACTTCAAACAACATCTCAGTCATTTGAGTAGTTGCCCAATTCATAATTCATTGCCTGTTCCCTACTTCGCGACCCATCTCCCATTTCAACGTTCATTGACTGTCTATGAACATCCTCATAATCATCAACACCTAGGTTATCAAATCCATCAACGTCATCTTCTAAAATAATTTCCGAGCAAGGTCCTCGCCGTCTACATTTTCTTCTTCTAATATTTATAATTGTTCAATAGTGTATTCATCGATAAACTTCCATATCTATAGTGTCTAACGTCGACATTACGACACCGTCAAACTCACACCTTGAGCGCGACATTGCTAGTCAATATGAAAATCAAACAAGATGCTTTATTAGGAAAAAAAATTTGATATAAGAAATTTGTTTCACTGACTTGACTCGGTCAAGCGAATTCAGAATCGTACTAACCAAAACAATTCAGTAATTTCACAGTCCGACTCAATTCAGAACCATCCATAACCATGAAAAATCCTAAAGGCAAGTATTATTACCAATATACTATAATTAATCACACAAAAGGGATTAATGGCTAAGGATAATGCGCATGCGTTGTAGACCGGGAGAGCGGCAGGCGGTTGATGGCGGCAGGCAGTTGATGGCGGCGACTGGAGAGCGGCGGCAGGCGGAGGGCGGCTACAGAGATAAGTCGAGAGTTGGGGTAGTTGCGCGACTGATCGAGGAGGAAGATGAATATGGGATTTCATATCCAGATTCTTCGTTGTTTCAAACAACGGATTTCTAGAAATGTGTTGTTTGATACAATGAATATCTTTTAATTAATCTTCGTTGTTTCACAGAACGAAAATGTTAGTAAACTTCGTTGTCTGACACAACGAAGTTAAATTAAAGGAAGTTGTTTGAAACAATGAAATTTAAGTCAATTTTAAGTGTCCGAAACAACGAAGAAGACATATAGAAAGGTGATGGACGCTTAACTTATATGTGTAATGTTCATGTTTTAAAAGAATGAACATTATATCAAATCTTCATTGTATCAAACAATGAAGATGGAGTAGATTGATAGATTTGATACTGAATGAAGGAATATAGACAATTCTGTTTTATCAACTACATTTTTATCAATTTCATACCATTTTGCTACCCTGCTATCGCATATATTGATGATTTCCAGAGATCGGCTTGTTGCTGAATCCATTTTTTTATATCTCATCCGGGATCGATTGATTTGGAAGCCGATCCCTCGCAATTCCTATTCATTGGATTTCGCAACCAGTGCCCTAATTTTATGCTGCCCTAATCATACGATTTTTCAGGGTTTAAGCTTAAATTTTATAGCAGCGTGTATTTGTTGGAGTTAATCTTGTAGTGGAGTCTCCATTACATGTTTAGGGGCATGTCTTCATGTCCATGTCTTCCTCCATGTTTTCCTCCATGTTTCATGTAGTGGGATGTGTTTGTGTGGTGGGTTTGTTGGTAGAGTTTTGTGTATAAATAGCACCCAAATGATAGAAGGAAACCAAGCCAAATAGAAGCCATAGCAAGCTAAATTCAGCTCATCTCTCCTCTTGTGTTCTTTTGTATTTCGTTTCGTGTTCTCCAACGTTAGTTCCTAAACTCAGCCCCGGCGGCGATCCTTGAGTCGTGGGGTTGTGTTCCAACACGTGGTATCAGAGCCGGTATTATCCGTAGGCTAGTTGACAATGGTTGACAGCCGTTCATCGTCCTCATCCAAGACGCACACCACCGACGGTAGCGGTCCGTTGCGAGAAGTTGTGGTTGAGCGTGTGGTAAAGGAGATGAGTGGATCGATCCAGTACCCAACGTTGACACGTACGAACTACAACGAGTGGTCACTTGTGATGCAAGTGAACTTGGAGGCGCAGGATCTGTGGCAT
>NQLW01000840.1:208575-226359 GCA_002312845.1 Kalanchoe fedtschenkoi
CAAACTAATAGTTTGGATACGAGTATGGATGGTCTGATGATGATGGGTGATCTGAGTGAAGGAAATAGGAGTGATGACGCATCAGTGCTGGAGCAGATGGCAGATGAGGCGTGGATGCTCGGTTTCAAGTCATGGGATGAGATAAATAAGTTCGAGTCGGAGGTTGATGATGAAAGTTTGTCAACTGTTGAGGGTAGGTCAGAGTCATGTGCCCTTCATGGATATCCGTTAAGTGGAGATGAACTGGTGAGGAGAGATAGCATAATGCTGTGGCTTGGCTGCTGGTTCTTCTATCACTGTGATTTTGCACGCCTCAGTATGCACATCCTGAAACTGCACCTCGTGCTGGTAAACTTAGAATAGGAGATGATACAACTATGGTTTCGCAGTTTGTTGTCGAGTTGCAAGGGTTGAAGGCAGTTGAAGGGGAGGATTCTCCTAAGGTATTTCATTTGACAACTAGGTTGAAAGGCGATTGGAGTCAACAGCCAGTTGCTGAGCATAACTCATGCTACAGAATGCAATGGGGAAAAGCTCCAAGGAGTGACGGCTTGCCTTCTGGGAAAGATGGGGACATGCTAGGTAAATTCAGAACTTTCTTATTTAAAGATGTAAGCATTCCTGCAGTGGATGGATTTGCCAGATGTGAAAGTCGAATAGGAGTGATCTTATAGACTCGAGAGAAACAAAGACAACTTCATGGTTCAAGCGTTTGATTGGCCGTGAACAGAAGCCAGAAGTGGCTTGGCCGTTTCCCTTTCAAGAGGGAGACTCTTCATTCTCACACTTCGTGCGGACGTTGATGCCTACCATGTCAATGTTGGAGGACGACACGTGTCTTCATTCCACTATCGCCCAGTATGCTCCAATTACAAAACTTCTATTATTGCTGAATGCCAGTTAAATTCTCATCTGCAATTATAATTCATAGTTATTACTTTAAGGATTTACTCTTGAAGATGCAACTGGATTGGCAATCAGCTGCAATGTGGATCTGCATTCCGTATATGCTACATCTCTACCAACAACTCATCAAAGCTTTTCACCTCAAAGGGTTTTAAAAGTGGAAAGCCGATCCCTTGCCCCAGGGCCCGATTCGGATGTTCTTTGGTATCCTCTCTGCTACCAATCAATTTGCTGAACGTATGGCCATCAGAAAAACTTGGATGCAATCGGCTGTTATCAAGTCCTTTGATGTTGTGGCTTGCTTTTTTGTTGCACTGGTAAGCTTGCTCTGCCTTACAGCCAAATTTTTTGCCCCTGTAAAATCCCTGCTAGCAGACCCATTAAAACATATATGCAATTCTCCTTTTGTTTCTAATGGTGGGTTTTGTCGTAAAAGATATTAAGTACAAATTTCTGTTAATCAAATGTATAACACGGTCAATATGGTTTTCAGGAAGGAGGCAGCCTACTTTGGCGATATTGTTATTTTGTCATTCATGGATCACTATGAGGGAGCTAGTGGTTCTCAGAACTACGCCATTTGTGCTTATGGGGTATTCTATCTGTCTCCAGATAATTCAATGTTCCCAGCAGCTCATGACTATTGACTAGTGAAGTACTGCTTGAGCGATTCACATATCCTTTCAGGTTGTGAATACGACAGGCTTCATGCATTATGAAATGTGATGATGACACGTTTGTAAGGGTGGCTAGCGTTCTGAATGCAATCGACCAACATTCTTTAAAGAATACCTCCCTCTTCATGGGCAATCTGAATCTCCAGCATCAACCTCTCAGAAAAGGAAAATTGGCTGTTACTTTTGAGGTATAACTTTTTCGTTTCTGACCATTATGTGCTTCATCACAAGCTAGATGTCAGCCATAAAATAGATTGGTTATTGAAAGCCCAACTGTTTTAGGATATGATTTTTTTGGCTGTAAATTGCAAACGATACATACAAATGAGTTATGTTAATATCTTGATTGGTTTTTTTTTTAAAAAAATAGACACTTCTTTTGTTCTCGTTTACAAATATGGAGCCCTCATAACGGTAACTTCAAATGTTTGCAGGAGTGGCCGAGCACCGTGTATCCCGCGTATGCTAACGGCACATTGTCATTTCCAGTGACATAGTCAAATGCATAGAGGCAGAAGCCTAAAAGTACGGAAGACATAAAATAAGCATTACCACCTTATGAACTGTCATTACAACTATACCAGTGCGCTTGCGTCTCAGCTTTATCATTTCATTTTCTTACCAGGTGTTCATCAGTTTAGTATAACAATTGTTCAAAATAGAGGAAGTGAGTATGGGGATGTGGGTACAGCAGCTCAATAGCTGCAAGCCTGTAAAGTACTATCACAGTTGGAAGTTCTGCCAGCACGGCTGTGTCCCATGGTACCACAGCTCGCATTACCGAACGCTGAAGCAGATGGTTTGTTTGTGGGACAAGATGGGGAAGGGCCAAGCAACTTCAGATGACAACATAGGAAAGATAGTTAGATTTTTACTAGAGGGAATTCTGGGAGACATCTTGTACATTTGTTGTATTGTGATACTTGAGAATCACAAATGTAGTTTTTCATTTCCTTTTTCCATCCTCTCTATGGGGCTGCTCACATTGGGCCTACCCTGGGATGAAACGGCCTGAAAAAGCCCAATCTAAAGTTTGAAACGAGGACAAGCAACGGAGATGCCGACACGGAAGGGAGACACATGGGTTCCCATGAGCTGTCTGTCGCCTTCAATGCTGCTTTTGTCCTTTACTTTGAACTGGAAAAATAAAATATCGGGGGCACAGCAGCAGGACAGATGTGGATGGGGTCCCATGAACACTGTTGCTTGGATAGTAGATAGTACTATTGTGCGTCGACAGTTGTATTATTGTATAAGTGGAGATATTTTTAAAACACACTAGCCGTTAGTTTATTAGATATTTTGATCTGTCCGTTAGGAAGGCGTCAGAATCCAATAGTGTCGGCAGCTTGATAGGTCGCCACGTGCCAAGAAAGAGAGCACGGATGGATGACACGTCAGCCCGTTAAACTCTCAATCCCTCTAAACAAAAGGACGCCGTTATGCAGCGAATCCGAATCAATGAAGGGTGTCGTATGTTTGGGTGATTTCGCTTTCCTGAAAGGGGAAGTTAAGATTGCTGCTTACGTGGCCTTTCGCAAGTCACGCAATGCATCAATCATGTTAATGACAGACATATCCAGATATCCTCCTTTCGTGCTGACTTATCCATTCTTCGTGGGACGCTGTTTAAAGGGCTAAAAACTGTGTCGGATGGGTGCTAATTGCCTCAAACATGAAACCAAATGATCGACAAAACTACTTGTAAAAGTGTTAAATGAACCAGTAGGGCAACCAGCCACCCAGAACTCAGAAGGAAATTGAATTTAGCAAGAGGCCACTACATGTTACATATTGAACGCACTGGTTTCAAATCGTCAAATAAATGTACTAAAACTACATCTCGCATCGCATCCGATTGGTAGTTAATTTATGCCTTTTCCATAATTAAAATGAGTGGCGAAAATTAGAGCTAGCAACACTCTTAACATTAATTAATCGACAGTCGACAAAGTAGTGGGCCCGCTCTTCGCTCTGATCCACTTTTTTCCCATAAAGAAGAAATTTCACAAATATCATACCTGAGGGACCATATCAAAAGTTTCAATAGTAAAATTCAATAAACATAATGATTAGAGTTGATTGGATTTAGGGCGTAATAAATTACGACCTACTTTTGTCTGCAAAGTGTGTTAAGACCCGAGTAAAACCGAGTTCATCGCGTGTTCATTTATTTATTTTCATATTTTTGTTTTATAAAAGGGAAAAAAAATCTTAAGAAGTGTCTCATTCTCACCTCAGTGTCTCTTTCCCGATTTGTTCATCTTCGTCTTCCGCCTCTTAAATGTATCCATCACTCGTAACATAACCGTTTCCGCCCAACTCCTCCATCTCCCAAAACCACACGCTCAGCCTCCTCCTGTAAATCTCGCTCGCCCACTCGCCGCACAGCAGCGACCAGAACCAGCAGAAGAGGCGAGAATTTAGTTGCGGTCGTAGCGAGGAGCGATGGATTTGAGTTCGTTCCTGACGTCCTTGGGCACGTCCTTTGTCATATTCGTCATCCTCATGCTGCTCTTCACATGGCTCTCCAGGAGGCCCGGCAATTCCGTCATCTACTACCCTAACAGGATCCTCAAAGGCATGGATCCGACCGAGGCAGGCTTCGGCTCTCGCAACCCCTTCTCCTGGATGAAGGAGGCCATGGCCTCAACCGAGGATGACGTCATTTCCATGTCTGGCGTCGACTCCGCTGTCTACTTCGTCTTTCTTAGCACCGGTACTTTCCTCTTCCGTTCATTCACCGTCACCTACTTCCTTTCCTTTTTTTTTGTTTTTGTTTTTATAATTAAAAAAAAATGCGAACCGTTTCGTCGTTAATCAGTATATTTGACTTTTTTTTATTTTTTTTGCAGATTTAGGTGTTGTGTTGTTTAGGATTTAGTGTCTTGTTGTCTCAGGTTATGTTCCTTTTTGATGTCTTCTATGGTGGATTTTTTCGTATATTGTGGCGTCTTAAACTTTGTCTGAAAATTATGCCGATTATTCAGTCAGTTGTCACTGATTTTGTTCAGTGTTCTTCCTCTCTGATTCCAGTGTTGTATATAGTGTTTTACATGTTTTCAAGTTTGTCCATCTTCCTATAGAAAATTGCTCATTTATGTGCTGGGATGTAACCGAGTTTGATTATGACTCCTTGAAGAAAATTTAATAAACAGTGCCGTCAAGTAATTTATAAAATTGTGTTCCTCAGATTCAGAAGTTGCTTATTGACCTGGGAGCGATTGTTATTTTGGTGTGTCTACCTTGTTTTGCCTAACTATGTTCAGAAATGTGATTCCTTAATGAGAAACATGTCTCTTCATTGGAGTCTGTTATTTAACTAATGAAGTTTTCTGTTTGCCATAGTGTTGGGAATATTGGTGCTGGCTGGGGTTTTACTCCTTCCTATTCTTCTTCCTGTGGCTGCCACTGATAACGGTCTAAGCAGGGCTTCCACCACTAGCAATGGGACCTTCAATGACCTTGACAAGCTGTCAATTGGAAATGTTCCTGTAAGTAAATCAGACACATGATGCTTATAGCACTCCACTGCCTGTTCATGAGACAATTATGTTTTGATGCCGTGATATTTTGTTGCAGGATGGGAGTCCTCGGCTGTGGGCCTTTTTGCTGGCTGTCTATTGGGTTTCAGTGGTTACCTACTACTTGTTATGGAAGGCGTATAAACATGTTTCTGGTCTGAGAGCTAATGCTCTTATGTCCTCTAAAGTTGTACCAGAACAATTTGCTGTTCTCGTTAGAGATGTACCTCCTGCTAAAGGGCAGACTGTCAAAGAACAAGTTGATACGTATTTCAAAACCATTTACCCCGAGACATTCTACCGATCACTGATAGTGACAGACAACAAGGAGGTCAGTAGACAACTTACCACCATTGATATTTTGTAGTTTCATTACTTTTAGTTTTGTGTGCTCATACAACTGGCTTGTTCAGGTCGACAAAATCTATCAAGAGCTCGAAGGATACAGAAAGAAACTTGCACGTGCTGAAGCTGTTTATGCACAGTCAAAAACGACCAGTAATCCAGAAGGGAGGAGGCCCAGTAACAAAACCGCTTGCCTCGGTTTGGCTGGAGAAAAGGTCGATAGTATCGAATTCTACACAGAGAAGATTAATGATTTGATACCGAAACTGGAGGCTGAACAAAAAGTCACACTTAAGGATAAACAGTTACCTGCGGCGCTGATCTTTTTCACCACAAGGGTGGCTGCTGCTTCTGCCGCTCAGACTCTACATGCCAGAATGGTCGACGAATGGACAGTTACCGATGCTCCAGAGGCTCGCCAACTGTTGTGGAAGAATTTTACCATCCGGTATTTCCAAAGGCAGACAAGACAATATTTGATTTATGCTATTGTAGCTGTCACCATATTGTTTTACATGATTCCAATTGGAGTGATATCGGCAGTTACCACATTGGAGAATTTGGTGAAGTTTCTTCCATTCATTAAGCCGATAGTGAATATCGGTGTTATCAAGACGGTCCTGCAGGCTTACCTCCCTCAGCTAGCCTTGATTTTGTTCTTGGCTCTACTGCCCAAGTTCTTGCTGTTCCTATCGAAGCTGGAGGGGATTCCTTCCGAGAGCCATGCTATAAGGGCTGCCTCGGGAAAGTACTTCTACTTCTCCATACTGAACGTGTTTATTGGAGTTACTCTTGGTGGAACATTGTTCAAAACATTCAAGGATCTCGAGAAGAATCCGAATCAGATTGTCAGCTTACTGGCGAGCAGTTTACCTGGGAATGCCACCTTTTTCCTCACCTTTGTGGCGTTAAAGTAAGTTACTGACTCCCCTCTTGCAAATCTATCAGCTTCATTAGTTTGTGTTCAATTTGGTGCGTGGCAGCTGATGTTCTTGTTCGTGTAGGTTTTTTGTTGGCTACGGGCTTGAGTTGTCGCGGATAGTTCCCCTGATTATTTTCCATCTCAAGCGGAAGTATCTCTGCAAGACCGAAGCTGAGCTGAAGGAAGCGTGGTTTCCTGGTGATTTCGGATATGGGACTCGAGTACCTGGGGACATGTTGATCATCACCATTGTCCTGTGCTACTCTGTCATTGCTCCGTTAATCATACCATTTGGCGTGGCATACTTTGGTCTTGGATGGCTGGTCCTCCGCAACCAGGTATGGGGGAAATGCTAAATCCACTTTTTCAGCCGTTGAGTGATTTTTCTTTGAAAAAAAGGCATTCTGATTTTCATCTACTTGTTTGTTCACTGATGATGGGAGCTTCTTACATTGCAGGCGATCAAAGTGTTTGTCCCGTCGTTCGAGAGTAACGGAAGAATGTGGCCTCACATGCACAACCGCATTTTAGGTGCTCTGTTGCTGTTCCAAGTGACAATGTTCGGCTACATTGGAGCCAAGAAAAAGCTTTACTCCTTACTCCTCATCCCACTCTTAATCGCCACTCTTATTTTTGCTTATATATGTGGGGAAAAATTCTACAAGTTCTTCAAGTGCACGGCTCTAGAAGTCGTTGCCCGTGAGCTGAAAGAAGTTCCCAACTTGGAGCGCATCTACAGGTCCTATGTCCCTCCGAGCCTGAGCTCCGAGAAAGTCGAAGATGATCAGTTTGAAGACGCGCTTTCTCAGGTCTCTAGAGTTAATTCGATAGTTTAGGTGCCTGGTCATTTCCCACTCAGAACAACTGTGTCAAGCTCTTAGCGAAGACAGCTGTAGACCGCCCTTGTGTGAAGTTTCTAATTTATACATTTTTATTTGCAGTGTGTGATGTGTTTGACTGTAAAGATTTCCCAGGTTTGAATGAAGTTGTATCTTCGGTCGCTAAGATGCGCTTTCCTATCTAAAAGTTTCTAATTCGTTGCTAATAATCGTAAATGCCCTTATGCGACAACGTTTTAACTTGTGAGTTGAACGTGTGTTTGTTTGTTGTTGCATCTGTGTGCTGGTCTTGTCGCAAAAGCTTGGGCAGCGAGGTTGAGGCCGCGCATCATTTCCAGCTCAGACAATCAGCCCAAACGGACCTGAGCCCGTTTACTATGGCCTTTGCTCATGGCCCGTTTAGATGGAAAACATAAATACTAGTATTTTAAAAAACGAAGAAATACGATATGAAGTGGGTGTTTCAAACAGCGACTCATTTAAATTTTCCTTCTAAATCAAATTAATAATTTTACTTAATTTTTTATTTACCGATAAAAATTAAAAATCTTTTAAATTTAATGATTTAAAATATAGGTCAAATGAATATCTGTATTTTCCATGAGCCATTCGATGAATTTTTGAATCACCAAGATTTAAAGGTATTAACCAGATTCAAATTCAATTAAAAAAAATTTGACCGAATAAATTTTAATAAATATTATACAGATCCGAATAAGTAAGTTGAATCTCGCCTCTTGTTCAAAAGTCTAATAAATTTTTATTTAAGCCTGGTGGAAAAAATGATTGATTATTCATATCAAAGGCCTCTCGAATATTTAATATAATAAAAAATAAAAAAAATGAATGGGGAAGGGGCTAGGGGTGAGAGTGTCGGCAAAGCAATTATGGTCAGCTGTCACCATCTCTGACAGACAATCGGCTTCTCTGATTGGTCCGACCACACTGTTTCTCCTTCTTCGTTGCCGCGATTCTCACTCTCTCTCATATTCCCCTGCTGCCTTACTCCTCCCATTGCTTCTGTCGGTTACCAAATCCAACCAATCCGATCGATAAACGATAAACATTCTTCCATTGCGAGTTTTTTGCATGAAATTGGCGAGAGGAGATGATGAGAGGGAAGTCGAGCGTGTATAGTAGAGTGAGCGAGAGCGGCTCGATGAGCGCGCAAACGACGTCGGCTTCTGATGATGTAGCTGCGTGCGAGGTTCGACCTGGCGGTATGCTGGTTCAGAAACGGACTGATCAGCCGGAGAATTTGGGGAAGATTGTGAGGATTAGAGTTGCGTATGGCAAATTGCGGTACGAGATCTCTGTCAATTCCCAATCAACCTTCGGTAAGCTTCCGCCGCTGGTAAACATGTCGAATATATTTTCTTATGCACAGCCAAACATGTTACATTAATCTTACCATCTGTCTGTCGGTGTTCAATGATTGATTTTATTTATTTTTATTTTTTGAGTATTTGTTATTGAAATGTAGTGTGAACTGGATGTGTAGGGGAGTTGAAGAAGCTGTTGGTGAGGGACACGGGGTTGCAGCCAGGCGAGCAGAAGTTGATTTTCAAGGGAAAGGAGCGAGAAAATGGGGCTTATTTGGACATGTGTGGCGTGAAGGATCGGTCCAAGGTAGAGTTGTTGGAGGATCCATTGTGCCGGGAACGGAGGATTGTAGAGAGCAGGAAGAGCGCCAAGATCCAGTCTGTGCAACGTGCCCTTGCTGACATCTCAGCAGAGGTCGATAGACTGGCCGGTCAGGTGATCACATAGTCCCAACTCCTGATAACTTTGGACTAAATTTGAGTTAATAAGAAAAAGAGGCCAAACAATGATTGTTCTGCTACTTATTAGATCGAGATTGATGACTAACTAACTACATCGAGATTGATGTGATTTAGACTAACTTTTAATCTTGTGTTATGGGTGGGGTTGAAATAGTTTCTGAGTGTTGTGTTATCGAAACGATAAAGGAGTAACATGATTAAGTTAAAAGGCTTGTGTGTTGTAGAAAATGCAATAAGGGGAGGGCACATGCTGGTTGGGACCAATTCATGATTTATGAATCAGTGCCAGCTATGGCTCTTTGATCGGAGAGGTATGGCCAATTTTTTCAAAAATGTGGTCAATTGAATTGAGCCCGCAACAATTGGCTTTGCTTCATAATACATGGGATAATTATGCAGGTTTTTTTTCCTTTAGTGGTTTTTTGTCATGATGATAAAACCAGATAGGTAGGTGCTGAGGCTAATAGGAAATTATTTTGATACTGCTTTTCTTTATACTTAGAATGCAAGTCATCACTGCATTTCTTGTGTTTTTGGAAATTGGAAATTTTTTTTGGGTGCTTGAAGTACTTTCATGTATGGTCTCTAATGGATGTATGCTTTAAACAGATTTCTACCATTAAGAAGTCCATCTCCAGTGGCAATAAGGTGCCTGAAGTTCAGATCACTACATTGATCGAGTTGCTAATGAGGCAAGCAATTAAACTAGATGGCATCTCCACTATCGGTAGTGAACTCTCCGCTGCGAAAAATCTGCAGGTAAAACCATCACAATGCATCCTATCATGTCCAATTGAAAATGTTGTAAACTAGTTACGTGATTAATATCTGAGTTTTAAATGACAGGGAAAACGCGTGCAGAAGAGTGTCGAGACACTGGACCTGCTTAAAGTTGAAAATGCCAACGTAAAGCCTGTTATCATCTCAACCAAGTGGGAAACCTTCGAGTTCGACCCTCCTCCAAGCACAGCAGCTCGCTGGGAACTCTTTGATTAAATCAGCTTCATCATTTGTATGTTACATTGCATTACAGTATCATCCATTTTTAGCTCAAGGAGAGTAACGTGGATGAGCTACTCCTACTTGTATCTATAGCTCCCCTTTACCTCCTTGAACTTTTCAATAGAACATCCATTTCCGAAGATTCATAATTGAATGAAATTTTTGCTTTAAGTTTGAAGTGGCCAAAACTTTTATCTTTGTTGTGAATTTGATCCGACGAGCTCTCTGGTGGCAATGTGAAACCCTGTGTCGTGAAGAAATGCATTTGGTCTGCTGCAAGCCTGTGCAGCCTCCATTTTCAAAAATTGAAACAATTACACGCCTTCTTAATCAGACATGACTGGCCGATATTCATTGCGGAGTTGGGCAAAAATGTGTGTGGAATATGTTGATCCGAGGTTATACTGAGAGCAGCAATCCACGGCCGCCGTGGAGTTATATAGGCAGATGCATAAGTTGTGAGAAGGTGCAATCTGAGGTGGTTCGAAATGGGCATGAGTCTCTGGTATTTGTTCAGAGCCGCGATGTTGCGTGTTTTTGCTGCTTGAGGTGCATGCTGAGAATGCGCACAAGCTGTTTGTGTTAATGCCTTAGAGGACATTGGTGGCTTGGAATTCTTTGATTAATGGTTTTGCGCTTTATAGGAGGCCGGATGAGGGGCTGACATGAGATGGCTGTGGAGGATTGCAAACCTGATGAGGTTACATTGTTACAATTGTTTGCTTGTTGTTTGCGTGTGCGGAGCTTAGCGCTTTAGCCTTGGGTAGGAGGATTCATACGTAAATGGTTAAGGTGTTGGGTCCCTCCTATTGTCAATTTTTCTTTGGGTCAGGTTGTGTTAGGTATTTGTCATGATGAAGTGCACTGCAATGTGTGTTTAAATGGACAACATCGACAGAAGAAAACGATGAGAAAGAGATGGAACAAAAACAAGAAAGAAAAGAGTGTGAGGCTCCGATCGGATGGACGTTTGTTATCCGATCGGCTTCATATTTTGAGGACTTATTCTTCACAGGTGTATCCTTACATCCAACGGACGGATTTGTGATCGGAGCTACTGACCTCCGGCAATACGTGGTCAAAGTGGGGTTGACTTTCGGAGTTCCCCATTTCCGATTTCGGACAGCTTGTTTCTTGGAGACGATCAGATGGTGATCCGTGGTCAGATGGTACTGAAATTTGGAAAGCTTGTTCCTGACACGTGATAGGTGATATCCAACGGTGGAGATCGCGATCAGAACTTTCTAAGGTGGTCTGTTCGGAGCAGTTCGGAGGAGGAGATTTCGGGGTTCATTCTATTACTCTTTACTCTTATACTTCTCTTGTTTATGTTGTTGTTCCAAGATTTTATAGCTTGATGGTGATGTCTCTCACATGATGTTATTGCCTCTAGTTGGATACTAGAGAAGACTGACTGTTGTACTATCATTTGATTGATAGTGGAGTTTTTTGTCAGACTCGGTCCCGTGATTTACTCCTCACACTGAGGGGGTTTTCCACGTAAATCGTTGTGTTACAGTGACTGATTATTATTGCTTGATTACACTTCCTGGCAGGTTCACACAAGTTAGGAGAAAAAATATAAACTGGGGTCGTGCATAACTTAATCGTTATTGTATCGACTTATCTGTGGCCAACTTTCGCTGCGCCACTACCCGTTTCTCCTATCAGATTGGTATCAGAGCATTCTTAACTAGGTGCTATAAACTTGTGGTGAACAATGGAAGGTAATACAAGTAGGATGGTGAGTTTGAATGGCTCAAATTATCATCTGTGGAAAGGCAAGATGGAGGACTTGCTATTTGTCAAAGGTTGTCACGAGTCTGTCTTTGCCACTCAAAAACCAGAAGATAAAAGTGAGGATGAGTGGAATTTACTTCATCGACAGGTATGTGGCCTTATAAGACAATGGGTAGATGATAATAATTATAACCTCATTGTGAATGAGAATCATGCAAACACGTTGTGGAAAAAGTTAGAGAAATTATATGCAAGTAGTACTGGAAACAATAAGCTGTACTTGATACGTAAACTGATGAATTTGAGATACCAGGATGGTACTCCTATGTGTGATCACCTGAATGATTTTCAAGGGATTATAAATCAATTGACTGGAGTAGGTATCAAGTTTGAAGAAGAAGTCCAGGGTTTAATCCTTCTAGGATCTCTGTCAGATTCATGGGAGACGTTTAGAAGCTCACATACAAATTCCAGTGCTAAAGGTACTTTGACTATGGATTCGGTCAAGAGTGCAATTCTGAATGAAGAGATGAGAAGAAAAGCACATGGTTCATCTTCGACGCATTCAGAAGTTCATGTTACAGAAAATAGGGGAGAAGTCAAGGAAAATGTCCGAAACGCAGAGATAAGAGCAGAAGCAAGTCACGAGGCAAGTATGCAGATGTCAAGTGTTACTATTGCCATCTTAAAGGGCATACAAAGAGATACTGCACCAAAAAGGATAACAAGAAGAACAAAGGCAAAGAGAAGCAAAATGGTGATGATCACAATGGTGATGATGAACGAGTCACAACGACTCTTAGCGATCTTCTCTTGCACATTGAGGCAGATGCAGCTAACTTTGTGAGTCAAGACACTACTTGGGTAATTGACACTGGTGCTACCATACATGCTACTTCACATAAGCATTTCTTCACTTCTTACAAATCTGGTGATTATGGATCTGTAAGAATGGGAAATGATGGCATTACCAGAGCAGTTGGTAGTGGTGATGTGTGTCTACAGACCAGTAATGGCATGAAGTTAGTTCTCAAAGATGTTCGACATGTTCCTGATATGCGGTTGAATATTATCTCTGTTGGTGAGCTTGATGACGATGATTTTGAAAGTTCCTTCAAGAATGGTCAGTGGAAAATCACCAAGGGTAATTTGATCGTGGCAAGAGGTCAGAAGTATTCAAAGTTGTATCTTATGCCAGCAAATGTTTCTAGTGACAGTGTTCATGCTATTGAGAACCAAGAGACTATCACCTTGTGGCATAAGAGGCTTGCTCATATGAGTGAGAAAGGTATATCAGTATTGGCTAACAATAATCTCTTGTCAGGTGTGAAAAAGGCAGATCTCAAGAAGTGCAGTGATTGCTTAGCAGGAAAGCAGACTAGAGTAGCCTTCAAGAGCCATCCTCCTTCAAGAAGGTCACAGGTATTAGAATTGGTGCATTTTGATCTGTGTGGTCCTATGAAAATGCAGACGCTTGGTGGTACTAGCTATTTCGTGACATTTATTGATGATCATTCAAGGAAGATTTGGGCTTATGTTCCAAAGTCTAAGAATCAAGTCTTAGATGTGTTCAAGCAGTTTCATGCTTTAGTTGAGAGATAGTCGGGAAAGAAGCTGAAGTGTATTCAGACAGACAATGGCGGTGAGTACATTGGGCCATTTGATGAGTATTGCAAGATGCAGGGTATCCGACATGAAAGAACTCCTCCGAAGACTCCTCAGTTAAATGGTTTGGCTGAGAGGATGAATAGAACATTAGTTGAGAGAGTAAGGTGTATACTCTCACATGCAAAGCTTCCACATGCATACTGGGTGAAGCTTTATATACAGTTGTTCATATTGCTAATCTAACACCGAGTGTTCCTTTACAGTTTGATGTTCCAAACAGGGTTTGGACAGGCAAAGATCTCTCTTATGATCATCTTAGGGTGTTCGGTTGCAAGGCATTTGTGCATGTTCCTAAAGATGAAAGGTCAAAGCTTGACCCGAAGACACGACAATGTGTGTTTGTGGGATATGGACAAGAAGAGTTTGGTTACAGGCTTTATGATCTAGTTAAAAAGAAAATTATCAGAAGCCGTGATGTAGTGTTTATGGAAGACCAAACAATTGAAGATTTTGATAGGCTAAAGAAGAATGCAGTTTCGGGATCTAGTGAAGGCTTGGTTAATTTAGATCCAATCCCTTTGGTTCGAGCTTCACATGAGGTAGAAATTGATTTTCAACATAACATGTTTGATGAAGATGGTATTGATGAACCCGCACAGGTTCTAGCAGATGATGATGTTCCTGTTCAACCAGCTAAACAAGATAATTCGCTTAGAAGGTCTACCAGAGTTCATCGTCCTTCCAGCAGGTATCCAGTCCATGATTACGTGATGTTGACTGACGGGGGAGAACCTGAAACTTATGAAGAGGTATTGGAAGACGAGAACAAGAAAGAATGGTTTGAGGCTATGCAAGATGAGATGAAATCCTTGCAGGAGAATCATACTTATGATCTGGTAAAGTTGCCTAAGGGAAAGAGAGCTTTGAAGAACAAGTGGGTGTTCAAGGTGAAGTCAGAGGATACTTCACGCCCAAGATATAAAGCCAGACTTGTTGTAAAGGGGTTCAGTCAGAAGAAGGGAATTGATTTTGATGAAATCTTTTCTCCAGTTGTGAAGATGTCATCCATCAGGACAGTTCTCAGCTTGGCAGCGAATCTCAATTTGGAAATTGAGCAGATGGATGTGAAAACAGCATTTCTCCACGGAAATGTGGAAGAAGAAATTTACATGGAGCAGCCAGAGGGTTTTAAGGTGCATGGAAAGGAAGACTTTGTATGCAGATTGAAGAAAAGTCTTTATGGATTGAAACAGGCACCTCGGCAGTGGTACAAGAAGTTTGAGTCAGTTATAAAGAATCACAGTTACAAGAAGACAACTTCAGACCATTGTGTCTTTGTTCGTAGATTCTCTGATGATGATTTTATCATTCTTTTGCCCTATGTGGACGACATGTTGATCGTTGGTAAGAATAATTCCAGGATTGACACATTGAAGAAACAGTTGAGTAAGTCTTTTGCTATGAAAGACTTGGGGCCAGCAAAGCAAATACTGGGCATACAGATTTCTCGTGATAGATCGGCTAGAAGGTTATACTTGTCCCAAGAGAAGTACATTAAGAAGGTACTTCAGAGGTTCTATATGGACAATTCAAAGTCAGTTTGTGCTCTGCTTGGTAATCACCTCAAGTTAAGCTCCCAGCAGTGTCCTTCTACAGATGACGAAAGGAATATCATGCTGAAAGTTCCTTATGCATCAGCAGTGGGTAGTTTGATGTACGCTATGGTGTGTACGAGGCCAGACATAGCTCATGCAGTGAGTACAGTGAGTCGGTTCCTATCTAATCCGAGTAGAGAGCATTGGAAAGCAGTTTAGTGGATATTGAGATATCTTCGTGGCACTTCCAAGTTATGTGTTAATTATGGAAGTGGGGGAGCTGAATTACTTGGTTTTAATGATTCATATATGGCCGGAGATATTGATTCTCGAAAATCCGAGGTTCATTCTAGTACTCTTTACTCTTATACTTCTCTTGTTTATGTTGTTGTTCCAAGATTTTATATCTTGATGGTGATGTCTCTCACATGATGTTATTGCCTCTAGTTGGATATTAGAGAAGACTGGCTGTTGTACTATCATTTGATTGATAGTGGAGTTTTTGGCCTGACTCGGTCCCGTGGTTTTTACTCCTCACACTGAGGGGGTTTTCCACGTAAATCGTTGTGTTGCAGTGACTGATTATTATTGCTTGATTACACTTCCTAGCAGGTTTACACAATTTAGGAGAAAAAATATAAACTGGGGTCGTGCATAACTTAATCGTTATTGTTTCGACTTATCTGTGGCCAACTTTCGCTGCGCCACTACCCGTTTCTCCTATCATAAGGTTGCATTGCCGACTAACTTGCAGGCTATTAATGCCAAGTGTAGGAGCATTAGGGAAGCGAGGAGGTTTGATGGAGGTGAGGACTGCGGACGGTGGTGCTTGTGTCACCGCCCGACCCATTTGATTCTTTATAGATTGAATCATTACTTAGACTTACTCAAAGAGGATTTTAGAAGATGAGAGAAAAAACCCTACTTCTGAAGAAGTGTGGAAATTTGTGGATAAGGAGGAAGACATGTAAATATCTAGATTTTTTGTAAGAACTATTTAAATAACAAATCCTAACTGTAGAATCAAATAAATATTCACCGTCCATTGAGAAGGTGGAGTAGTATAAAAGGGGAGGAGCTACTTTGCTCCAAACCAACAAAAGCAATTTTATATATCTTGTGATAAATAAGTATTCTCACTCTTTTCTTCGAGTTCTCTTTGCTTCATAGTAAAGTTACGGAGAAGGTGCTTGCTAAGTTATGAATTTGGGAAAGATTCTAACTAAGTGCTGCACGACTTAGTTATCCAACATTAAGTCTGTGACACGTGATATCCAGAGCAAGATTTAATCTTTGTCGCATCAATAGCTTATGCAGGATATAATCATGGAATGATCGCGGAGAAGGAGACCAAGAAGCCACCAAGAGACAAGTTCATTCCACCTATTCAAGTCCGTTTCACCAAATTGGAGATGAGAATTGATAATGTGTTGGATCACATTGGGATAGGTGAGAACAACGTCAAATCTCTAGATGAAAAAATTGACAATCAAGTGGAGGTCGTCAATCGCAAGGTGGGTGTCTGAAGCAAGCTAGATTCTTTGGAGAGGGAATTAGAAGGTAAATTGTTCCAATATGTGAACAACGTACTTTAATATTCAATCATGGAGGGATGAGAAGGTGGAACACCAAGCAATGGTGAAAAGCTTGATGATCCAAGTGAAAGAGTTACACATTTTCTTAGAAAATGTCAACGCCAAAGTGGCTTGGGTGAAGCGTATGGCAAAAGAAGATGACATTGTTCTCTTCTGAGTGATACTTTGATATCATCCAATTGGATGATGTGGCCATGGTGAGTACCGCATCTCTGTATCGTGTTGACCTTGCGGCTACGTGGTGGCGTAGAAACTTTAATTAGATCTAACGAGAATTGTGCAAGATCAACACTTGGAAGGAGTTTGTGGTGTAACTCAGGAAATAATTTTATTCAAGCGAATTCCAACTACGAGGCCTGAAAGAAGTATTTTACTCAGGAAAATGCCGACTACGAGGCTCGAAAGAAGCTTAAGGAATTGAAGCATGGTTCCTCACTTCGAGAATATGTGAAGAAGGTTTCATACTGATATAAGTGAAGCCGAATTCTTCTTTAACTTCATGGATGGGTGGAAGCCGTGGGCAATACTTGAGCTAAAAAGAAGGAATGTTATGGACACCACTACTTCCATGAAGACAGCGGATTTCTTATCGGAATATTCTCGACGAGGGAATGAATCATCATCCAAACCAAGAAAGGAGAACCCAACCAAATTTGGAGAGTGTAAGAATCTTGAGATTCTAAATTTGGGTTTAAGGGTTACGTGCCTCAAATTGAAAATGTGCATACTGGTAGTCTGATATAGAGATAGAAGAAAAGGAATCATCACAGTGAGAAGATTGACATTGGTTTCGCTCTGACCTATACTATACAGAAGACCCCAATTAGAGTCGTGAGGAATCTGTGAATATGTGGAGACGGTCATTTAGCTATCAAGCTCATTTCAAAGGTCTGCGGACATGAGATTATCATGGCAGACTGAAATAGATTCCACCTTGTAAAATGCCGATCTTGTTCCTGTAAGGAATATTGGTAAAACAACTGGCTGGTGACTCTGGATAGTTTCTTAAGAAACAAGCAAGGGGCATGTGCAGAGAGCCAACTGGCATGAAGTAGGATTCACTGGCACATTCCCGTTCATGTGCAACTCATTCAAGGCAAGTAAGCAACTCATCATTGATAGCTTGACTTGCAATGCTTGAAGAGATGGTTAATGAGGAACTAATACAAGCACATGCATGACATCTGGATGCACCTGGACCTGTACCATGTTGGCCATTTTTGCCCTATTACTCAGATTGGTCCTTC
>NQLW01000840.1:253005-283541 GCA_002312845.1 Kalanchoe fedtschenkoi
TTTTATCACCAACAACTGCTTGACTAGGATATGTAACGTGTATATTGATAGGGTACGGTTTTGATTTTTTTAATTTCCTTATGGCGTCATGTCGTCAATAATACAAAAACATATGCTGACATACGCAATTAATGAACAATAAAAACAGTATTGTGAATTATTTTTTATACGACAAGCTAACGATGAGACCATATGCATTATGTGTTGGAGGAGAGACATGTCCACGTGACCTCATCCATCTGCGCTGCTTCTTGCATAATCACAAAAAACATAAGCAGCAGCCACTGGACAGACATCGAACTAAATATATATAAATTGCTAGAAAAAACCAACTACATGCATGAAACGATCGTCTTTTGTATCAGTTACCAGATTGGAATTATTATTGATTTATTAATATATAGATGGTGTTAACCTAGTTAAGGATGATTATGATCATGAAAGTGATTGAAAGGGCAACGTAGGTAGTAGATTTTGATCATATATGCAACTTGTTCAGGCTAGGACAAAGCAGCAGCAACTACAACTGATGATCAAAATGCGAGTATTAATGATTGACAAATGTTATACTCGAAATTAAATATAATTCAATATTCTAAAAAATATTAGACGGTGCGCACAACACCTAACGATTAATCGGTTAGATAGAGATTAATCGAAATTATTACTCGGACAGTTAATCAGAGTTATATTTATTAATAATAAACTTAATAATTAATTATATTTATATATGTTCAACAACTACTATTTTCATGAAAAAATTAAGTCTTGAACAATTAATCGGCTATAGGCGTCTAGGCGGAATGTTTCAATACCACATAGCGATTAATCGGTCTGAAACGAAAATTTTTAGAACACTAATATAATTACTTTTAACTAATTTTTAGAACACTGATATAATTACTTTAACTTTCTTTTCAAATGGGTTCATCTATCAAATTTACGTATTTGTAGAAACTAACAAATAAAAATACGAAACATGAACAAAATTTTGAACTCAAATTTGAATTGTCTAACATTACTTTTATTCATTTGATTGGTTTTTTCAAATTTTAAAGTGATCAAATGGAATATTCGTGTTAGGAAACACAAGGCATAAATTATGGATGGAACCCGGGCATGTTTCATTATTATGTGCATCCCCTTAACCTAAAAGTGTGAGAAAAGATTTCATACTAAAGAATCAGGGTTAATGGAGGATTAGTCTTACCCGTATCCCAAATTAGGCAGAAAGATGGATTTAGCATGTTATGATCGGATCACTTTTGAGTGATGAAACATGCATGTAAATCAGTGTGAATTGTGCCCTTTATTAATCAAGCAATCCATATCCAGCAGCTGTGCCACTTTTTAGTACTTTTTATTAATTAATGTATCGGATGAGCAGCTTATATATGAGTATATGGATTAGTGTGTGCATCGTCATGGTTTTCTGCACGCTCGAACCCAGCAAATGATTGCCCAATAGATATGCTTATCAGTTTATGTAATGTTGGTCATACGTCAAAAGTCGATCATTAGCAACGTATTACTATTTTAGTCAAAGTTTGGAGTCTCCTTTTATGCTTAGATGACGACTGTATCAACCTTGTTGCCCGTGACTGCATGACCTTTTTGACCCAGATGCCCATCTTGACGTAACAAATAGTTCAACAAAATATATAGTTAAAAAGAAGACAAACTTTTTTATCATCGCACTGAGTTCAGCAAGACGTCGCGCACTGCACTGCAACACTACTTTTGACACGATTGCTGGTCGAAGGATCAGTTGCAGATCGAACACCTCTTGATTGCACATGAGCGGATTGGAGAGAGCATCGTCACTGCTTGTTCATTGAAACAGTAGTCGGATTTGTTAACTAGGGTTTTACGAGACTTAGATCTACTTGTGACGTGTGGATGCCGAAGGGAAACGTGAGTAGCAGCAAGAAGCACCAAACAGGCAAGCAATATTCGCGGTTGGTTGATAGCCATAGGGAGACAACTGGATACGACATGCATGATAATTAATATTACATACGTATTTGTTACTAACTATTCAAATAATCTAATGATGCGTGATACTTTGCCGTCTCCCTTTTTCTCACTTAAACTGATGTCTGATGGTCATAATCGTCTGCTTCTTCAGTAGCTAATGATAAAATGTCAGGTGACGCAGCAGCCTGTCTCAAGTTTCTCACTTAATGCTCTTCAGTATCTGATTTGCATGGATTTCGTCTACTGCTACTCGGCCCAGTTCATACGGAGCCAAATAAAGCTTTGAGGGAGCCCAATAGCCCACTCAGTATTTCCCTAAATCCTTATCCACAGTCTCCAAATATAATTCAATCACAAGCCGCCACGTAACCGACACAAAATCTGGAATCCTTGAATGCCAGGTGGTCAACAAAATTTCGCAAATTCTTGGGCACACTGAAAGTACCCATATAGATGAGTGCTCTCGATCCACCCATGAGTAATTTACAAAATTTCTAGTGTACAACATACAGAATTAGAATCAGAAGTAGAACATTTTGTTGATGTTGTTGTCGATCTGAAGACTGAAGGAAATTGCTGCCTCTGCTACTGTTGTGAACTCTACATTTTCTCTCTGTGAAAATCGCACGGAACGATCAGCAGGTCGCCAGCGACTCGATCGATCGGAGCGGAGGAAACATGGAGAAGACGAAGAGAAATGGCGCGCTTTTATTATTCCCTTTAAACTCGCAATAGCGACCAGTTACAACCCTATAGCGACATTTATATAGGCCTACAACAATCACTTAATTACAATCACTACTCGCTAGTTGTATATAGTTACAAACAGTTACAACCCTGGAGGCTTCATGTATATCTCTTCATCTAGGAATTCATGGAGGAATGCATTATTAACATCAAGTTGAAACAAAGGCCAAGATTTGGACGCTGCAATAGCCAGCATAAGCCGAACAGTATTCACCTTCACAACTGGAGCAGAAGTGTCATGATAATCGAGTCCATATGTCTGTGTATATCCCTTAGCAACATGTCATTGTTTTTTATACCTCTCAATTGTACCGTCAGATTTATATTTGAGTTTGTAAACTCATTTGCAGCCAATGACATGTTTATCAGATCGGAGAGGAACAAATTCCCTTGTCTTGTTGGCTTCCAGTGCTTGTAATTCATTCTACATTGCAGTCATCCAATCTGGACTCTTGGATGCCTCAGTGTAAGAAAATGGCTTAGTGTGGCTAGAGGCTTGGAACAAAAAATGGTTGTGATCTGGTGCACAAGCATTATAACTGAGAACATTGCATAGTGAGTGAGGAGATGTGTGAGTAGTGCACACATAGTCTTTGCGCCAGATAGGCTCTTTTCGGGTCCTAGATGAACGCCACACAGGAACATCAACTGCACTGTCCAATTATGAAGACACATGTTCTGGAGATAGATCAGCTGAGTGGAACTGAGTGTCATGATCCAGGACTTCAGAAGTAGATGTTGGGATAGCATAGTATTCTGTGATACCAGGAGTCTGAAACATATCAATGTTACAATGATCAGATACCTCAGGAAAGTGTGGCGAGGTCTGGTGAGTCTGAAAAATAGGAACACCAATTTGGTTCTTGAATGGGAAATGTGATTCATAAAAAATCACATTTCTTGATATAAGAACTCTTTCCTTTATCAGATCAAAAACCTTATAACCCTTTTGGCCAAAATGATACCCCAAGAAAACACATGGATGTGCCCTAGCATCCATTTTGTCTCAATCACGAGGCTTAGTAAAAACAAAACGTAAGCATCCAAATACCTTTAAGTCATGGTATATTGGTGGAGTTCCAAAGAAAACTTCATGTGGAGTAAGTCCTCCAAGAACAGAGGATGGCACTCTGTTAATGTTGTATACCGCATTTAAGACGCAATTTGTCCAAAACTTCTTTGGAATGTTGGACTGAAAACGCAAAGCCCGAGCCATCTCCATGATATGTCTATGTTTGCGTTCAGCAACCCCATTCTGTTGACGAGTATACGGACAAGATGACTGATGTATGCAACCTTGATCAAGAAGGAACTTATTGAGATCATGAGTAAAGAATTCCTTAGCATTATCACTTCGCAGACAAAGTACTCGTTTACTGAACTGTGTGGCAGCAAACTGAATGAAATTCTTAATTAGTTGGGATGGCTCATTCTTCATCTTCATCATATATACCCAGGTGATACGTGAGTAATCATCTACTAAGGTGAGGAAATACTTGTACCCTTCAATTGATTCGACTGAAAAGGGTCCCCAAACATCAGTATGAATGAGCTGAAAAATGCAGGTAGAATGTATAGTAATAGAAAGAAGTGGTTGCTTCGTTTGTTTGACCAATGGACACACTTGACATATAATGTCCTTTAATGAACTATGCAGGATTGGTGGAACACATTTTGAGAGCTTCTCCACTGACATATGGCCTAGCCTTTAGTGCCACTGCAATACTTCATTATCCTTGCCAACTGGACCCAGAGCTTTCAACTCGTCAGATCCCTTCATTTGGTACAGACCATAACAAGTCTACCAGTCCCGAGGCAGGTCATTGCCACTAGGTCCTGAATTTTGCAAGTCTCATTAGAAAAGGTAACAATGTAACCTGTATCTTTAACCAGTTTGCTAACTGACAGCAGGTTAAATTTGAACTTTGGCACATACAATACATCCTTGAGCATAATATTGTTATGTAAACAACCATATCCTTTCAACTTTGCCTGAGTTACAACTCCATTAGGTAAGGTAATGTCATACTTATTCTGCAGCATTTCAACCTTTCTTAACAAGGATAAGTGTGGTGTACAATTATCAGTCGCACCACTATAAAAAATTCAAACATTATCATCAGATGTTAGGGAGTTCGGGCAAGCAATACCTACCATCTGACTGAACTGATCTTTTGTTGGTTTAGGCTAAGAAATAAGTGCCAGAAGTTGAGCCATTTGATCCTGAGTAAATTGCTGAATAGTACCAGCAGAAGAATGAGCATGTCCTGGATTTTCTGTTCCTTCAATTGTGTATGCATTATGGGCCATAGGTCTTCCTCCTGAATTACCAGGTCCTTTGTTACTCTGCTGTTTGCTCTTTCAATTTGGTGGATAGCCAATTAATTTGTAACAGCTCTCCCTGGTATGACCATTCAGACCACAATGTGAGCAGGTTAAATTCCTCTTGTTCATTTGTTGGTTAGTTCCTCCATCATTTTTCCCTTTGATAGGCCCTGGTTCTTCCCTTGTATTGGTATTGTTTTTGTTTCTTCCTGAATTACCATATGATTGGTTGTCTGCACAGAAGATAGACATTTCTGTCATCTCATTCTTGTTAGTGGTAAGCTCCATTTGCAACTCATCTTGAGCTACCATGTTATACACATCATTCAGAGAAGGAAAATCCCTCATAGCCAGAATTTGGGTTCTTATCTAACTGTGTTTCTCATTCAAACCCATCAAGAAAGACATGACATGTTCTTTTTCCTTGGCTTCCCACTCATTTGATAGTCAACATCCTCTGCTAGAAGAGCATCCAATTCGTCCCAAAGATAAATAAGTTTCTCCAAGAAAGATGAAACTCCGATATCTCCTTGCACCAAAGTATAAATCTCCTTTCTCAGCGCAAAGGTTCTTGCCTTATGTGAGGATGTAAACCTCTTATTAAGAGTCTTTCATGTCGTCGCTGCATCTTTGGCATGAGGAATCCCTCCCGTGATTCCCTTTGCTACCGAAGAAATTGGCCAGGTCATGACTATGTCGTTGCAGCGCTGCCATTTTGCCAATCGAATGCAGTATGTGGCAAGAGGTTTAGGAACTTCACCTCGCACAAAACCGAGTTTCGACCTTCCACTAAGAGCGAGTTCCATGGATTTCTTCCAAGAGGAGTAATTCTTGGTTCCAACAAGAATCTCAGTAACAAGGATTACACTAGTAGTCTCTTTTGGGCTAATGTAATATGGATCATCAACAACAGAAGCTCGAATTCCTCCGGTATCCATCAAATCGTTAGGGTTGGACATTTTCGCTAGCGATTAACTCAACCAGTTTTGAAACGATTCAATTAGAAGGAAAGAAGGTTACCAGGTTGCAATTCAAACTCCGTAAGCTCTGATACCATGTGGAAATCGCATGGAACGACCGCCAGGTCGATGGCTACTCGATCAGAGCGGAGGAAACGTGGAGAAGACGAAGAGAAATGGCACACTTTTATTATTTCTTTTAAACTCGCAATAGCAACCAGTGACAACCCTATAACGACGTTTATATAGGCCTACAGAAACCACTTAATTACAATCACTACCGCAGTTGTATATAGTTACAAAAAGACCCCCTGAGATGTGACTATTAACAATTCACATCCCTTCCTTTAACACTCTCCCGCAGTTCAGCTGCGCCTTCATCATCATCACCCCCCATCAGGAGCTGGGTCAGGCATCTCATCTGCCATCTATACGATTCAATTTCACACTGTTGAACATATTAAGTGGTATTATCCCACATCGTCCAAGTTGAGCTCAAGATTGATCCTCATATATAGTTGGGCTCCCCCACTCATAGCCAGTTGGTTTTGAGTGTGGATCCGACATTTCTACATGGTATCAGAGCGGGTTTTGGCCGCACTCTTAGAATATGCCCGTGACGGTTAACTAGGTCCGCACGAGGTCCCACTTGTCGAGGTTAACAAAGGTCCTCGCAAGTGAGGGGGAGTGTTGAGCATATTAAGTGGTGTTATCCCACATTGCCCAGTGGAGGCTCTAAATTGATCCTTATATATTGTTGGGCTCCCCCACTCATTGCCAATTGGTTTTGAGTGTGGATCCGACATTTCTACACACACCCTCCATGGAAAGTTTTGTAGCTCAAATATGAAAATTCGTTCGTTTGCAGGTGTCTGTGAGGCCTAATAAGGGCAAGGGTGCTCTTGGCGCTCGCTGCAACTTCATCGGATCACCTACCAACTTTGTACTGTTCAGTTTCCTATATACATTATTCGTTCATATTTCATTAGTAGCATGTAACTAATTGGTTAAGACTTAGGAATTATGTCTGTTGTGGTTGATGCAGATCATGGTGACCTCCACCACCCTGATGCTTTTTGCTGGCAGGTTCGGATTGGCCCCATCGGCTAACAGGTTGGCCACGGCTGGACTGAGGCTCGAAGCTCGAGAGTCAGGGCTGCAGATTGGCGATCCGGCTGGGTTTACGTTTGCCGACACTCTCGCTTGCGGCACTGTTGGCCACGTCATAGGCGTAGGCGTCGTTCTTGGTCTCAAAAATATCGGTGCATTGTAATTCAAATGATGTATTAAAACCACCAATCTCGCAGATGAACGAGTCTCTACTACAACTGAGGTTATTTGTTATGTGACTTGTTGTGGTCCCTTGGTGTTAGAGGGTTCGTTGTGGTCATACATGGCCTCCAGGTTCTCAGCGCAGGCCAGCGAGTACTCCATCAACGCGTGAAACACAGTTGGAAGGCTTGTTTTCAGCTTGCTCTGAGTCATGGCATGGCTGAGCTTAACCAGGCTTAGATACTTGGCTTTCTCGATATCCACTTCCTTCTTCATAGCCTCCACTTTAGTGCGCTTGACAGATATCGGATGCTTAGGATCTACCGGTGATGTGTCACCAAAGGCTGCCCTTCCCCCTTCGTGTCTTGCCTCCATCTCAGCTAACAGGTGCTGCTCTTTGATCAGCCTTTTGCTCAGCTTGTCCAACTTGCTTAGCTGGAGTTGCTCATCTTCTTGCTGGAGTGCTATGGACTGGATAGCGCTTAGAAAGCCCTTGATGGCTTCAGAAACAACCTGTAAGCACGAAAATCATCGTATAGGATGCAACCAATACAAGATTTTTAATCTTATAAAATCATATAGCTAGTCGATCGCTTGCGTACCTTATTGAGTAATGAATCCAAGGCAAGCTGCCAATCTTCGCATAGCTTGCAAACAATGGGTAAGGAATCATTTTGGTTTTGGTCATCCAGTAGGTGCTTGGCGAGCCTGAGCCACTGGCCTAAAGTCGTCACGAAATCACGTTGACTCTTTACAAGTTCATTGAAGTTATCATACCAAAATCTGAGTTCATTTTCTAACTGAGTGGTGGCCTGACGGTGGTATTCTGAAGTAGGATCAATCCGCTGAGGATTGTTAAGATTATTTATTTGCTGCGAAAGTTGGTTCTGGATCTGATGGCATTCGTACATTGTTCTCCACATATGCATCAGCCTGTTACATCAGATATATTAAATAGATGCTTGAGGATTATGATAAAAAAAACCTAGTCATACCAGCAAAACGAAGACCAAACTAAACAGCAGGAACTCGCGGCCTGCTTTTCCCTTACCCTGTAGTTAATATGATGAGCTGACATTGCAGCTCATTTTCAATAAGCTTCAGTATAGAGGAACAGGTGTCAGTAATTGATTGTTCAAGACAAGAAACGTCAGACTGCAACCTCTCCACGTTCAGCCTTGTTTTTCCTATATGCTCCCATTCGGGATCTTCTTCCTCTTGTCTTTGGAGGAATGAGGTCTTCCGTTGAAGCTCCAATTTAGTTATCTCCTCTTGCTGAAATTAAAAGAACATCAGCAGCTTATTAACCGGAAAAAAAAAAGAGTTCTGAATGGAGCCAGGGCTGTACATGAATATATTGAGGAAAAAACATTAGTTAGATTTATATACCTTCAGGTCCTTGTAGAGTTTTTGCTCCTCGGTGTACAGTTTTTCAAGAGTGACGCAGTGAGCTCCAGGTCTACTCGGATCAAAAGGATCATCAGTATCTCTCGTGACATGAAGCGATTTAGATGACCGACTCCATGACAGTGCACTGAATACCTTAGCTGGGTTAGACTTCTTCCCTGTAGAGTCACATAAATTCAACATAAGGCGCACAGTGACAATACATATCAGAAGTAGCATTAACGAGGAACTTTGTGATGATATCTTAGAAGGTTCGAGACGTTACTTTTGTTCTCCTCGAGATGTAGAATGCCGAGATTCTTGGTGTCCATGAGAACAGCCAGCTCAGTCCCGAATGCCGAAGCTTTTAAGAAATACTCATCCATCTCCTTAGTGGTTCCTGCCAATGTCAACGGCTTGCTCTCCATCCGCACAGCCATGGTAGTTTTTGTTTTCTGTTTCGCATACCAACCCATCAAAGATAAATCTTTGTCGGCCATATCAGTGTCACAAACAATTTCTTCCTGATCACTTCCCTCAATTTCAATACTAGTCTCTCTACCATTCTCATTTTCCGCATTGAACCGATTGTCAGTTTCATTCTTCTTTCTAGAAGACGATGCAGATGGCTCGAATGGATGCCAGCGTTCCCAGTCCTCGATCCTCGGAGGTGGTAGTATGGGAAAGTCTTCATCTTCGTCCACCATGAGGTCTACATAATCTTTAAGACCAACATCTCGGCTACATTCACTATTTCTCAATTCCGGACTGAAGGTAGGAGGTGGGGGTGGCGAAGGAGGCAATGGAGGGGGAGGGGGTGGTGAGGGAGGCAACTCAAGCTCAAAATCTCTACCCTCAACCTCCAAAGTCTCCGCATCAGTAAATTGGCGAAGGGTCGCCCCAGTGTTTTTCAGTGACCTCAAATAAGCCAATTGAGCAGTTGCAAACTCTTCCCTAAACACCAGCAGCTGCTTAATGAGTCCAATCCTCTCCTTACAAGCCCTTACCTTGTCATCCTTCTCAATCTTGGACGCACTACACCCCATTACTGCTTCTCCCCCGATTCAACAAATTTCTAATACCTAGTCCTAAATAATTTGAATTTTACTGTGTGTATGAATTGAAGAAACAAACCCTTGGTTACCGCATTATAGTCCAGCAGCTGAAGTAGCAGCACCTGAGAGAATTTTGAAACTTTCTGGATCAGAAGAAGTTTGCTTTATGTGGTACCTGATTTGCAATTGGAAATCCTGTCTAGTTGCAGCCAAGGAGAAGAGCTAGACAATCAGATTGGTAACTGCAGAAAACCCTCAAAGAATTCTCAGATCTAAATCCCTGCCGACAGCTGCATTGCAGATTTTTATAGAGGAAGAATGCCCAATTGCAGATTCTGCTCAGGATTGAAACTCAAAGACAACAGGGCGGGATGAGGCATGCGGTTGTGCATTTTCAATGGTGAGAGCTTAGTCTAGAAAGTAGTGGCTGCCGCCTGCTGGCTGGTGAGGTAAAGCTTTTTCAATGGTTTAAGAAAGTAAAGTAGGGTAGTAAAAGACAAGGTAGAAAAAGAGAAACCTGACATGGAAAAAGCCGGGTTACAGATAAGAAAGGTTAATGCATGGACAAAGACAAGAGTCAACAGCTTATTGCAAAATGGAGTATTCTGCAATTTGATAGCATCCCAATTGGAGTTGGGTTTCTGTTTGGATTATCAGAGCTGGGAGGAAGGTCCTAAAGAACAACTTACGCAGACCTGCTGAGCTGCAAAGATAAATTAAGAAAATGTCAGCCATAATTTAAGATGTGCAATAATGCAGCTCAGAATTGAGATTCTAAATGTCATCTTCATTTTAATATAATTATACATTTTTATCGATAAATCAAAGTTTGAAGATGCCGTGAAGTTGAGTGATATGGTACACTTTTAGGACCCTAATTGCTTCCAAGGTGTGATCGTTTGGGCTTAAATTCAGCTGAACTTAATCAAAGTCAACAATCATTTAGATGAGTATAAGTTTAATTTATAAAGAAGTTGAACTGGAATCTGATTTGCGTCTTTTCCTATCTCACATAGAGATAACGACCAATTTTTCCCCCAATAGAATATTTTTCTCTTCCTTTATAATAAATTAACAATACCCATATAGCAGATTCCATCCCATTGAACAATCATACTATTTGCTCTTTCTCCATCGATCAAATCCCTGAGGCCCCAAATCCGTCCTTCTCATCTTGGCCTCGCGCGCTTGTAAAAGCAGAAGCTTTCCGCTGAACGACAACCTCGGCTGAGGTATTTACAACTTGTCTAGCTGTTGCTTTGTGTGATGCAATGTGCATGAAAGACTTTCTTTCATTTGTTCTTTAGTGTCTGCAAGTTGCAGAATTGACTGGTTTTCTTTCAATGTTTTGACCTTCCATACATGCTGTAGGGTTCCTGCCTCCATTCACATTATTTTTTTGTTCAATTGTTTTCATACTTGAGGCATATTTTGAGTCTCCAACCATAAATTTATAATAGATTTAAGAGTTTACATCGGACTAAGCTTACCGGAAGCATTCAATCAAACGAAAATCTAACACCGTTACAATCTCACATTGGTTGCACAAGAGATTGTGCAATGATACTTGGATTCTCCCACTTAATAGGTTAGTTAGTCTTTTGAGTTTATCGATTGTATTTTCATTCTATATTCGAACCCATAAATCCTAATCCCAGATGGGTTGTTGAACTTTGATAATGTTGTTGAGGAGCTGCAATTTTATGGGTGATTGAATTTTGATAAGGTTGTTAGGGAGCTTCAATCACATGACACATCCTTAACACGTACTTTGGAATTTGCTTAATGTAAAAATGCTCAAAGTTTGCCAACTTCGTAGTACTATCCAATTCCAGTGGCATAACACTGGTTAAAGTGCTGGTTGTTGGGGGCTGTAGGCATCTGATCCCACCTTATTTTACTTGCCATCTTTTCACACTTAAACACATTTGATTTGATTTCTGTTTCTTAACTGAGAATCATTGCTCTTTGAATTGATTCGATTTTCATCATCATAGTTAATTTGATGGCTGAGGTAGGTTTGCATCTTATTTACCCCTTTCCAAGTGAGCTTTAGCTCCTTCATGGAAGTAGCGTTTATTCCGTGTGCCTGGTACTGTAACTCTTGTATGGTTTACTTAGTACTGTACATGTCCCCCACTTTCAAATATTGCTCTCTTGGAAGTCAAGTAACACAGGCGACCAATGAGCTTAGCTCAGTATCTAATTCATCTGTTTATAATTTAACCGTCAAGAGTTATGACAAAGCACCGGTTGAGGAAGTTGAAAATTGTTAATTTGAGATATGTGAATCTAATATAACTTGATTAGTACAGTTGCCTCAGTTGACCTTGGTTCATGTTGTCAAAAATTGATGCTAAAAGTCAGGCATTGTGGCTGCTAAGTTTGACTGCAGCCATCCTAGTTTGTATTTTGGTTTTGCTTTCTCAACCTATTTAATTATCATTCTCTAGCCTTCAACTCTGTACCCGTCCAAGATTGATTTCTGTCCTCACTTTCTTACATTCTTGATCCTTGTTGATCCCACGTTTGTCAGACTTGTATTGTGTTCTTGGTGCTAGAATATTGTCTAGTCTGGTTTCTAGTACAGTTGTAGAATCTAACTTACACCTGCAGGCAGTGATGGTGACTAGCGTCGAGGGTGGTGGCAATGGAGGAGTCAAGAGGAGGACATGTGGATGCACGAAAAATGATTTCTTGCCGGAAGAGTCATTTCAGAATTGGGGGAATTATATCCGAGCTTTGTCCAGCACAAAGGAAAGGATCAAAGATAGAATTTTTACTCGCTCGAGTGATCATCTGGAGTTGCACGAGATGCGCGAGCGCAGCCAGCATGAGATGAAGAAGAACTTGAATTGGTGGGATCTCATGTGGTTCGGGGTTGGATCCATCATGGGTGCTGGGATTTTTGTCCTGACAGGTGAAGCAGCGAGGAACAATGCTGGCCCTGCTGTCGTTTTGTCATACCTCATCTCTGGGATTGCAGCGCTGTTGTCAGTCCTATGTTATACAGAGTTCGCTGTTGAGCTTCCGGTGGCTGGAGGCTCATTTGCTTACCTCAGAGTAGAGCTTGGTGACTTTGTGGCATACATTGCTGCGGGAAACATTCTGTTTGAGTATATCGTCTCTGGGGCTAGTGTGGCGAGATCGTGGACTTCGTATTTCGCTACATTGTGCAACCACAGCCCTAATGATTTTCGGATAAATGTGTCATCCCTTTCTGATGATTTCGGACACCTAGACCCGATTGCAGTTGCGGTCTCCATCATAATCTGCATTGGTGCTGCCCTCAGCATAAAGGGCTCTTCACGGTTCAATTCCATCGCATCTATCATTCATGTTGGAGTGATGATATTCATTTTCATCGCAGGAATGACCCAGGCTGATTCTGCAAATTACACACCCTTTCTTCCTTACGAGTTTCGTGGCGTTCTTAAAGCTTCGGCCGTGCTCTTCTTCGCTTACATAGGATTCGATGGAGTTGCGACTCTGGCTGAGGAGGTGAAGAATCCTGGTAAAGACATCCCGATTGGACTTATTGGCTCCATGTTGATTGCTATCACTGGGTATTGTGCACTAGCGGTTACGTTGTGCCTGATGCAACCTTATAAGCTGATTGACGTAGATGCGCCGTTCTCAGTGGCATTCCAGTCGGCTGGAATGAAATGGGCCAAATATATTGTCGCATTTGGTGCACTTAAGAGCATGACCACTGTCCTGCTGGCGAACTTGATTGGTCAAGCCAGGTATTTCACTCACATCGGGCGAACCCACATGGCTCCTCCGTTTCTAGCTGCCATCAATCAAAGGACCGGGACTCCTATCAATGCCACTGTCATCATGACAGTAGCAAACTGTCTTGTTGGATTCTTCACAAGCCTTGATGTCCTGGCAAACCTCCTTTCCATTTCCACTCTATTCATTTTCTCTCTAGTCGCACTGGCTTTGCTGGTCAGACGATACTACGAGTCAGGTGAGACCTCAAGCTCCGACAGGAACAAAGTCGTCGCATTCCTGGTTTTGATAGTTGGGTCCGCCATCTCAACCTCCGTGTATTGGGCAGTCAGTGATGGTTGGATCGGCTATGCAGCGACGGTTCCAGTATGGTTCCTGTCAACACTAGGCCTTCAGATTATGGTAAAAGCTGCTAAAAACCCCAAAATATGGGGTGCACCATTTCTGCCATGGCTGCCTTCGGCCAGCATAGCCATGAATGTGTTCATCATGGGCTCTATTGACGCCCCTTCCTTTCTGAGATTTGGCATGTGGACTCTTATCTTGCTGATATACTACTTGCTTGTGGGTTTGCACGCCTCGTATGACGCTGCCAGAATGCAAGCAGTTCCAGCATAAGATCCTGACCACATACCTGACACGGACTCATACCTGATTTCGAGTGAAAATTTGAAAAGTTACAATTGTTTCTCCAAGGTAAACAAACAAAAAGATGGTCTGGAGCATTGGGAGCTGCTGATCTGTTTGTTGAATCGTCTTTGCATTATATGTGTAACAATCCAATTCAAATCAATATAATTAAATTGAATTCGGGTTAAATTATTTTATTTGGATTAGATTTTGGATTTTATTTTTTGGATTGGGTTGGTATTAGGGAACAAATTGAATTCGAGTTGACTCAAGAATGACAGAAATATAAAAAATAAAATTAAAAAATTTAAAAATTTAAAAATAAAAAATATTTTTTAAATATTTTTTTAAAGTTTTAATTTTTTTAATTCTTTATTAATGAAAGTAAATGGGTTGACCCAAATTAACAATTTTGAATTTAGATTGGGTTGGGTTGGATTGTTTTGAATTTGAGTTAGAGTTTGAATTGGATTATTTTATTACAAACAAATGAATTTGAGTTATCAGAAACTCAATCCAAATTTAACTTTCAACCCATATTTACACCCCTAATTATATTTCAGCTGTTTTTTTCTAGTATAGATTTAATTCGCGGTGTCACTCACTCTTGAGCCTCTGGTAAAGACATGTGGTACTTACTTATTTATATATACATAAACTTTGGTTCTTGGACTGCAGACTGAGGCAGAGTCAGTATGCTTGTTGCCCATTTTTTTGGCTGAGTTCGACTAGATCTAAAAACGGCATAGGTCATTCTTCTTCTTCCTTCCATCTATTCTTTCTTCCGTAGCAGTTGCAGCCCTAATCTCTAAGACGTAGCCACTGTCTCTTTGGTCTAGATCCGCTTCATGAGTGAAGAGTAGTGAAGGCACCCGAATTGTAAGACTAATTTGGACTCCGAGAGGAGCAAAGGCGAACAAGTGAGTGTTTAGAGTTGATGTGTTAGAGTATACAATTTGTTATGTTATTACTTGATTGTTGTGTTATTGTGTTCTTTTGTGCTTTGTTCATGCTTACTTTGGTTTAATTTCTGATATTGTGTTCTTCAAAGTTAGTGTTTAAGGTTCATGTGCTAGGGTATACAATTTGGTTAGGCTTGTAATTTCGTTTGTCAAATTCTCTGATTCATATGTTATGGTGTTTTTTTTACTTAATTAGTAGTCATGTCGGACAATAATTCTTCTTTTGATAGTGCCATAATGAAAACTTTAGAGACTCTTGATAATCCATTTTTAGACGATTACGATAATGAAGATTTAGAATTGTTAGATGAGGATAGTGATGAAGATATAGTGGATGTGTTGGGTAGTAGATCAATTAGTGAGAATGACGATGATGGATCTCATGATCATTACAAAAATGAGAGTGAAATCAGTGCTTATTTTGAGATCGGACAATCGTCGAACCCGATAGTGGACGCTTTTAGTGATCCCCGGCCGGGATACTTAGATTATCCAACCTTTAGCGACATGTCTAATTGGGTCGCAGAATCTGACACACCTTTTTTATACGAAAGTAATGACAACTGTGACTTTTACAAGGGACAAATATTTGTTACTAAAGAAGAAGAACCGGATGGAATAAAAAGTGGTTAAGTTGAACCCAAATTTGCTCAACTTGAATTGTTAGAGGGAAGGAGAACCGGATGTGGATTGCAAATGACATCTCATAGTTGTTAAGAAAAAGAATGGGTTGATGTTCGTTGTGAGCCAGTACGAAGGAGCGCATACATGTGACTCTGATGTGATCCCGAATGATAACATCCGCCTAAATAAAAATTTTATTGGATGGGAGATGAAAGAGTTCATTCAAAAAAAATTATGTATTTCACCAGCTTAGATTGTGAAATATTTTAAGAAGGCGTATGGGTACAATATCTTATTTGAAAGATTGTCAAGGCCGACAAAAAGCAATGAAAAACATGTTTGGTGATTGGGAAGAGTTATTTTCTGTTTTGTCTGCGCATATGAAAACACTCCAAAAAACTAATCTTGGAACTGTGGTGTACCGATGTAGAAAGCCTAAGGATGAAGAAATTATGTATGTTGTGTTGAGGATCACGTACACAAATGTAGGAAGGGTTTTTCGAACCACACGGCATAAGCTCGGATTCAGAATACCCAGTAATTACTTTAATCATTTTTAATATGAATTACCAGAAACAAATCTGAATCCGGATTGAAACACTCAAAAGAAGAGGATTAGGGTTACTTTTTGACAAATACGTTAAAAGTCGCGTCTCTACCGGTATCCACACACGGGTGGTGGATACCGTGCCCTTTGGAGTACTAGCTCCCGAATGGGCCCTCGTCCTCTGCCTTCAATCCTCATTGAAGAACTGATGTTGCATTGTTTACCCTCTAAACAGAAGCCCTAAACTTTTATTTATAATGAGAACTATGCTTCTGGATTTCGACCCGCGGGCCAAGTCCATCAGGTGGATTTTGGTTCATCCGAATCAGGCGCGGGTTGAACCGGATCATATCCGAACCAAATCATATTCGATTTTCTCTCAACTCAATATCTGACATTCAATTGTGTGTGACCCTATAGGTTTATTCTTAATTAGCCATGGACAAAAGCCCAACGATCATAAGTGGCTCCTAGTAAGACATTATGATCCATAAGTAAGAATAACTAGTTCTCGAGGTAACCAAAAACACAGTAAATACGAGTCAATCAACTGGTTTAATTGACTCATATTGACTGTGGTTTTGGTTACTTCGAGAACCAGTTATTCTTAACTAGATATCATAATGTCTTACTAGGGCCGCTTATGATAAATGAGTTTTTGTCCATGACTAATAAAAAATAAACTTATAGGATCGCACATAATTGAGTGTCAGATATTGAGTTGAGAGATAACCAAATAAGATTTGGTCCGGATATAATCAGTTTCAACCCGCACCTGATTTGGATGAACCAAATGGGTTAAACTCATGAGTATGACCCATTAGATTGGGCCCGTAGGCCCAAATGCAGTAACCCAGCTGATAGACTTGGCCTGCAGGCCGAAACCTAGAAGTACGGTTTTCACTATAAATAGAAGCTTAGAGCTTTTATTTAAACAAGACGTGATGTCAGTTCTTCAATGAGATTGAAGGCAGAGGACGAGAGGGTCATGCAGAGAGCTAGTACTCCAAAGAGCGCAGTGTCCACCATCCATGTGTGGATACCGGTAGAGGTGCGATCATTGGCGCACTCGTCAAAGAGATAACCCTACCCCATAATCTCTTTATTATGGTGTTTCAATTCGGATTCAGACTTTTGTCTGATAATTCAGATTGAAATTGATAAAAGTAATTACGGGGTATTTCCAGATTTGGACTTATGCTACGTGATTCGAAAGACCCTTCCTATATTTATGTACGCGATCCCCAACAATAAAGACTTAAAAGACATGTTGGATGCTATTTCTTATCAAATGCAGAAAGTGATGTTTGAAGACAAGTTCAGGAATATGGAGATCCAATGCACACACTCAAAAATCCATTCAATGGTTGCATGATACGTCTAAGGAGAAGTGAGGCTTAGCATATGACAAGAGTGGTAATCGGTGGGGTTGATGACAACAAATGTGAGCGAGATGTTTAATGGAGTTCTAAAAAGTGGAAGAGACTTGTCTGTGTCCGCATTAGTGCATTACACATTGAAGCAAATAAATATTACAAGAAGCGAAAAGAGAAGTTTGCAACGTATCAGGAGAGTCGGGGTGATGGTGGGCGTGGGGACCATGGTCGTGGGGAGAGAGTTCGTGAAGAGAGAGGATGGGGAAAGTGTGTTGAGCGAGGAAGATCAATGAGAGGAAGGGGGGACCGTATTAAGCAAGGACGATCAAAGAGAGGCAGGGGGACTGTGTTGGGCGAGGACAGGGGGATGGAGCTGTGGAGATGTCAGAGTTGAGGAAGGACATCATATGAATGTGCCTGAATCTCACTTTCCGAAACGCAGTGAAAAGACACCAGAGATTGATTTGTTAGCTACGATGGATCACTCAAGACCTATGGACACTACATATTTGACCTAGCAGGAGACTCATCGGTCCCCATGTAAATGGGGAGGAGAGACCGACATGATCTTGAAGGCTTGACACCATCAGATGTGGGATTTGAATTTGAGAGTGGCACGCGTGGTAACTAGAGCGGGGTACCAACCTTTGACTAAGTTACAGAACCTTTAGTCACCGCATTCGTGGAGCGATGACGTAGAGAGACTCACACATAGGGGTGTAAATTCGGTTATTAACCGACCGAATAAGAAATTTGGTTAACCAAACCAATTAACTGACAAAAAATTCCGTTAACCGAACCGAATTTTCGATTAACCGGATATTCGATTAACCGAAAATTCGGTTAATTTTGATTAATTTAACTGATTAACCGAATAACCAAAGACTCAGTTAATTTGGTTAAATTAACCGATTAACCGAAGTTTTAACCGATTTCTCGAATCAGAAAATAAAAAACCTGCTGCTCTTTGAATTTTTTTACATATGAACTCATAAATAAGTTTATAACAATGATTAAATTAGATAAGTAATATTTTGATTTTCCAAAAAATTGGATGTCAGTCTGTCACTACTCTTGGAAATTCCAAAATGCGGTTAAAGATTATGTATCTGTACTTGATGTAGCAAGAAACCAAAAACATGTAGCAAGAACCTGTAGATTATAGAACATTTCAGATAGTATCAATTCATAAACTGACCAATTCCAATTATAAATTAAACTACACGAAGCCATGGAGCAGTAATGGAGTACCAATTCATAAATGGAGTATTAATTCATAAAGTGACCAATTCCAATCATAAATCAAACTACACAAAACCATGGAGCAGCAACGGAGTATCAATCCATAAACTGACAAATTCTAATCATAAATCAAATAACAGAAAGACATGGAGCAGCAATGGAGTACATTAATAATAAAAAACTTGAAGCTCTCTTCAACAACTGATGCACTGATTGTCAAACATGCACAAGTGTTAGCAGTTACTAAACTATTATATCAGTTGAAAAATACATTAATAATAAGAAGAAGAAACAAACCAGATTTCAGCACCAACACTGTGCTGAGGAAAGCCTTCTTCCATAGTCATCCGTCTGTTAGTTTTGCGCACAGATGTGTTAATAGTGTCTCGATCCAGTGGGCACATTAATCGTAATTTTATGACTTGTATTAAAAAGGAAAACGTTATCAAGGGATCTTCCTATTTGTGATAAGCCCCAGGGATGAATGAGTAACTTTGTGGGACAGATTGGATTACGTTCCTATTTGTATTGTAGCAATGAAAACAAAAGCAAGACGGATAATGGAGTGAGGCATTATGCTGATACGACTTGAATATCTGGATCAGCCTCTATGAACTGTCCAGGTTGGTATAAAGAAAAACTTGGATGATGAAAGTACTGACTGGACACTGTGGTTGCAAGTCCCCTTGACTTGTGGAATTCAGTACCAACTCCATATCTCAGTGTGTCATTTTGGATATGCGTATGATTGTAAGAACTTTGTGTACACAACCTATGTCTATATGCATAAGGATGTGAATCAGGACAACTGGTATAATACAGAGGTCTACATGCTTTGGAAATGTTCGAACTGAAAATGTTCAACACCTTGTTCAGTGGAACTACAAGTTAAGCAGCAACATGTAGGAAAGCACAAACAACAATTATCACTTGTATAATCACATTGGGCCAACAAGTGAAAACAGCCTCCATGAACTCATCAATAACAACAATGTATTTGTCACCATCGAGTTTGTATCGTTGTAGTCCCAGTTGGAAAATTAAAACAGACTTTTACCTTTTTTTTTTTTTTTTTTAAGGTGATGAATAGTTCCCCACTTTCCTCTTCGGAGCTATGACTTCTCTTTGCTTTGTCTATTGGAAGACAAAAAATCAGAATATATAGCTTCTGCTGAAACCAACCAACCTCGAATCGGTGCTCGGCTGCTTGCTCAACGTTCGACCTCTCGTCTTCTCAATTCTTCAACCCTAAACCTCGAATCAGGATGTATTACCCCAAATTGATACTAAAGTGTCAACAAAAAGCGATACCTTCCTACATATGCCACCCACTCTCGCCAAGACGTCGCTCGGATGTGGCCAGTTCGGTGTCAAAGCCTCGCTCGTATGTCTCCGCGCTCGGTCTCTCTCGCTCAGCTGTCAAAAGCCTGGATGTCGCTCATTGCCGGAGTCGGCACGCACCACACACAACAACCCTAGTTCTGTTGAAATTTTACTATTTTATTTTATTTATTTAATATTTTTATTTTTATTCGGTTAACCGGTTAATCACAAATTTAAATAACATTAACGTTAACCGAACCGAATTTTTCAGTTAACCGAACCAAATTTCTCGATTAACCGAATTCGGTTAACCGCAGTTAAAATTTTCGGTTAACCGACTTCGATTAACTATTTTAACCATATAGTGAACACCCCTACTCACACATTTCATTTCCATGGCGGAAAGATGACGATTACACTTCATGATGTGAGCCTTCACACAGAATTACCGATTGATGGGCATGTTGTCACGGGGAGCGAGCAGGACTCCAACTACATAAATGATTGTATTCAGCTGCTTGGGATAAACCCAGAGCGAGAACGATCTCTGAATGTTATACGATTCACTTGGTTTGGGAGACACATGTGAACACTCCCAGAGGAGGCCGACGACGCTACACTAGAGCAATATGCACAACCTACATTTTGTGCATCACGCCTCATCATTACTGGCCGATATCTCTGACAATGATGATAATCTTATTTACCTCCGCCTCCTACGTGACATGTCCGGAGCACATTTGTACAACTGAGGAGGTGAAGTGGTAGGATAGCACATTTGTACAAATGGCACAAGCAATTCGGCGGCGCATCACTACTATTACAACTATGAGCTTGTGAGAGGATTCCTCTTGACCGTTCGAGCGAGACCACCATGCCTCTGCCAGTTAGGATGAGCTTTAAGAGAGTGATCATAAGATGCTTCCATATATCACATACGAGTATGCTGTCACTAACTTAGTAAATTAGTTATTTCATAAAACTTATTTAACAAGCTATATAATACACAATCGATGGGGAGGTACACACGTGTATAGGCAGACACCTTGGTAGAGGCTGATTTTCTACCGAGATCAGTTCTGACAGACTGCGACTAAGTTGCGTTGGACTACATACACACCGGAGCGACTACAGGGCCTGAGCCCGTTCTGTCTACTTGAGAGCCACATCTGGATATTTGAGGCCCCACTAGTGTGTTTCGCAGTAGTTCAGTGGCACTATCTGAGCCGTGTTATGAGACAGTTTGGCTGGCGGCCTTAGATACGAGATAGACTGCACTAGGGTCATACAAAGGCTACAGGCAGTTTCCCGTAAGAAAGGGAAACTGGATTGGATCGTGGAGCATGCCTCGTCGATCGCCTTATGGGATTCACATCATGAGTTCATCATGCAGGGCGCTGAGGAAAATGATCGCGCAACTCTCAAAGACGACTGGTATGAGAGGATCACTCGCCGCGTCAACCAGCCACACACTTTCCAGATGTCCACTTACAAGTCATCTGCACCTGAGCATGCTACACTAGTGAGTGACTATAAAATTTTTAATCAAAGTTACTTTCATATAATTAAATTATATTAGTAATATTACATTTACATGAATGTACAAATGAAGTCATTATTACGGAACTGTAAGGCAGCAGCCGAAGTCTTCATGAGCGACATTAGTTGACATATGAAGAACATCGTGTAAGATCTTTTTCACACTTTCCGTAGCGAGTTGGAGGGCGTCAGCGAAGGTGCTAGGCTCAAGATCTATCCTGAAGTTATTTGACTCCCTTCAGGTATTATATGGACTTGAATTTCAACGAGTTCCCAACATTTGGATAATATTTCTAACATTCTTTTTAAATATTTCAGATTTACCAGCACCGTCACCCTCTAGACAGACACCGAGTTAGATGACGACGAGGATCATGGAGTAGATGGGGTGAGGCCATCTCAACGCAACTGACATAAGAGTAGGGTGAGGATGGGGGTGGGCATGCGTCTCGACAGTCGAAGCGTCCTAATGTTGCGACGTCGCATTGGACATCACACGAGAAATCGCTTTTTCGACTTAGGAAGTGATTAGGTTCCACATACATTACTACTTAAATGTTGAACCTTTCACATATGCTACTTAAATATTTTGTTGAAAATAATTACGTACACTTAAATACTTTATTTCTAATTCTATCACATTAAAAATAAAAACTAACAAGCGATAAATGTGAAACCAAATATCAAAATATGGATAATAAATCATATAATCTAATATGTCAACAAAAATTTCAAAGCATAAATCGAGACATGGTTCGAAACCGATCTTCTCTAAATCAACCGTTGTTTCATACGACGGTTGGAATTGAAAAAAATGTTCAGAGAGCAGGCCAATTCAGACCGCGGTCTCAACTTAAGTCTCATTCTTATCGAGCCGCCGTAATGATTGCTGGAATGAAAATAATGTTCAGAGAAGAGTCCGATTCCAACCGTCGTTCCAAACCGTGTCTGGATTAAGTCTAGCCGCGGTTTCAAACGACGGTTGTGCCTCGTATACGCTGACTGGGCTGCACAGTCAGCAGCAAGTCCAATCATCCTACATACACGAATTCAAATCGCGGTATTTCTGAAAACTTATTAAAGAACGATTAGTCGGAAAAACAAATTTTGCGAAATGATTAAATTTTTTTTTAAAATTCTTATTTTGGCGAGGCTAAAATACAATAATGAACGACTTAAGGATAATTTAAAAAATTATAATTACATAGGGGGTTGGTTTGTAATGTCTTGAAATTCAAAACAAACCCGAACTGGTATCTGTCGAGTCACGAATGTTGTTGGCACTTGGCAGGACCGCAGGAGGCACGCCCAAAACCCTCCCTCAGTCCCTCTCAATCAGAAACCCTACTAATCAACTTCCCGTTTCTGACTTCTGACGAAAATGGACGACGCGGACGGAGGCCTCAGCTTCGATTTCGAGGGCGGACTCGACGCCGCGTCCAACCTCCCATCCGTATCCGGCCCTGTGGTCCAATCCGATCCGGCCAACCCAGCCGCTGTCGGCGCTGCCGCGGCCCCCAGTTCTCATGCGGCGCCTCCTGATATGCCGTCCGGTCCCGGCCCTGGGATGCCTGGTCGTCGGAGCTTCCGCCAGACTGTTTGCCGACACTGGCTTCGGAGTCTTTGTATGAAAGGCGACGCATGTGGATTTCTCCATCAGTACGATAAGTCGAGGATGCCTGTCTGTCGATTCTTTAGGCTTTACGGCGAGTGCCGGGAGCAGGATTGCGTGTATAAGCATACTAATGAGGATATCAAGGAGTGTAACATGTGAGTTTTAGCCCTAAATTTCACTCAGTTTGATATGTTAGGAATTGAAGCATCATAGGTGCGCTGTTGATGTATAATGCTGAATTATCTTGCATCTTTTGTTGGATTGTCAAAGAATTGTTTGCTTCATTAGTTATTGATGGTCGGTTTTACTTTCTGGCCTGTGGCTTGACTTGTTACCACGTGGTTTCTGCTATTACTGAAGATAAATTTTTAATTCCTCATAGCCTGAAAGAAAACTTTTCACAAAATTAAGCTCCTGAAGATGCTGAGGTTTTTGATTCAGCAGCAGTTTCTAATTAGGCCCATTTTCAACTTTTTTACTCTGTGTTTGTGTTTAGGAGCCTTAAGCATCACCTTATGCATGATCTTACAGATTAGTTCATGTTGTTTTGATATCTTTATTCCTGCAAACAATTTGATGTGAAACTTATTTTTGCAGGTACAAATTGGGATTCTGTCCTAATGGGCCAGACTGCCGATATAGGCATGCAAAGTTGCCTGGACCACCTCCTCCTGTGGAAGAAGTCCTTCAGAAACTCCAGCAGTTTAACTATGCAAATTCAAATAAATTTTTCCAACATCGCAATGCTGGTCATCATCAACAGCAAGATAAGTTTCAGTTTGCTCAAGGTCCCAACAACAGTAATCAAGGTTCTCTCGCAAGGCCTTCCATAGTTGAGTCTCCGAATGTGAATCAGCAACAAGCGTCACAGCCACAGCCGCAAGCTAGTGAAGCTCAAGTTCCTAACCGCACTCAGAACCAGACCAACAGAACTGCTATTCCAATTCCTCAAGGAGCTTCTAGGTTTGTTCAGAGTCACTATTAGATTTTAACCTTGCTTATATAAATTGACTCCGACATATACACTTCTGGAGTTCTTTTTGTTTGTTTTTTTTTATTATTAGAAGTGGGCTATATTAGAACCCTGGCCTGTCCTCTTCTGTAAACTCTGGTTAAATTAAGCAAGGACATCAATAATAAATACACAGCTTCATTAATTTTCCCCAGTCAGTTTGCTCATATTGGCCTTATTTCATTATATGGATCAACTTTTATTTGGAGCTTTACTTTTTCCAGTTTTTCGTATTTGCATTGTGATGTTGCAAACATTCTTTATTAAGTTTGTGTACCACTTTGTTCTGTTTTATGAATCGTTTACTCCCTAGTAAGTCATGTGATATGAAAATCTTTTATACCTGAAAGGTAATCAGGATTTCATTTGACACTAAACCTTTGGGGGCTTTATTTTTAATACAAGGGAAGTGGAAAGCTAATTAGATTATCTTTGTTTGGAGACTTTGGTGGGCAAATTTAGGACCTCTTGATGCATCACCGCACATTTAATCTTCACATTGATACTCAGTTCCTGGATATCTCTAAGCTTTTGCAAATTCTTTTATGTGATCTTTTTTTTAGTTATAATATTTTGATTTATTCCATGCAATGGTCGATTATGAAGCTTTGTGAACCTATATTTTCTGTAGGTTAATTCTAAGAGCTAATATAGTAATTGACTGTGACAAAAGAGACGGCTCAGCATGACTAGTAACTCGTTATTTTAGCACCCATGTTTGTATTGTGTTCACAGCTTCTCATTCCACCCGAGGCACTTAAGTTACTTTTATAAAATGTGGTTGTTGGCATCAATGGTTAGTTAAGAAAATTATTGTAATCCTCATTAAAGAAGCACAACTATCCTCATATCCTGAGTTATGTTTCTCTTGATTTTCTGCATACCTCGAATGAGGAAAAATATGTAATCATGCAAACTGCAACTCTGCCTTGCTCGTACGGGTATGAACATCAGTGTTAGGGGGTCGATATGTAAAAATATTGACGTGGTACAGTTTCTTACTGCAAGCTGAAGTAGAGTATAATATCAGTTGCTTGTAAAAGCAACTCATGTAGGGAAGTAATCTTATGATAAAATTTTGTGCAAATGTTATGTGCTGTTGTTTGAATGGTGAACCACATCAATGCGATTCTATCTTTACTATTCAACTTCTTTCAGTTTCACTTCCAAGAAAACACTTTTGTTGGACTGACTTATGAATTTCTTAGGTATTTTATAGTCAAAAGTTGCAATCGTGAAAATCTGGAACTTTCCGCACAACAAGGTGTTTGGGCAACTCAGAGGAGCAATGAAGCCAAATTGAATGAAGCTTTCGATTCTATTGAGAATGTGATTTTGATATTCTCAGTAAATAGGACCCGGCATTTCCAGGTAAGGTTGCATGACCGTGTACTTTGTAAGTCTTATGAGTTATGTGCCATTGATTTGACCATAAAGCTGGTATTAGCTTTAGTTCTTCCAAATTTATCTGTTACATTTTGATAATGAAGTCAATATGGGATGTCAGGGTTGTGCTAAGATGACATCCAAAATTGGTGGGTTTGTCGGAGGTGGTAACTGGAAATACGCGCATGGAACAGCCCACTACGGGCGCAACTTCTCCATTAAATGGTTGAAGGTATTACTTTAAGTATCTGATTGTCTCTTGGAGTAGTTGGGCTCATGGATCATGTTTAGTCTGGAGTTGGTTTGATCAGCTCCTTCCCCATCCCAGGCTAGCCCCTTTCAGTTTTATCTGGACTCATGCATCAGCCTCGTTTCCCTTACTATCAATTATTACATGTAATTTACTTTTCGGCTGTGTTTTGTTTATATAATTATCTCGGCATGATAATATGTCATTCCATGTGTAAGAGTCGGCCAATCTTGTCTGGGCTTTTGATCGGTACCTGTCGGAGTTTCCTCCTTGGTAGTTTTGTAAGAGCCTAATTGAGTTCAGTAGCCGCATGGCAGTCAATTTACCAGACACTTACCATCTCACTTTGTCATGCATTTGTGAAGCAAAATCCGCTTGGATTGCATGTTTTGTACTAACCTAGAGTTGGAGTCACTTCCCATATGGAATACTCATCTGAGTTATTGAATTTAAGATGTAAAAGACTTCCTAGCTATCTTCTTTCCAATTACTATTTACTCATCATGTAATATGTGCTGAAATATTACTCTATTTATTTATGCAATCTTTTTTATTTAGTCTGTTGAAGTTTTGTTAACTTACTCTTCTGATGGAAGCCAGGAATACCATGGATTGAGCAAATATTTAGTTTACTATGATTCTTTTGTATGCAGCTGTGTGAACTGTCTTTCCATAAGACTCGCCATCTGAGAAATCCTTACAATGAGAACTTACCAGTGAAGGTTTGCACTCTGGCCCTTTATATTCACTGGCTTCTGGCTTCAATACAACTGGTTGCTGGAGATGTCTGAATTATTGTAGATGGGAGCTGCAATTTGTGTTGAACATTGTCGGTGTGAGTAATTAGATGGCACTGAGAACTTCAGTTGCCCCAGTGTCTGCATCTATGATGTTCATTGACTGTTATTTTATTCCAAATGGAGGGACATCTTCCTTTGCGGCGCTATCTTTCCTAGTGTTAAAACTCTAATTATTCAATTTCATGTTTACAAATAATATTTTCTTACGTTTGGTTGTAATGGAATCATTTGCCTTTAGATAAGTAGGGACTGTCAAGAGCTGGAACCCTCTGTTGGCGAGCAGTTAACTTCCTTGCTTTATCAGGAGCCTGATAGTGAACTTATGGTATGTTTCCAGTTTTCGCCAATTTACAAAGATATTTTTTGGTTTGTCTGTGCATGCCTATTGTTGTATGAAAATATACATATGTGAGTTCAGGACATAACTCCTAGTAAGGTTTTCATTTTGAAAGCGGTTATTGTTGGTTTGTGTTGCTATTGCAGTTGAAATGGTTTGTTACGCTTTGTGACCTTGCACTCACGTACACATATTATAAAATTTTGAGAAGTTTTTATGTCTTATCTACTATTTTCCTGCCCTTGATGTGGTTTCTCTCAATTAAAATTTTGAATATCATTCCGTAATCTTATTATGACCAGGTGAATTAGATGTTGTGACAGAGGAAGAAGACTAGATTGGTTGAACTCCTTCGTTATTTTTAGGTCAGCTTAATCGAGTTCTTCTCTCTTAATTTCATCCAGGCAGTGTCAATCGCAGCAGAGTCTAAACGAGAGGAAGAGAAATCGAAGGGAGTCAATCCAGATAATGCAAGTGAAAATCCAGATATTGTGCCATTTGAGGACAATGAAGAAGAAGAGGAGGAAGAGGAAGAGGAAGAAAGTGAGGAGGAAGAGGACGAGGGCTCCAATCATGGCGCCCAAGGTCGAGGTAGGGGTAGAGGAGCAATGTGGCCACCTCAAATGGCTATGGCACGTGGGGCTCGGCCTTTTATGGGAATGCGTGGCTTCCCTCCTATGATGATGGGTGCCGATGGGTTTTCTTATGGTGCTATGCCCCCTGATGGTTTTAGTAGTGGAGATCCTTTCGGCATGGCTCCTCGCCCTTTTCCTCCTTATGGCCCAAGGTTTCCTGGCGACTTCACAGGGCCAGCACCTGGCATGATGTTCCAAGGCCGACCTCAACCTGGACACTCCTTCCCCGCTGGAGGATATGCAATGATGATGGGGCCAGGCCGTGGACCATTTATGGGCCAGGGACGACCAGGCCGAAACATGGTTGGTGGTCCTCCAATGTTTGCAGCTCCACCTCCACCATCTCAAAATACCAATTGGATGAATAAAAGAGAGCAGCGGGGGACTAGTGGTGATAGGAATGAGAGGTTCAGCAGTGGTTCAGATCCAAGTAAAGGTCCAGAAATTGAGAACTCTGTTGGAGGACTAGAGGATGAGGGCCGACACAGAATGCCAGGGCCAAAAGATGAACGTTTTATCGGAGGAAGTGGGTTGAAGCAGGATGAGAGCGAGAGTGAGGATGAGGCCCCTAGGAGGTCAAGGCATGGTGAACGAAAAAAGAAACAGCGAGGCGTTGAAGGAGACGACAGCGCTGCTGCCACTCCAGATCACTGGTAGGGGGAGAGTGGCCATTCCCCTTAGGAAAACATGGAGAGATATGGTACTGGACTTTTTTACCAGTCAAGAGTCAGTAAAAAGGGACTTGTTTCATGCAGATGCATGCCACAGATTTGATGATTTGTCGTAGAAAAATATCCATGTGACAAATTCTCAAATTGGTGAAATCAGTGATATTTTTTATACGTTTTGAAGTGACACTGGTTTGAACTGAAAAATTAGGAAGCATTTCAATTTTATAAGAAAGACACACTACTCGAAATTTGCTGGTAAATACAGGCCTATCTCTATCTCACATTTAGACATCATTGTGTGTTTGTATAATTGAAAATGATTTAAGATTAACAAAAAGATTATTTATTGTTTAAATAAGTGCGAGATGAGACTTAGTACGTAGAACGTAATTAGTATGTGTGACATGCAATATTGTTTATTGTTTAATTATTTACTGAATAGCATTATGTTATGGAATAAATTGATATTTTCAGGGGTTTAGGAAAAAAAATTAGGCTAATGGACTCGATTTCTTATTATATATATTTACTTAACAGACATTTTTTTATATAAAATGGAAAATCGAATATTGGGAGAGATATTTAAAGAGACAAAAACAAAGAGTTACGTACGAGGATCGAGTCATACATGAGATTTCATCTATAATGTAATCGCACCAACATTAAGGTTCTCTTACGTGACGCATTGAATCAATGAATTAAGCTAATTTAAAATGGCAATATTTAAACTCTTTTGGTATATCGTTTGATTCTCAATTTAATAAAGTTTGTGATCTACCTTCAAGCAACAATTTTATTTAACTAGTTGTAAAGGGAGAAATTCTTGCTTTGTTGTGATTGTAACATCACAAAATATGAAATGTATTTATCGCGTGTCAAAAGATAGATGGAAAATTAAAATATTGAATATATATGAGGAGTTATATTTTTGAATTTGTATTTATTTCTCTCTCTCATGTGGATAATATTGATTAGTAATATTCATAACCACATGGCCGGTGGACATAACGTACTTAAATTTTTGTTATGGTATGATAATTTTGACTTTGGTAAATTCATGAGAAATTGGGCCTGCTTGAAATGTATTTGGTCGGATTATGAAGGAAGATAATGTCTTTATGGTAGGTATACTCAAGATCACAAATCTTATTAAACCTCTTTATATCTAATTCACTCAAGTTGTGATTGGTTTGAGAGAAAGTGATTTTTTCATGAAATTCATTTTATTTTATTTTGTTTGGTTAGGTGTGGAAATTTTTTCAAGAAAATAGTAAAATATTCTTTAATTTTAACAAATTTATGTTTTCATTTTCCATTTAAATTTTTATCTAATTCTCCATCCCCAATTTCTTTTAAACAAAAAAAAAATTATTCTCATTTTCTCACAAAAGTTTCTTTTCTCTCCATTTTTTTCTAAACCAAACACAACCTAACTTGTAAGGAATTAGCCTTGTAAATCAAGACCAAGTGCATCAATTCCTCCATCATGACACAAACACCTTTTTGACCAGATCAAAGGTGGAGCATTTACACGTGATAAGCCATTATATTGACTACATTTTGGAGAACTGATAGATTATAGTCACAAAAAATGACACTTGAAAATCTCAAATTTACAGGCAATTGGGAGGGCTACTGATTTTGATTTTTTCTTTCATTGTTGATCAAGGTATATATATATATATATACTTTTTTTTAAGTATAAAAAATTTTAGTAGACACTTTATACAAGCAAATCGATTTGTAGATTTATTTAATAAAATTAACTGTATATATTTCTCTCATTTATTTTACTAACACACTAAAGAAGGTCCTACTACCATTTCAAACATGTCATAATCTGGTGATCGTCTTTCGGTACCTGATAGCATGTATAATGCAACAAGGGTCACATGATTTTGCATCGCAACTTGTCACAAAGTACCAATAATACAAAATTTGAATCTCATTTCGAAAATGTCGGTCCAACTCATGCCATTATTATACACCCTAATTCCTCCCCTGACATCAAGAATAAAATCTCTTGAACTTAAATAAACATTATACTTCAATGATATGAGACCATTTATAAATACATGTTGGAATAAATTCAATCAAATATTTAGCTAGTGACACTATACATTACTATGTA
>NQLW01000844.1:0-35814 GCA_002312845.1 Kalanchoe fedtschenkoi
GGGATCCCTTGAATGACCGAATGTCTTTCCGAGATTATCATGGCCATTTCTTCTATAATGGCTTGAAGCTTGGTTCCGATTGCTAAAACGATCTAACCATCAAAACGAAAGTTAAGTTATACCTTTTTATTCTCGAAGCTGTTGTATAAGCTTAGTATACAATGTAAATAGAATGCTTACTATGAGTGGTATGATGGACACATAAAACATACTTTCCCATCCTGTAGAAGAAGAAAAAAAAGAAGACCCGTTAATGACCTGAGCACCACTCGAAATTTATCTTTGTTTGTGAGGAAAATCAAATTCAGACAAACTTACCATGAACATTCATCAGAAGAAAAGTCACGACGGACGCCCAGAGCACAGGACTGCATACATCACAGTGTTAGTAATCATATGATTGCACAAGAAATTGATTGTGCCACGTCGTTTTACGAGAAGGGATTACGTTTGTTACCTCACTCCGACAACAACCTTAAAATCATCTTCCAATGACCTTTTTATGTATTTTTGAAAGTTGAACTTTGTTCCAGGTGCAAGGTGAACCTGTCATAACAGAAACTAGAAGGCTTTAGTTCCTTTCAACTCTAATAAGATTCATTTTCAAATTAACTTACCGAAATAAATCCATGGCGCAAGGTCATGTAGTCAGCTCTACGAACCGATTGAAAAAACTGTCTGAAAAAGCATACCTGTGAAAATATATGTCCCAACGGTAGGTCATCTTGCATTGCTACGCAACTGTCCAATTTTATTAGATCAAAGGACACTTACAATGTAGAAAAGGAAAGGATGTCTTGTCCAAGAACTTGTATGGGCTCTGATAAAGGATGTTTCATGGGTAAGTCTGTACTGCGTTGAGCCTGTAATTGTTAACAGATTGCAATGAGCACAAATAAATATTGCACTCAAATTAGTTTTGCATCGTAAGTGCGGAGATTTATGAATACCTTCAGCATAAAATGGGTCATCGGTGGCCAGTCTTTCCCATTCCTTCCATTTGCGGATCTGCACACGCAAAAGTATCATCAAAGAAATGAATGAATTGGTATCAAACGTGCATTGAGATAAAAATTAATGAAACCGAATAAAAAATGTGTTGGCTTTCGGCAGTACCTTCATTCTGCCAAGCATCATTGTGGCTACACTATAAATGACATGAAAGACGGCGAGGAAGAATATGAAGATGTGTATTTGGTGCAGCCCATTTTGAGATATCAACGGCACATATCCCTGAATTCAGTTCGCGCATTCGGTTAGAATACTATCTGTTGCAGTTTGAAGCTGATCCATATGTTATGTTTCAGGCAGAAATCACATGAGAATTTGCATACCATTTTACAACTATGTGATGAATCAGCTGCCAAAAACCTGCGTTCAATCTGTAAAAGGTGGCGATGACTCGGGGGTTTTGTCTGACCATTTTGGTACTTTGGCGTAGCTGGATATTTTGGTTTCCTCAACTCACAAGGTAACATTGTATTTGCAAGCTCCATAGGAATACAAATGCTTGAGATTGAGGTTTCCGTGAATGACAATGTCAGCGAAATGAACCCAAGTACCATGAGCTCTGCCAATGCCCAAAATGAAGAAAAGAAATTTCAGAATCTTGCTCGGATAAATAACTATACGGATATGTGTCATCCGTATTCATCAGTACATATTCAGAGATATCGATTTTATTTACCATTTTTGACTTTCTCAAGGGCTTCGTACAGCGCTATTTTGTGCCGCCTCTGAAACACCGTTCCAACATGATGGATGAGTTTCTCCAGAAGTATAGAAATGATAATGATAACAGCAACAACGGAAGCCACAGCCCATGTAGGCGTCTGGTCAAGCTCCCGCGCCTTGGCCATTTTTCAATACTAAAACCCTTGCAAAAGCTGAGAGACTGAATAACCCTCTTGACAGAAACCGGACAGGCGGGATTACTTCTTGCAGGTGATTGCAGAATGATGGGAATATGTAAAGCAAGGGAGGCCATCGGGGTAAGTCAGGCTTGTAGAAAATCTGTTACAACGTAACTGCTTGTCATAAGAACTTGGAGCTGGCTCATGGTACTGTCATTCTCGTTGCTTATTGACAGGTAAATTCAGTTTGTTGACATGGAAGAGGTGCAATGTTCACAGGAGTTCTTGTTACGAAAAATTGACCAAACCTGAAAGAACTGTTATTTCCTAAAAATAGATATATTAGTAAACATGGCCTGTCAATAATCCCATTTTCTATCCATGTTGAAATATTATAAAAACTATCTGGATAGCAGATAAGTTATCTTACAGATCTTGCTTGTAGCATATCAACACATTGTCAAAAAAAATACTCCATATTATACTTGGTGGTGACTCAATCTTTCTCTCATTCCAGAAATGTCAGATTTGTGAGTGAGATATTGGACTTGTCTAGCTTCCAAACTTCTCCTTCCATATGACCTGAGGCCCTAAACTCTGTTATGGTCTAATTTAATCAAGTATTATTTCTGATAACAAGGTCTTAAATTTATATTTTAAATTGCACGATCACGAATAAAATCAAACTCCGAAATAATAGTGTTTGGAGACAAAACTCATTGTTGGAATCTGCAAACAATGTCCGGAAGTATTTAGATTCTTACTCCGTTGAACTTACGATTAAAAGTTTATTATTTTGATGTTAGAAGTGTTCATCATGTCGCTTGTCAAATGTTCCACATGTTGCTTGTCAAATGTTTCACATCGGCTAGTGAGGAAAAGAAGAAATGATTTATATTGAATTATTGAACTATGACTTACAAATCTGGATTTTTAAATCACAATGGAGATACAATCCAATATGATTGACAGTACAAATACTGTTCAATCCAGGACTAGTGACTGTTGGGCATACAATTATGTTTTTGTGTCTTTTATTTTATTGTTTTCTGAACTCAAAAGTTAAATATATTCTTAGAAACTTCAATTGTGATAGTTTTGAAAGTTACTAAATCATATGTGATTCGGGGTTGTCCTTGGACACAAAACACTGATATTTTAATAAAATCAAAAAAAGTAAACCACGTGGCTTCTGCCCAGGATCCAATCTGGGATCAGGGTGGTATTCTGAAAATCCAAACTTGTTGACTATCTAACCTAAGTTATGATGGGTGGAAAAAAGGAAACGACGGAGTTGAAGCTTGTAAGAGGAGGTTAGGTTTTTGCTCAAAGAAAAGAAAGATGAGGGGAAAAAATGATTTTACGATATGATTTTATGATAGGACAACCTGTGCTTTAGCAGATAAGGCAGCATACTAAAACCAAATGGAAGGTAGAGAAAGTCAAGGTAATGCTGGCCAGAACGTGAAGATCATATTATTTCTAGAAAAGGATGTTATGGAAGTTTTGGGTTACGTTGCATATCTCATCAGATCAGACTTGCTTTCTTCAGGTAATTTTAATGGACCCATGATTTTGACCCAAGATGTGAAGCCACAATGACGGTTATCTCAAAGCCATAGCATCTCAGCCTGGGAGATATTTGGAGAAGATGACAAGACGCTACTAAAGCTCACACTACTCATTCTTATGCACATTTGTTATATGACAATAGACCTGGCAAAGCCTATTCCCCATGATATTTGGGTTGATGTGTATAACCCTCCAACGCACCAATAGTCCAATTAAGTTATTTATTATGTCACACAAATGAACTTCTAATACCCCATCTTAATATGTGACTTTCACCATTGTTTACCAAATCACGAATGTAATGACGTTACATCTTTATATACTTTGAACTAGCGATTGAAGGATTGGATTATTCTTGCTCATAGCAATCACCGATAAGCTATCATAATAAATTCTTGTAGGTTAAGTTTGACTTTGTGTACGGTCATAGAGAATCCTTCTAAAATAAACAGCTTCACATGCGGCTTCCGTGACGGTATTATACACTGAATCGCATGATGATAACACCACTATATATATTCTATTTTTTCGAGCTCCAAGAAATTATGTTTATACCCGCACAAAATCAGTAATTAAAGGTATTTTTTCTATCATTAGGAGAACTTGCTGCCAAATCACTATCAGTAAATCTGACCAGATTGTAATTTGATTCATTTACATATTTGATCCCCAATTTCTTTGTACCTTGAAGATAGTGCACGATTCTCTTTGCGGTAGTTTATTGATTCTTGGATGGATAAGTCATATACCATACAAGGTGCATTATGTTGGGTCTTGTGATTGTAACATAAATCAGAGAACCGACTAAGCTCCTGTACAATTTGTATCTATCTTGTTAGCCCCCTCTTGTATCTCTAATTTATCATTGAAATCCATTGGTGTTGTCACTGACTCTAACTTCTCTAAATGAAATCTTTTCATCAAGTTCTCTATATATGATTTTCAATAAGAAAAGCACACCTTTCTATTGTTTACAATGTATCTCGATGAAATGTTTCATTGAGCTTAAATCTGTCATTACGAACTATGTCATCATGTCTTTTTTAAACATCTCCATCATGTATGAGTTGGTACCAAAATATATAAGGCCATCAACATATAAGCAAATAACAAGAAGTGTAAGAATCTCTCTCTATATATATCTCTCTCCCTCTCCCTCTCCCTCTCCCAGCCTCTCATTCTCTCTCTCATCTCTCTCTCTCTCCCCCTCCCTCTCTCTCTCTACATACTTTGTATACACTTGTAGTTTAGTTTATGTTTTTATTATAACCATGATTGAGTATTGAACTTAGTTCATAGATCTTACAGATCTTAAGGCATCCAGGCTACAGATCTTAAGGCATCCAGGATCTTCTAAACTCATGTTTCATGTAAGTTATTCTTTTACTACAATTTTCCACATAGTTCTTTACTTCACTTTTTTTGTATGCTTTTTATAGGATTAATATTCTAGAACATTATACATGGGATATGCAAGGTAGAAGAACCAAGACTCGACAACCCTCCAGGTCAAAAGCATTAAAATGAAGGAAACAATCAAAATTGATTGAGGGTATGGTCTGATTGTAGTAACTTAACTGGCAACTGAAGGCGAGAATTGGGGATTTTCAAGAAAATTGAGTGGGGGTCAAGGTCGGGATAAACTTATCCTCCATGTTAAATAGTGAACCAATAAAGGCAAAAATTAAATTTGTTTCATTATTTAGCATGGTTCTAACCATCAAGAATTTAGATTTCAACTCCTCTTAGAAAAGTGAATTGCTATGTTTCCTTTTTAGACATCTAGTGTGAAAGATATAAATCTCGAAAGTTGCTCAGTCCTGTTGACCTGTAATTTTAGGAAATATCAGCGTGTTGTGACAATTTAAAATCCACCGTGCACATGGCCATGCACTCGGCCTCTGGTGAATCAGCATTCTTTGTTCCTTTCTTTTTCGTGTCACGTGCCTGCTCCTCCCCACGTCATTGCGCGTGTGGGTACAGTCCTTAGTGTGCGGCTATGTGTTTGGTTAGTCAGTGACTTTTGTCCTTCAATCCGATTATGTCCGTCTTTTACTCTAATAATTTATCTTTTAATATATTTTCGCATTAAGACCTAAATTCAGTATGTAATCTGAAAACTAGTTAAAAATATTAAATAATACTCTGGAACGGTCAATAATCAGGCGGGTTAATTATTAAACAGATCCAATTATTTGGTCTCATCAACTACCTCACACTAAGGTAGGTACTATTTTTCAATCTCCTGTTTTCCATTTACAAAATCATAGTTGCTGAATTTCCATAATGATAATATCTGACAGACTTAGCGATTAGATGATATATGTCTATGCTTTTGTGGCAAATCTAATTCTGTTATTATGTATGCTTACAAATCTGTTCAGTTATGTGTCTCGGATTCTTGGCAGCGGTGATGGCTGCAACCATGACTGCAGGCTTTCTGGTTTGGATTTCAAAGAAACCAAAGATGAGAATAGAAGAAGACGGCACTGAAGAAACTAGGAAGCTACTGCGGAGCGTGCAACATGCCCATATGAATTGTCTCATCTCAAATTCTGTGTCCTGATTTTGAAGTCATGCTATTAGGGTCTGTCTTCGACACCCAAATTTGGAGGCAAACTTTAGTATGTCCATGACTTTTGAAGTGACAGTACAGAGTGAAGTCCAGAATTATAGTGGGAGTTGAACCATGGGCAGTCAGTCTCTATAGCGTGAAAATAGAAATCCAGTATGCAATGCAGAGAGAGAGGCTTTTTACTAAAGAAGTTGTAATTGCACTTGCTTATTGGAGTGTAAGATATAAATGTCATTTAAGGTTAATTGAGTAGATTAAATTGATATATGTTAGCAGTTGTACAATTTAATAGTCAATAATTTAATGTATATTTTTAAAATTTTATGTAAAATGTAGAATTTATGAATTATTATTCTTCTAGAATTGATTTTCTTATTGATTATGTTAAAAAAATCATTAATGTTTGACTTTTGAAGATAGTTGTAGATATTAAATATGCATCGAAAAGGGATAAGTGATTAGTAAAAGTGGATAAAAAAACTCGGTCTAATTGATAAGTAAAAAAGGACAGAGGAAGTACCCCCACTGAATCATTTCAAGTTAACAATCTGCTGACTCTAATTTCAAAATTAAAGTGGTATGGTTATGTAAAGATTTAACATATCTAATTAAAAGGAAATTTTAGGGTGCCACCACATTTTCAAGAAATTATCAATCCCTATATATCACATAACGTATTGAAAATTAAATAAACACTTGTCATTGAGAAGAGATTTTATTTTTTATCACAAGAAGACAGTTTGATTTCTCTATATGTCAAGCGACGGATACGATTGGCACTGATTGCTATGCACCTTCCGGTTTTATTGTGCAAACTATAAAAGAAATAAATTGAAAATGACTGTGTTAAGTGTCTTGGCCTGACCCATTGCATCTTAGATCAGTCATGAATTTCTAAGAGAGGATTCAAGAAGATGGATCACAAATCCGACTTTGAGAAGATGATGAAAACTTGTGCAAGTGCGTGGAATCATGGATAGATATGTAAATATCTAGATACTTTGTAGAAATAATCAAGATGCTCATCCTAGCCATAGCATCACAACGATCTCTATCGTCCATTGAGGATGTAGATGAGTATAAACAATGAAAGGGCTCATTTATTTCAAACCACCAAGAGTTGTTTATCTCGCTAGTAATACAATTGCTCACATTCTCCAAGTGATTTCTTGAGTATTTTTTGACTTGTTGCAAAATATTTGGGAAAAAAACTGACCTAGCTATAGTTTAACGAAAATTCTAACTAAGTGTCCGCACGACTTAGTGATCTAATACTAAGTGCTCTAATTTTTTTTCTCTAACACACATCACTTAATTTAGTAGTTTAAAAAAAGTGAAATCTGGAATAATTACAACTCATATAGATGATAATGATGTTTTAGACTTAGATATTCTGCTCCTCGATCAAACTAAGAATCTCAATCTTCTTGTCTAATTTATTTTGTACTTCTTTTGAGATAATTTGAATTTTAAAAACTATTCATGTTTATGTCAAATCATATACAAATAACCATATTTAATGATAACATAGCAAAGCTGTTGAAGTACATAAAGTCCCGCTTGTACATTTATAATTCCACACACATCAGTATGCATAATTTTCAATAAGTAATAAGCTCTGTACTTTATCGAATGAATATAGTTTTTGTCACTTTGACCAAAAAAATCACATGTATCAATCACTTTAAAAGAAAATGAGTTCAAAAATTAATAATAATAGATCCTTTGAATGTGTCTCTCATGTTTATATGACCGAAATGACAGTTCCAGATATATTGGATCTGATAGTCAGATTTAATTATTTTAGCATTAATGTTCTTGTTCATAATTTGAAAGTTTACACTACGAAACCATTATTTAAATGTCATTAAGATGAAAGAGTAATATTTATTCTTAATATCAAATTACAATTTTTATGTCCATATATGAAATTAATATCTTTTTATAATAATCTCATAGAAAGTGAAAGGAAATATTTCTACCTTAGTTGTCAAGTCATCGTTGGTCAATAACTTACTGGTGACTTGGTGTCCTGTCGAGTTTTGTTTGAGACATTTGTTCGGATGATGTATGTTTACATCCTTTGGCGTCCCATGGCGTTTGACGGTGTCCCACAAAGTTATGGGAAAGTTGTTTATCTATATTTATGGAGTTTATTCAATTTATATATTTCTATTATCTAATATATTTCTAGGATCCTACGGATCTTCAGTTGTTTATAAACTCGAATTCATGTTATTCAATTAAAAATATTTTCATCCATATTTGTTCGTGCTATTTTAGTATATATGAACATTGTCGTTGGCTACTTCAGACAAATAAATTTATAATATTTGTGCTCACTAGTAAGTAGTAAGTATAGGGTTGATCTGGAGGGACTAATCTATTGTATGTTTAACAATTAGATAGTAGAAAAGATACAAAATGGGGGTGTCAGTAATGAAAGTTAATCAGGACAGATAACAAAGAAATCGGATAGATAAGCATGTAGTTCACATAACTTTGACTTATTAGATTGTTGATCATCGATATTCAAGATTAAGTTCTATTCATCATTGAATTCAACTAAACATACATCTCAAATCACAGAGTATAAACTGTTGCGTCCACTCTACTTTCATCAAACCCTTAAGTTAATGATATGAATTTTATACGTCTAACATGCTATAATAGTTTGTCAGCCTAGCAATAAGACATAAGCAGTTGTGCTCTTGTGGTAGGGAATCCAAACTAAGTTATGTTACTTTCACACAATCATAAGTTTACAACACCTGACCTACACAAGAGAATTATCCATTAAAGGCCATTAACATAGACACGCATGAACATATAAGAATACTCCTTACAATCAGACTCAAACCTATGCTAGGTCGTTTTCTCTTGCTGATCTTCACTGCTCCTTGAAGATCGTCGTAGATTGGTGATCTTGCCGTGATGTTGTAGAAGTGTGCAATGCTTGTCGTCCACGAGATCCCTCTTTAAGCTCCCTTAAGCTCTCTTTATTTAGGTATATCTTAGGTTAGAGTTCAAGATTCATTTTAATGACATTCTCTTGTATAAATCTTTAGGATATATTGATATGATTCAAACTTCTTCAGCTCATGGAAATCAAAATTGGAATAGGAATCAATTTGGGAAGCATATCTGTCCAGAGATCTTATCGATAATTTTGGCAGATATCCTATGAAAATTCGGCTCTGACTTCCTATGCGAATTTGAAGATAATTGTTTGATATTTTCATAGTCTCTTGAAACACGTGAATGAAAAATTTTGCGTGGCAGTTATGCCTCTCAAACATGGAAAATTTATGCAGATCGGATTAGGAAACAACATCTGTCAGGCGCACATGCCACTTAAGCTCGTGCGTGCAACTCTCGAGCGCGGCTAGTGACCACGTCATCTTCTTCCTTCCAGTCCTTTTATGAACCTGTTAGCTCTCCCTCACGTGTGGCAGTGAATCATTGTGCGCGGCTCTTGCAATTGGGTAACTTGCAGTCTTTTGTCCAATTTGCTACCCTTGTCTGAATTATGCTAAAAAACTACCCTTTTCAGCACGTTTTCACATCAAGGTCTAAAATAAGCTTGAAACAAAAATACTAGCTAAAACTATTAAATAACATTCTCAAACGGTGAATAATTAGGCGAGTTAAGTATAAATTAAACGGAATAATTTGGTCTCATCAAATATCCCACACTAACCCTTGACTGTCTTCGAGTAAGAAATAAAAACTCATGGTATCATAACAAACATATGTCTCTTATTGATGTAGTTCAGTTTTAATGTATCCTTACTTCAGTAGCCATTCATCATTCAAACTTACAACCTAATCCACATACAACATCTAACAAATAATCATGCTGAAGGCAAAATCATTGCCATCAACCTTATATAGCTACATGTATGCACATGCCTTCACATGCTTCAACCCTTCTTAAGAATAATTAATGAAGACAATATTAAAGATATGAACAAGGAATAAGCATGCCCTACTAGTTCTGCATAATTATAATGTCTACCCTTCACAAAACTAGGAATAGGTGGATACCTAAACCATAGTTTCACTTCTTGTCATTAGGATATCAGCCGGTGGCTTAGGACACAAGCTCATGTTATGAAGAACCTGATAATTTAAACTTTAAGCTTGTCAAAATACAAGATTTTTCCTACTACTCTATCAAACATGGTTTTGTTTTATTTTATTTTTTCTTTCAAGTTTTTTTTAAATTTTTTCTCTCTGATTTTTTATTGACCTTTGGTCGAGAGTTTTAGTTTTGGTTTTTATTTTGTAAACCATGCCTTCAAGAGAAAATAGGTCACTCACATAGCACAATATTTTTGAAAATAATTTTAAAAGCATGAACTCATTAACAATATTCAAATCAAGTCACATAAAATAAAAATATTAGAGATTACTTCATTCCAAGTATCAACATGTTCTAGATAGGCTTTTCAAAGCTTTCTAAGATTTCAAACCAAGTCATATGACTAAACCACCAAAATTCATCAGAATAAGCATGAAATCAGATCACTTGAATGAGATAATGAACATCTAGCAAAGCTCAGCTTTTTAGAAAATTTTAGAGATTATGTTGTGAGATGACTCAAATAAAAAAGAAAACTTAAAAATAAAATAAATAAATGACTCTATTAAACACTAAATGATAATGATGAATTTCTACCCCACACTAAAAGTTTAATATGTCCTCACAGTTTATAAGCACATACTTAGAGAAATCGGAAAAAACAGAGATAAAAAACCCGAAAGTCATCAATATTCACACACGGACTGATCAAGTCGCGCACGTGTGTCTTCTTCTTTGCATGAGGCTTTGCTAGAAAACCTCCTGCAATCTGGAATAACTACGCCACGCGCGCGATAAGTGATGATCTTGTGCTCAGCTTGCTTCTGAAGACTCCGAAAGTTAAGCGTCTACCTTAAAAACCCCCCACACTATGATTTTGTTATGGTTTTGAGAACTCAGAGAAAATTAGTGATCAGTGATTAGTCAAGACAAAACGAAAAAAAAGATAGTCTAACAAAAATAAAAAAAGTCATGTTTTAAGTAATCAACTAAGAGACAAAACATATGTTCATGAGTAGTATCCTTCTAAGCTTGGGGCAATGCATCTGTCAGTGCATCAGAATCACTTCCTTCCTCTTGGATTCACTTCATTAATTAGTCGCACACTGACTATTTAGGACGCGTGCATAGTTCCTTCTTTGTTTGTGCTTGGTCATTTGTGCTGCATAACAATTTCTGCGCAACCCCACACTAGAAATTGACATTGTTAATCTGAGTAAGCCTAACAAACTATTTAAAAAATACTTAACAAAAGTAAAATAAGGAAAGCAAAAAAGTGAGTTGCCTATCGACAAGGGTGATTGTTTAATGTCTTAGGCTTGATGATACATTAACCGTGTCAAGGTGGTGGAGCTTCTTCCCATGGCCACCATTTCAGAATCTATCCATGTGGTTCTGGTGGCGGTAACTGCTTCAATGTCATATCATCTTTAAAGTCATCATCCTCCGCGACATCGGTTGTAGAACAAGCAGTTATAAAGCACGTCTCTCCTAAGATAATATGCCGGTGGAAGCTTTCAAATTTTTCATCCAACTTAATCACATGAAAATATGTAAGATAGGATAAGCGATCTACCTCGACTATGACATTCTTTTGGGGGCCATAGTACCTTGAATCATTCTGTATTGACAGCATCATTACTCCATAACTTAGCCTCTGTTAATGTTCTGAAGACAATTCTGGCTGAGATGAACTCTCTTCTCTCAGATTTTCTCTGGGATTCAGGTAAGGCTAAGAGGACACATTAGGTAAACTGGCGGAGGGTGTGTAGTTCTATCTAGTAGAGGGATGTTAGTATTCAGAGTATTTATTAGACCATGGAGTCTTTGTATGCTAAGTTGGCATGAAGTTACTAGTGCTAATATTTCCCTTGGTCCTGCTTCATGTCTACTAAGTATGGTCATGCTTAGTCCTTTGAGGATTCTTGAGTTTTTTGCTCAACCATTTGGTCTACTATTCGGACTCTGATTTTAATCACGAGAGACAGATTGAGTGGATGTTTGGGAGGAAAGCATGAGTATAGTTTCTTCCTGCTACTTATCGCTTGTTGCCTGTCAAATAGTGCCTTTTGAGTGAGTTCATTTTTAAGGGTCTGCCTGTTGAGGTGAGGCATAGGTTGGCTAGAGTTCAACTTCAGGAGGCTATGATGAACTGGTGGTTTGGAGAGATAGTCGGTCTAGATCTTTCTCAGGTACTGATTATCGTGCCATGGTTTCTTCTCATGTGCCTTTTTTGAAGTTTGACTAGTTTTGGGTCCCTTGGCTCCTGATGAAGGTATCTGAATTTCTCTGGTGGCTATTCCATAATGCGATTGCAGCTGATAACTGAGTTCAGGGTCGGGCTATGGCTTTGGATCATATTTTTATCTAGGGGGTTTGATTTCTGGCATTTGGAGATTAATCGATAGGATCCTGGATAAGCCTTGAATATTTAACATCTTTCAGCTTCGGTGGTCCTGGATACCCAGTGTCGCACTTCGTGCCAGATGAATTTTGTGGTTTTGGGTGTGATTGGCCGTGGGCTTTGGTAGATTTGGTGTAAGACGAATAGACATATTTATGAGGACTTTGGAGTGCAGAGTAAAGTTTTTAAGCGGATACATTAGTGGCTATTAGATCTTTCCCCTATTTTCAAGGCATTCTCTCTTCTTGCCGGCCTTTAGATGGCTTGGCCTTCTGGTCGCTTTGCACTCCCCAGATGGTGGTATCCCGGAGGAGAGCCCGGTGGGTTGCATTGGACTCGGGCGAGGGTCTTACTATGAATGTGAATGGTTCAACAACTATTGCCGGGACGACAATAGGAGGAATCATTCGTGATGCTTCAGGCTTTCCAAGACTATTGTTCTCAATGGACTATGGATCTTCAACTACAAATGGGGAGGTGAAGTTTCGAGCTGTTTTGGATGGCAGTGTCCAATTCGCTCTCAGTTTGTATGATTTAGTCGGACTCAATCTCTTTTGTGATACCTTCTCAAGAAGGTCTTCTTACCATTGGAAATGTGTTTACACATTAAGGAGGATTTGGAGTATCATAGGGGGAGCGACTTATGGTGCATGCGCTTATGGAGGCTAATAGTGTTGCTGATCGGTTGGCATTTTTGGCTCATGATTTGGATCGGTCACCTCCTCTAGGGTTTCGGATTTTCCTTCAGATGTCAAGACCACCCTTCAGCTCGATGCCACTCATATAGTTTTCTACAGGTATAGTTAGTTTGTTTCTTTTTGGTTTGTAGGCTTTGGGGCTAGGTGTCATCCCCCTTAGATTTTAGAGTCGTGGCTTTGTATCACCTTGGATCAGGCTTTTTGATCCTTTTTATGATATGCAGTTTTTTTCAAAAGAGTACATGGTTTACGCTATTTCAGGCGTTGACAGAAAGTACGAGCTAAAACCTACCACAATCATGGGAGGTTAGGCCAAATTCTATGACAATATCATCAGGTACGCGATGCCTCCATCCCACATACGATTCGAGATTGACCTTGATGGCGAGGCTGCACAACGATGATTCCACACCGTAGCCGAAAAAGAGCTTCTTCTTGTTGCAATTGTGGTAGCTTCTTCAAATTCTTCTTCATTGTATTCTTGTAATTGCTCTTCCAGCCTCTCGTGGACAAAATAATCTACCACATCCATCCAATGAACTTCGTCATATATAGCCGGGTACTTCATTGCATCGAACATGTTGAACTAGATGATTTCATCACCAAATTCTATGAATAGCGTGCCACTAGCCACATCTATCTTTGTTGATGCAATAGCCATGAATAGACGCCCAAGAATAAGTGGTGAGGTGTCATTGTTACTTCCTTCTTACATTTGTAATAAAATATACAAGAAAAATAAGACTCCCTACTCGTACTAGAACATCTTCTATCATTCCTAATAGATATAGGTTAGAACGATCAGTAAGTGAAATAGTGACATTACTCTTTTAAGGGTCCTAGTTTCAATGATTAATAAATGGCAAAGGGTATCATGTTAATAGAAGCCCCAAGTCTAGCATGCATGCTTCAGGGGATGTTTTACCTATGTAAAAATAAAGAGAAATGACCTAGATCCTTACATTTTGGAGGAAGCTCGGCCTTAAGCAATGTTGAAATTGTGGCATAATGCTCATCTTTCCATTTTCTTTTATTTTCTAGTGCGGAGTGCACAACTCCTTTAAGAACTTCACATATCTTTGGATTTGTTGGATTTTCTCAAACACCATGAGCCAAGGTACATCTACGACCAAGCCCCTAGACAAGGCAGAGATGAACGACTACAACATTGTCTAGGTTTCAATGGAGTCTCGGTTGAAGTTAAATAAGAATAGCTCAAATCCCGTATTGATCACACACTATATCAAAGTATAGTGGGAAGACCACGCTATTTGGTTCATACACGGCCTGCCATTAGGTTTGCAGTTGGGTATGTGAGCCGGTTCATAGAAAACACCACAACGAAGCACATGAGTGCTGTTAAGCATATCCTTTACTATATCGCCGACACATTGTACTTTTGTTTGTGCTACACCAAGAGAACCGGCAAGCTCGAGCTCATGGGATACAATGTTGTGGACATGATTGGGGACGTGGATGATCACAAGAGCACCACTCACATCTTGTACTTTATTTATTATGCACCTTTGACATAAGAAGCAACCAGTAGTGACCTCTCATCATGCGAAGCTGAGTATATTACTTCATTAGCAGTACCATGCCAAGGCTCATGGCATGGGAGTTTGGTTGGAAGCTTCCATGGGCAAGCACAAACGTCACCACTATTTTTATCAATCATCAATCAACAAATTAACTACGCAAGAACCTAATTTTTCATGTAAGAAGCAAGCACATCGAGACACACTTCCACATCATCCGTGAGTGCAACGAAAGTGGAAAGGTCCCAGTCTAGAAAATTCACACTAACAATCAACTAGAAAACATTTTGACAAAAGCACTTGGACGAATGAGATTTTAGTAGCTATGCTCAAAGGTCAGTGTCATTGACGTTCTCAACAATTACAACATGGGGAGAATGTTGAGAATCATCTAGTTAATTTATAACATATTGAAGGACATTGAAGATCCATAATGAAGAACGACCTTGAAAGATATATTGAAGAAGGACCATGATAGAGACATTGAAGGACTTTGAAAGACACATTGAAGGAGCACCTTGAAAGAGACATTGAAGAAGAGCCATGAATGACTATGAAGATGATAATAAAAGGGATAGACCAAAAGACTCCATATAGGATAGAATACTTGTAGTATAAATAATCTACTTTTTTATAATAGATACATACCAAAAACTTTCTAGCACATAAAAACATTCTTTTATTTTTTATCTTTGCCAACAATTGACTACAATAATGCACACTACTAGTATCAAACACATTACAGTTACTCTCCAAATTCAATCTATGCTTCTAACATATAGTCCCAGACTTTATCATTGTAATCTGACTACTATGCACGAAATGTGATCTTTCCTCTTTAACTTGACAACTTCATCTGTCCATCGCTTCCTGGTTGCTCATAACCTAATAACAAGAACCACAAATGAAATCTCAACTTTTAAAATCAAAGAAACTTAAAATTATTTTTCAGAGCTTGGAATGTTAACCAGAAAAGAACCATCGCTCGCTAAGATTAGGAAAAGAGCATCATTATCTACCCGATTACTTTTTAAATCTAGTTCAATACTCAAGTGAACCTTCAAACTTCTATCCTCAAGTGCCCTAATCATAACTAGCTGATCATCAACACGTGGAACGTCCCACAATAATTACTACAGTACTGTCGGGGAAGAAGATTCATTTTGTCATCATGCTTGCTAGACCGAATGATGCTCATTCTTAGCCATTGCCATTGTTGGATTTAGTTCATTTGGTGAAATATCTCACATCGAATAGTGGACAGAAGGTAGCGGTTTGTATTAGATTGTGGAACCATGACTTATAAGCCTAGACTTTTGAGTCATAGTGGGTATACAATCCAATATAAGCGGTCCAAAAATTCAATATGGTATCAGAGCAGACAGTTCAATCCAGGACCATCATACTAGATGTGAAACACGTATTGAAGGCTAAGGGCACGAGTTGAGCCACCCCAACAATGAAAGAAGCTACGGGACGTGCTGAGCTTGATCTAATCATCGAGACTAGACTGTGATTGATCAGATGGCATGGTTTGAACCTCGGGAAGAGGGAGACGCGGTGAGCGCACCTAAGAAGATATGCATACCAAGGTATAACAAATACTGATCGAGGGGGAGCATGTGATATTTCCTCAAGTGAGAGGGAGATTGTTGGGTTTAGTTTACTTGGTGAAATATCCCACAACGGTTAGTCGAGAGAAGATGAGCAGTTTATATTGGATTGTTGAACCACGACTTACAAGCCTAGGCTTCTGAATCGCAATGGAGCATACAATCCAATATGAGCCGGTCCAAAAATTTAACAGCCACTCCTTTCTTGCTTTATACTCCTCCAGAGTCTCCCACTTTGCCTACTATTAGCTTCTCTGCATTAATGAGAATGACTGAGACATCAGTTGGTTGATCCACATTTTCCAAAGGACATAGCTAGCTTGGTCCAATATGGCCTTATCAGTTTCGTGGTCAGCTATTCTAATTGCTGCCTCGGTGGTTTTGATCAGACTACAAAACAAACGGCTAGATATAACATAATGCCAAAACTGGCAACATCACTTAGTTGCAGTGCCCAAGCATGAGGATACTTTTGAAACTAGTTTATCTACAAGAAACATAAAACATCATGACCATCAAAAATGGTTAAAAGACCAACCTCATTCTCACCCAATTTGGCCACATAATCCTCCATTCCATTTTTTGATTTACCCTTCACTAAATGAAAACCATGAGTTACTAATTTGGGTATTTGCGTTTTACAGCATCAACAATAGCAGATGAAACAATTCACCAACAACTACAATAAGTGCTCTACTTAATTCATTCATCGGTAGTAAGAAGGATGAGTGAGAGTGAGAGATAAAATAGATAGTGAATAGGAGGAAATCGTCCATGTTGTAGATGATCTCATTCTTATCTTCATCTCAAATCATCTATTGAAGACCCTCTTAAAAGGAATCATTATACTATTTTTGTTGAGAATCTTCTTGATGATGTAGAAAAATTTAAGGTTCAAATTTTATTTTTAATTTCAGACAAGGTGAAGGGTATACTTATCCCAATCAAAAGAAGAGTCAAGATAAGAAGTTGATTTTGTTTTGTCAAATTTGAAACCCCGTATCAAGGTGTTGAAGCAAAGAAGACATGGGATGGAGCTTTAATACTCAATAAAAGATTTATAGTAAAAAAGAACATCAAGAAAAAAATTCCCTTAAATTTTTTCTAGATGGAAATGAAGAGTCAAAATGGATTCAGATGAAGTGAGTAGTGATGTAAAAGACAAATAATAATACAGATTCTCATATCCCTAAATCAGAAGTTATAAGAAAGATCAAGTAGCTACAAGATTACATCATGTTATTCGCTGGTATGAAACCAACATGGTTGAGATCTGTAGAGTTGGAACCTCCTGATGAAACTGATGAAGGTCTTCAGAGATGCATTGTTACAAATCTTCGTCACAGACTAGATTTTTCCTTAGTAATAAAAGGCATGGAAGTTTGTGATATTGATATGGAAAAAGGCTTAGCTATAGGAAGTTGAAGTGTTTTGCTCAAATTCAAAGATTACGACCAAATGATAAATACTCTGAAGGAGCATAAAGTGTGTATGCAAACATGGTTCATCAACATTTCAGCATGTAAGCCGGGTATTATTTTTTATTCAAGAATAATGTGGTTAAGTCTATTTGGACTTTCATACTAGGCATGTCGAGTCATTGAAGAGTGTTGAGAATTCCGGCTAACTAGCAAGAGAGAAAACAGTAAAGAGCACACAAGATTTAACGAGGTTCGGCAGTGTGCCTACGTCATCGGGAGCAAAAGAGCGACTGTGTATTATTGAGAGTGTCGTCGTCGTCGTCGTTGTACCCTATTAGGTTACAGTTACATGATATTTGTAATAGAAATCCTATTCCTATACCATACCGCGGGCCTTTGGCCCCGCAACCCCAAGCCCTCTTAATCCTGGCCCACAACTACTAACCTTGTTGTCACCATCCATTGAGATTTAGTCCTATGTCACTTTCTGCTCCACTTTGACATAAGCCATTTATCAGTATATGAGATATACCCAACAAATCTCCACCTTAGCGAATATCCTACTCCTTAAGAGATAAAATCCGGGGTATCTCACACCTCAAAGTGGCTTGGGGTTCTTGCTCTTTTAGTTGCTACAAACATTCAACAAGTCCAAACAATCCTTGGACTTGTTTGTAGTATCCTGCTCCTTTCCCTCAGGAAGCCGAACTAGCTCCCATACATCATTTTTCTTCAAAGACTCCATCTCTTCTACCATTGCACCCATCCCTTTATCTTTCTCCTGGCTAGTGATAGCTCCCTGAAAGACACCTGGATCTTCACTACTGATGTGAAGTGCGTAAGAGACCATGTCTTCAAAACCGAATCTGTCTGGAGGCTTCACATTGGTGCGTCTTCCTCTGTCCCTGACCAGATTGTAGCTCTGTAAATTATTTGTACTTGAGGTATCAGGTGCTTAAGTAGAACTATCAACTTTCTCTGTTGATGTTGGCGTCTACTCCAAATCCAACCGCGCCTTCTCTTCATTCTGTTGCATGGACTGCTCATCAAAGACTGCATCTCTACTGATCACCGCCTTCTTTGCTACCGGATCCCAAAACTTGTATCCCTTGACACCTTTCTTATATCCCAGAAAGATGCACTTCTTGGATTTTGCATCAAGCTTTGATCTCTCATCACCAGGTACATGCACATAAGCAGGACAATCAAAAATACCTCTCCTGCAACTTTTCCTCCCAATTATGCTCGTGGTGATCTATTGATGACGTAGCATGCCATATTCACAACCTCTGCCCAAAAGCTTTTAGGGAGTCCTGTATTCAATCTCAAGTATCTCGCCCTTTTAGTCAAAGTCCTGTTAAATCTTTCGGCAACACCATTCTGCTGTAGTGTCTTACGCACTGTAAAGTGCCTCTGAATTCCATTCTCCTCACAGAATTTCTAAAATTGAGAATCTGTATACACCGTGCCATTATCTGACCTCAAACACTTGATCTTTCTCCCCGTTTGGTTCTCCACCTCAGCTCTCCATAACTTGAACTTGTTGAAGACTTCAGATTTCTGTTTCAAGAAATACACCCAAACTTTCCCGGAAAAATCATCAGTAAACGTAACATAATAAATAGATCCACCCATTGACCTTTCTTTGACAGGGCCCCATACATCAGAATGCACATAATCAAGAATCCCTTTAGTTGTGTGTCTTTCAGTCTTGAAACTGACTTTAGTCTGCTTCCGAAGAACACAAAACTTGCAAAATTCCAGTTTGCAGCATTTAACACCATGCAACAAATTTCTTTTATGCAATTCACTCATACCTCGCTCACTAAGATGACCAAGACGCATATGACATAACTTTAAGCTATCATCATGTGACTCAATAGAATGAACTCTACCTACAACTGTACTCCCTAACAGTTTATAGATATTCCCTGCAGTCATCTTTCCTTTCATCACAGTCAACGCACCTTTAACAACCTTAATGGTTTTTCTATCCTCATCTGCCTTAGAAATAAAACCATTCTTATGCAAAGTGCCCAAGGATATAAGATTCTTTTTCAATTTAGGTACATGTCTAACATCACATAGTGTTCTCACCATCCTGTCATGCATCCTAATTCTCACTTCACCAATACCAGCAATATTGCAACATCTATCATCACCTAGATAGATAGAACCAGAATTAACTGACCTATATGAGGAGAACCACTCCATGTTGGGCGTGATATGATAAGAACATCCCGAATCAAGAATTCAAGCATCCACGAACTGAGTAGTTGAAACCGAGAGTTCCGTTTTCCAGAACCATCCTTCTCAGACTTTCTCCCATGGTCCTGACTGCTTTTGACATACAAACTGTCAGCTTGTGAAGAATTCTCCCCTGCTTCTGCTTTCACTGATGCTGGGCCAACAAGGCTACAGTAATCTCTTTAACTTTAATAGTTTCTTTTCTGTACGTCAGAGTGGTCACCATGTGTTTGTAAGAAGGAGGCAACGAACATAATAAGATCATTGCTCTGTCTTCATCCTCAATCTTCACCTCAAGCTGCGCAAGATCCGTGATGATTTGATTAAAGACATTCACGTGCGGAGCCAAATCACTCCCTTCCTGCATCTTCAGGCCGTACAACCTCTGCTTTTGATACAATTTATTTGTAAGGGATTTCGACATAAATTGAGACTCCAACTTCTTACAGATTTCTTCTGGAGACGACAAACTCATTACGTGGTACATAACCTCATCCGCCAAACATAGCCGTATCGTTCCTGCAGCTCGCTGCTGCATATCCTCCCAATCCTCGTCCTTCATTGATTCAGGCTTCACAGGTTTCAAAACTTTCAGAATCCCTTGCTGCGCTAATAGATCCTTCACCCTTGTCTGCCACAATCTGAAATTACCGTGACCATTGAACTTGACCACTTCGAATTTAGCACTTGATATAGCCATCTCAAATTTGCTCTGATACCACTTGTTGAGAATTCTGGCTAACTAACAAGAGAGAAAACAGTAAAAGCACACAAGATTTAACGAGGTTCGACAGTGTGCCTGCTACGTTCTCGGGAGCAAAAGAGCGACTGTGTATTATTGAGAGTGTCATTATTGTCGTCGTACCCTATTAGGTTACAGTTATATGGTATTTATTATAGAAATCCTATTCCTATACCATACCGCGGGCCTTTGGCCCCGCAACCCCAAGCCCTCTTAATCCTGGCCCACAACTACTAACCTTGTTGTCACCATCCACTGAGATTCAGTCCTCTGTCACTTCCTGCTCCACTTTGACATAAGCCATTTATCAGTATATGAGCTATACCCAACAAAGAGAAAGAATCATTGAAGAAGAAGAATGGAAAGATTTATGATGAATCTTCAATTGAAAGAAATTTAATTCAGAAAATAAAGAGTTAAGTGAATATGAAAAGTAAAACAACTCTTTCTCATTTGAAAGTGATGAGATACTTGAATTGAAAAATCCAAGAGGAAGGTTGTATAGAATTGTGTAAATGGTTACAGGCCCCAAATTCGCAATGAATTTTTAAGCTCGCTAAATGAAGGCAATCAAATGTGATTGGAAATTGCATGAGCGATCCATCATCAGTATTTTGGAAACAGATAAAAAGTATGAAATAAGTTAACATAGCTTTAGAAGAGGAGAAAGTCGTACGATAAATGATGATATTGAGAGCTTCTGGGATAAATTGATCAAAGGATTTAAGGTACATGCTTCCTTGTGTTTTGAAATCCTAAGAAATTCAGAGAGTGATGGAAGGTAGCTTGGAGTAAAATAGTTCATTTGCCTGGATCATGTTACTTAGAGAATTATTATCTGTTGAATTAAGCTTCACGCAACGGTATTATTACCCATTTTCATGTCTAATTTAATAAAATTTCCACCTCTTAAAAAGTACTGTATTTCATCAAGGAGCATTTTAGGCAAAAAAATTTAAAAGCTTATTGCATCAAAGCAAGCTATCAATCTCAAAATTAAAGGAGTTATACATCATTATTCTTGGAAACCGGGTGACATGCATGTATACACGCAACTAATAAATTCAATAACAACGCATATCAACAGAAGTTGAAATGAGAAAGAAGACACTAAAGCCAAAATATCCATTTGTAACCCATCATCCAAACTACACAAACTAATCATTACATAAAAATCAAACACCCCAATACCAAAATCAAAACTAGTCCAAAATGAGGCGTCCGAGCTTAAGCACGACGGTTTCTCAAACTTTCATTTTGTGCAGGTGTAGGTTGCGGGTGGCAGCCATGACTGTGTTTCGAACAAAAAAAAATGGTCCTCTCTGTTCCATTTGAGTGTAGAACAAAATAGGAGTTCTGATAGTGGTCTTTTTTTTAAATAAATTTGATTTGAGCTTAGTTTAGGTGTGCTAATTGGGTTAGGAAATGGGTTGGTGTCATGGTAATGCTTGGCCTTGTAGTAGATAGAAGATGCGACTAGAAAATTCTAGAATAGTTGAGAAGATGGTAGGTTGTAGATGGTAGTTGGAGGTTATAGAAAATGCTAGACCCTTATCTATGAGTAGTATAAATTGGAGTCATGTTGTCACTTTTAGACCATCTCATTCTCAAATACAATTCACTCTTCCAAAATTCTCTCCAAGTTGTCTCTTCTATTATTCAAATCTCTTCCAACAAAGATGTACCAAAGCCACAAGATCTTTTTAAAAATAATGAGTGAAGGCATGATCCCTTTTCGAATTCTGGCCCTAAACAAGTCCAACCACGACAATTGGAGCATCAAGATGATGACGCTATTAGGAGCCCAAGACGTGTGAGATATTATGAAGGATGACTTTGTTGAGCATGAAGGAGACATTCTAATGTAGACTCAAAAAAAGGCATTGAATGATTCAAGGAGGGACAAGAAAGCTCTCTTTCTTATTTTTCAAGCAGTGGATGAATAAAGGTTTGAGATTATATCAAACGTAAAGAAGGCCGAAGAAGTGTGGGAGAAACTACTTCAAGTGTGCAAAAATGGGTCCGAACAAGTAAAAAATAATTGTCTTCAAACTCTTACTTGTCAATATGAATTCTTGTGTATGGAACAGACCGAACTGATTTCAGACTATTTTTTGAGAGTTTTAAGCATTGTTAATCAAATTAAAAGAGATGGGGAAGAGATAAAAGAGGTGAAGTGATAGAGAAGATTCTTCATAATTTGAGCTTCAAGTTCGAGTACATAGGTACCACCATAGAGGAGACTGAAGAGTTAGAAGCCATGACAATCGAGCAATTGATGGGATCACTTCAAGCGTACAAGGAAAAGAAGAAGTGGAATCAAAACAAGAGAGAGGCTTCAGAGAAATTACTTCGAGGAGGAAAAGTCTAGTCGTGGAAGAGGTCAAAGAGGAAGAGGACGTGGCTAAGGACGAGGATATGGACATCGAACTGAAGGAAGAGGTGGCTTTAACCATAATAGAGGAAGTGGTTTCAACGATAGAGATAAAAAAGGTGGATTCAATAATAGTTGAGGTCGAGGAAATTCATGGTCAAGGTACGACAAGTCTAACATCTAAGCTATAATTGTCAAAAGTTTGGTCATTATGCATCTAAATGTATACTTAAAAGGGTTAACGAGAGGGTCAACTTCATGGAAAGTAAAGATGGAGAAAAAGAAACTTTATTGATAGCCCGCAATGACAAAAATGAAGAACAAAGCAATAGTGGTACCTTGACAGCGGGTCAAGCGATTGTATGTGTAGAGACAAGAGACTATTTGTGGAGATTGCTGCTGTCACCGAGGGAGTGTATCATTTGGAGATGACTCAAAGTTTCTGGTGAAAGGAAGAGGTAACATTCTCATATGATTAAAGAATTGTGATCATTAATTCATCTCAAACGTCCAATATGTCCTTGACAAGAAAACCAACATTCTTAACATCGGCCAATTATTGGAGAAAGGTTATGATATCCACATGAAAGATAATAACCTTTTCCTAAAAGACAGTTAAAGCAACCTAATCGCGAAGGTTCCTGTGTCAAGATATAAGATGTTCTTGCTAAACATACAAACTGACATGGAAAAGTGTCTCAAAGCATGCTATGTAGTGTCATTTTAGTTGTGACATCTACGGTTTGGACGTCTTAACTTTGAAAGCCTTGAACTCTTATTGAAGAAGGAGATGGAGAGAGGTATTCCATAAATCCACAACCCCGACAAACTATGTGAGGTATGCCCAAGGAGTCAAGCTCAAGAGCCACAAATCATGCTCATCCAGACCAACGTCTATGGACCTATCAAACCAATTTCTTTTGGTAAGAGTAACTACTTTGTCATATTCATAGATGACTATTCGAGGAAAACATGGGTATAATTTGTGAAATAGAAATCTGAAGTATTCACCATGTTAAAGAAGTTTAAAGCTCTAATGGAGAAAAAAAGCAGCCTTGAAATCAAAACTTTGAGATCGGATAATGGGGGAGAGTTCATATTCAACAAGTTCCACTAGTTTTGTTAAGATCATGGAATTTGATGCCCTCTTACCATACCCAGATCTTATCAACAAAACAGAGTAGTAGAGAGAAAGAATCGAACCATCCTCAACATCGCTTGAAGCATGCTCAAAAATAAGAAATGCCTAAGGAGTTTTGGGCTTAAGCGGTCGCATGTGCTGCCTACCTAATTAATCATTCACCAGTGAGAAGTCTTAAGGAAATTACACCACAAGAAGCATGAAGCGGAAGAAAGTCTGGGATCTCCCACCTTAAGGTCTTTGGGAGTATTGCCTACATTCACGTGCCTGATGAAAAAAGAAGCAAACTCGATGACAAAAGTAAGAAACACGTCTTCGTAGAGTATGACTCTAAATCTAAAGGTTAAAAGCCCTATGATCCAAAAGGTGGAAAAGTCATCATTAGTCGTGATGTGGAGTTCGATGAAGAAGACGCATGGGATTAGAATATGCAAGATGATAAATATAACTTTCTTCCTTACTTCGAAGAAGAAAGCGAGGCACCACGAATGGAGGAAGCATAAGAGCCCATCACTCCACCAGCCTCCCAATGGTAGAAACATAAGAAGAAAGTTCAAATGAGAAGATGCCTCGCTACAGAAATCTCGAAGAACTATATGATGTAACTGAATACCAAAATGATATTACCCTCTTGTATCTTCTTGGAGATTGTGAACCATTAAACTATGAAGTTGCAGGTGGAAGTAGGACGTGGAAAGAAGCCATGTAGAAGGAAATGAAGGCGATCACAAAGAACGATACTTGGGAGTTTGTTCAACTTCCTCCTTGGAGAAAGGCAAAATTGGGGTTAAATGGGTCTCCAAATAAAAAAAATACAAAAGGAGAAGTGGAGTGCAACAAATCAATATTGGTGATGCTACAATAAAAGATAAGGCATCGACTATGATAAGATATTGCTTCTATCGCTCGTCTTGAAACCTTTAGACTTATAATTTCACGTGCGACCCAAACTTCCTATAAGAACTATCAAATGGGTGTGAAATATGCTTTCTTACACAAATTTCTAGAAGAAAAAGTATACATGAAACAACCATTAGGTTTCATGATAAAGAGATAAGAAGATAAAGTATTCAAGCTTAAGAAGACGCTATACAGGTTGAAAGAAGCACCAAGAGTTTGGAATAGCCACATCGACAAGTATTTCCAAGAGAAAAATTTCACCAAGAATTCCTACGAGTATGCAATCTACATCAAGTTCAAAACAAAGATATCTTAATTGTGTGCTTGTATGTGGATGAGTTAATCTTCATAGAAAACAATCCAAGTTTGATCAAGGAGTTCAAGATAGATATGACTAAGGACTTCGAGATGGCCAATCCTGTCAGCACACCAATAGAGCATAATATCAAGCTAAGCAAGCACGACGAGGGCGAGAAGGTTGACCCAACTATCTACAAAAGCCTCGTTGGAAGTTTGCACTACCTAACAAGCACAAGACCCAACATTATATATGCTGTTAGACTGGTAAGTTGCTACATGGAAGCACCAACAACGGCGGCAAGGCTACCAAGAGAAGCCTTCGATACATCAAAGGCACAATTAACTTTGGCTTACATTACTCTTCTTCTCATAACTTCAAGACTGTTGGCTGTACTGATAGCGACTTGGGAGGAGATATGAACGATAAAAAGAGCACTATCAGATTCGTGTTCGTTAGGATAGACACTGGCTTCACATGAATGTCAAAGAAGTAGCCGATTGTGACAGTCTCAACATGTGAAGCCGAGTACGTCGCTACAATGTCCTGTGTTTGTCATGCTGTTTGGCTAAAAATCTATTGAAGGACCTGTACATGCCGCAAAAGGATCCAATAGAGATAGGAGTTGACAACAAATCTGCACTTGCTCTAACAAAGAATCCGGTGTTCCATGAAAGAAGCAAGTACACATTGACACCCGCTACCACTATTCGAGAATATATTGAAAGAAAAGAGGTATGCTTTAAGTATGTGATGACTAAAGATCAAGTAGCGGGCATTTTCACCAAGCCATTGAAGCAAGACACGTTTGAGAAGCTGCGAATGAAGCTCGGAGTTACAAATCAGGTTTAAGGAAGGATGTTAAAGATAAACTTGATTTGAGCTTAGTTTTGGGTTAGGAAATGAGTTTGTGTCATGAGTAATGCTTGGCCTTGTAGTGGATTGAAGATGAGACTAGAAAACTCTAGAATAGTTGTGAAGATAGTAAGCGGAAGATGGTAGTTGGAGGTTTTAAAAAATGTTAATAGGAGTCATATTGTCACTTGTAAACCATCTCATTCTCAAATACAATCATCTTTTCCAAAATTCTCTCCAAAGTCTCTTTCAACTGTTTTTTTTAGAATTTTACAAATATATAAATTAGTCATATAGCTACAATGCTTATCAAGATCAGATTCATAAGGTGCAACAGATCACTAAAATGACTCTCTCGTAATTGCAAATTTCAGTGACTCAAGCTATGCTTTTCCATTTCAGTTGAGAGAGTGGTAGAAAATGCTTATTCAATTTCCTTACTGATTTTTCTTCTGCCTAATGCTAATGGTCGTGTTGTGATACTTAATTCTAGGGGTGCTTGGAGCTTTCCTCCTCTCTTCCTCTCTCTTGCTAGCATCTTCCATTGCTCAGCTGTCTTGTGCCTATATATGCCTGATAGATCAAAAGGCAGACTCAACGTCGTCTTTGAAGTGAGTCTAACCTAATTAATATTGCGCTTCACCTCAGGAACAGGAAGGTGTTTGTACAGTTTCTTCACAGCCTCAAGATAATCCTGTTTCGTTTTTCCTCCCTAGGAAGAGGTAGCTGCAAAAGACATTCGAGTTAACAATGCAATTACACGTAGCGAACTCAAGTGGAAGACACCTTCACACTTTTATCCATTTAAGAGTGCTACTGCATCTCAGAATGATTAAGTTGCATAGTGCTGCCATGCCATCAAGGGTATGGCCTACCCACATGGGAACATCATACTCGTCACATCATAGGTAGTCCACTAAAGAATGATGATTCGATTTGCAGTGTGCGTCTATATTATAGCTACAAGAAAGAGAAAGAAGAGAGAAGAAAGAAGAATGGTTGTTTCAAGTCGATATCAAGCTCGCTTTTTACCAAAATTTCATTCCTACTTTGTTTCCACGTCATTAGGAATGCAAGAGGGACAGACAGCAAATTCAAAATTGTGATAGGTATATAAATCATCCATTAATGTAACTTGTACCCTATCACGCATTAATTCCAGTCCTCAACTGTGTCGTACTGTGAAGAAGGCCATGGCCATGCGCGCATGCATTATATAAACAAGCTAAGTACGTAGCTAGTGAAGAGAGACACACTTCACAAAGTATGCTTCGATCCTCTTATTCAATCCATATCTCAAACAAAAAATCAACCATTGCATCATCATTCATCATGACCTCCTGTTTCTCTTCACGTCTTCATTTGCTACGCATTATCATTCCTGGTTGTTCTTCCTTCTAAGGCCTCTTGTATCCGTGAGCCGGCATCTCCAGAGGGCCGTCTGTAAGTGAAACTGGTCCATTATTGACTCCCCCGCCTCTCCTTATCAAAGGAAGTATGACAGTCCCGTGTAGAGAGAACAGATATGGACACAACTCGCCGTAAGCAGATTGCTTCAGATATATCATCAGGTCTTAGAGGAGGATGATCCTGAATCTCAATACAGTCCCTGCCTTAGCTTGGACCCCTCTGGAGTTTTTCTCGCCAGTTTGGGAGTGGGGCACTCCAGTAAAACAGCAGCTACTCGCCATGGACACAGGAAGCAGCGTCACGTGGGTAACTTGCATAGGTTCAGCATTCCAGGCTGGAGACTACTCTTATTTGAAGTCCACAACTTGTACGCTAGTGACTTGTGCTGACCCTGGTTGTGTCCCATACGGAACTCTATGTGTTCATCAAGCCGCCGAATGTCCATTCACACTTAAATACTTTAGCAGTGTTGCCTCAGTTGATGGGATTTTTGTGAAGGATACCATAACTTTCTCTGAAAACCTAAGTGTACCTAGCATGATGTTTGGCTGTGGTTTCCCAAAGGCTCCTATTAAAGAAGATTTTTCAGGAACAGGAGTAATGGGATTAACAAATCACCCTCTCTCGATGGCCAGTCAGTTTGGGTCAGTATTCTCTTACTGTATTGGCAACATGCATGACCCGTCCTACGGCTTCAACACTTTGATCTTAAACGACGGCTTACTGCTAGGTAACTCCACCCCAATCCTCAACATCTTGTCAAAAATTTACGTCAACCTACAAAGCATCACGGTAAGGGGAGAAGTTCTAGACATTAATCCAATTATTTTTGATAGGGATATTACACATGGTGGCAGTGGCACGATAATGGACTCAGGTTCTCCTAAGACCCTGTTAGCTGATGTTGCTTACAATGCTTTACGAGACAAATTGAAGCAAATCATGGCACCAGTCTCTGCTGAAGCCATGTGCTTCTACAACCTACAGCCTTCTCAGGTACCAGAGGTTGAGTTCATATTTGAACAAGGAGCCAAACTGAGTCTGGGAATGGGAGCACTCTTCAGCCCTGGAGAGTCTAGCCCCAGGGTGCAATGCTTCAATGGTGTAAAACCCACATCAGGAATGTCAGGAGTACTGGGAAACGTGACCTTGATAGGTATCAATGCTCAACAATTTCACAATATTGGGTACGATTACAATGCTGGTAAGATGTACATTTCAATGGTGTAAAGATGTCGTCATTTGTTATTAATGAAACGCTTTTATTATTACTTATACCTAAGATTTTACTCCCTCCATACACATATAGCCGACTCGATGCTTAATGAAAAACACTGCCGCCATGGACAGATATAATTTTAAGAGTGATAATAGCTTAGAAATGTAGAGAGTAGAGCATGGTAATTTCGAAAGGCAATTCCTCTTCCTTCCACCTCCTCATCATTAGCTCCAGCTGATCGCTGCCAAACATTTGACGCAATACAATCCATTGTAGAATCATAATTTCTTTGAATTGGTACGAAGTTGGCCACAATCACCATCTCAATTTTCACCTTGTTTTCCCCACCTGCTTCTTCAGGGAATTCCAGAGACCCGAATCCATCAGCCCCATGAATCACCACACCACCCTCATCATCAGAATACGCAAATGGACGAGACATGCTCACGTTGCCTCCCCCGTAAAATCTGCAGACATTCTTCTTAAGAGTGTGCACATACCGTCGGCCGCTTCTGAGATCCTCGATGATCCCCGGATCCTTTTCCAACATTTCCTTCTCGTTTTCCAGCTCCCGAATGTACATGATGATGCCGCCGCAGATGAGGGAGCCTAAAGATTCGTGTTTCAGAATAGCTGATACAATCCTGAAGCCGTCGGTGTTGGCCAGCCTTGTGATGATCTGGGGTTTATCCATGACGATCCAACGTGACTTCTGGAGATATTCTAGCTTGAAATTCTCCTCATCTTTAACATCAAAAGGGAAAAACATATTGGGGTATAATTTGAGCTCTTCTTCTTTAAACTCTTGGCAAGGGCATGAACTTGGGGGGACAGACAGCAGCGATAATGTCGGAGCAAGAAAGTACAAGTACGGGAGAGCCATGGTTTGACTTGACGGCTAAGCTGGTGAGTTTTCAAGCTGTATGTAGCCGGAGAAATTCTTGGGTGAACTGTTATAGGTCACCACATGTCGCGTTTAAAAGTTAAAAAATTTCAAACCAAATGATAAATCGTCACGTGTAATTTTGATTTTTTAACGCGTCACGTGGCGACTCTCAATTGGTTGTATCCACCGCCAGGTAGTGGACACAGTCCATCCAAAAATTACTCATGTAGCCTGTAGCCGTACTTTTATTTATGGTTGCAAAAATGATGTGATATTACGTCAGTTAGCCTCACCCTTTCTAAAACTAGATGCTTAGAGCTATACGTTCCTAATTAATTTTTGAATAAAATATTTATAATCATTATGAAACATTTTCCACTTTCCAACTTAAGTTTGGATTATTTTTCTCAAATCGGCAAAAAAAAATAATACTCCGTGTAAATTAAAAGTTTGGACACACTTGCGAAATAGTGTATACCTAAACTAATATTATTAATACATAATTTAGATCTGTGCATGAGACAAACTTCTTTCAACAAATAATAATAAAACAAGGTCATTTTATTTACATAATCAAAACAATGTCATTTCAATTTTTATTCCGCAATCATATATTAAAAAAAAAATACACAAACAACCGGTCAAATTTATATTCACTCAAATTTAAACTCATTTCTTTAACCCAAAATAAAAACGAAGCAATAGAACAGATTATTCTTCTCAAACCAACAAATCACTCATCTCCAACCGACTTCCACAGAGACAATCAATAATCTTCTCTGTTTTCCAATCAATTAAAATCCATCAATCACTGTCTTCAACCAACTTCCACACATAAAGTTAGCTATCTCCCATTTTGTGTATTGATTATTCATAATTATCTTTTCTTTTGTTTGACTGGTTGCAAACTAATGATTTTTTTTCAAGAATAACTTTTTTTGATAATTTTATATCAAGAATACCTTACCTTTTTATTTGTTATCAGCAATACCTAGTTTTTGATTTCCGCTGGTAACAACAGTGGATTTGGGTAAGCAATCCGCTGTTACTAATTACGGATTTAACATGTCATGTTGTAATCCACGGTGGCACACACATGACGGTACACGTAGACGGTGACTAGACAAATCCGCTGATAGTACCAGCGGATTTGTCCCAAACTTTCTCTCTCCGGTTCACCAAACAAACCCTATCCCCAACTTCTCCCGTTCACCCAATCTCTCCATCTTCACCACTCTCACATTCATCATCATTTATTCACCTCAACAATCCAAGCTCCAATCTTTCCTCCAAACCCATCAATGGCCGAATCAGATGACCAACCCCATAAACCAAACAACCCAGCAGCGGCTGCGGTAAATGCAGTGACAACCCTTGGGGGGGCGGAGGTGGAGTAGATGCGGTCGCGGCGGAAGGAGGAACGCGTGGGTGGTGGACATGGAGCGGGAGGACGTGCGGGTGGCGGAGATGGAGCGGCAGCGGGAGGACGCTGGTGGCTGCACCGCCGGATCCACAAATCGGCTATGGAGGCGGCGACGTTGAGGACGCGAGTGGTGGAGATGGACCGAGAGGAAGCGGGTGGCTGCACCGCCGGATCCACAAATCGACCACGGAGGCGGCGACATTGAGGACGCGGGTGGCGGAGATGGAGCGGGAGGACGTAAGGGTGAAGGAGGCATCGGAGGAAGGTGGGCAAGAGGACCGAGATGATGGTGGGTGAAGGAGGAGTCGGAGGAAGGTCGGCGCCTGGGATTGTGAGGATGATGGTGGGTGAGAAAGTTTAGAACAAATCCGCTGGTAGTACCAGCGGATTGCCTAGTCACTGTGTAGGTGTACCGTCGTTTTTGTACCATTGTGAATTAAAACGTGACATGATAAATCCGTGGTTGGTACCAGCGGATTGCTTACCCAAATCCGCTGTTGTTACCAGCGGAAATTAAAAAGTAGGGTATTACTGATAACAAATAAAAAGGTAAGGTATTCTTGATATAAAATTATTAAAAAAGGTTATTCTTGAAAAAAAGTCCAAACTAATTGAGGAAGTTAGTTCTTTATCTTGATGCAAATTTCTCACTAATGCTTTCACAAGAACATTAGGAGCCATATATACACCACTAGATTTAATTTTTGTAGCGGATCCATTTTTATCTGAAACACTCCCAAAATATAATCGTTTTCGGACCCTAATTTATCTCCGAAATATTCTTACCATTGTACCTGAAAAAATATTTTAGCGGATAACATTTTAGGGGGTTTTCGGAAACATTTCGTCGGAGAGAGAAAATAATAAAAAAAATCATATATTAGAGAGGGAAGTTTCAAAGGCTAGCGAGGGCTTCGGGCATAGTTATCAAAACCGGACCGGACCGGCCGGTTCAACCGGTTCAACCAGGAACCGGACCAAAATCCGGTCCGATCTAAGTTAATTATCGGATTGCAAATCAAACCGTTAAAAACCGGATAAATCGGCCGAAATTTTATTGAACCGGCCGAACCGAAATCTGTAAAAACCGGTTTAAATTCTCTAAAATTACAGTCGGCATCCTCTGCAGAGTGTAGACTGTGTAGCGTAGCCGACCTGTTAATTGGAATTGGGAAGTGAAAATTAGGGAGTCGGAGCGTCACTTACGCTTCCAAATCGAGATGAGGCCGGAGTTTTTCGAGACAATTTTGTTTTTGAATGAAGATAGTCTAACCCTGGTAAAGATGAGAGAAAATCATAGGTTTTTTTGCCTCTTTATGGTTTTTCATTGCTTCGGAAATCTGACGTAACATTGCTGGTGCTGGCGCTCTCCTCCTGTTCTTCACTTATTGAAGGTTCTTCAACTATCGTTTTCATCTTGTGTTAATTATGTTACTGTATTTTTTTGAGTTTTCTACTTGGTCGAGGAGTTTTACATTGTTGATTTATATTTGTTTGGCTGCTGATTGAATGTGGAATGATCGAAATGTTCACTTTGTGGTCAAATTAGGGTTTTGCTTGATTAGAATTTCACAACGCGAGTGGCGAATAAAGCATAAAAGTTCAAATCAACATGGTAATTAGGAGAAGTAACTGATTTAGCCTTGGTTTTTATATTTTTAGTTGACTTTTACATACAATTTTCAGGTACACATCATGTCGACTTCGTTGAATGTGACGAATCAGGACACAGACTTGATTCACACTCTGATGAGGATAACCATATGATAGGTGGTCAAGGGAAAAAAGATCTGGCATGGGGGCATTGTACATCTATGAAAGAAGGGAGAACTCAAATTTTGACATGTATGTTCTGCTCAAAATCTTTCAAAGGCGGTGGAATCTCGCGCTTCAAACAACATCTCGCAGGAATAACAGGAAATGTAACGGCTTGCATGATGGTTCCAGCTGATGAGATGGTACAAAATATAATAGGTATGAGTTCAAAAAGACAAAAAAAATAAGAACGCATTGACGAGCAAAACCCATTTAGTCCTCAGTTCAGAAATTATGAAGAGCATACATACAATCAAGATGTGGATGGTGTTGAGGTTTTACCAAGGGGGGACAAAAGAAACGTACAACAGAAGGTTTGAAATCCTACTTCATGCCTAGAATTACTCCAGGAGCTCAACCCTCCATTAAAAGTGTTTTACAGAGCAAGCTAGCAAAAGAAAAGGTTGATTTAGCCGTATCTAAGTGGATGATAGATGCTTGTGTACCGTTTAATGCTGCTAATTCATTTTATTATCAACCTATGATGGATGGAATAGCTTCATTTGGACCTGGATATAAGGGACCTAACTTTCACATTCTTCGAGGTTACTTGTTAAGGAAGAACATAGAAGAAGTTAGAAAATATGTTGCAAGTTTTCGAGATATATGGGCTATGACAAGTTGCACTGTTATGGCTGATGGGTGGTCTAATCAATCAAGAAGAACTCTAATTAATTTTTTGGTTTATTGTCCTAAAGGTAATCTTCTACTGAAAGTTTTTTATATGTCCGAGCAATCTGTCAAAAATTTTGCATCTGCTGAAAGCTTTATGCTGTATTTTTCATCTGCTGAAAGCTTTATGCTGTATTTTGCATCTGCTGAAAGCTCTATGCTGAAAGCTTACATGCTGATTGTTTTTCATTTGCCTGTATTTTTCGCATCTGCTGCTTTTTTTTTTGCATCTGGTAGCGTATTTTGCATATGCTGGATTTTGTTTGCATCTACACAATCAGTTTATGCTTTATGCTGAAAGTTTACCTACTGTTTTTTTTTACATATGTTTGCACTGTTGCATCTGTTGAAATTTTTTTATCTGCTGGACTGTTTTTCATCTTTTGGATTTTATTTTACATCTGTTATATATTTTTGCATCTGTTTGACTTTATTTTGCATATGCCTGCACTTTTGCATCTGCTGGACTTTATTTTGCATATGCCTGCACTTTTGCATCTTCTAAAATTTTTTTATCTGTTGGAGAACTATTTTGCATTTTTTTGCAGATTTTATTTTACATCTGTTATATATTTCTGCATCAGCTGGATTTTATTTTGCATCGCGCATTTTTGCATCTGTTGCAGTTTTTTATCTGTTAGACTGTTTTTCATCTTTGAAATTTTATTTTACATCAGTTGTATTTTTTTGCATCTGCTGAATTTTTTTTATATGTTGCATAGCTACGGGATTGTTTATGAATTTTCCTGACTAATTTGTTGTCTCTACTTAAAGTTTACATGTGGAAAATTTATCTGCTGGCTTTATTTGTAACTAGTTGCATTTTTGGATGTTCTACATTTTAACTTTTGGTTCAATGTCTTAAAGGTACTGTGTTCTTAAAATTTGTCGATGCATCAGATGCTTCAAAACTGCTGACTTATTATATCACCTATTCAAGGAAGTCATTTTATTCGTTGGACCAGAAAATGTGGTTCATATGGTGACTGATAATGCAGCAAACTATGTGGCTGCTGGAAGATTATTGGAGCAAGAGTTTCCTTCGATGTTTTGGTCTCCTTGTGCCGCTCATTGCTTGAACTTGATACTACAAGACATAGGCAAGTTGGATGAAGTATCTTTTGTTGTAGATCATGCATCACAGATTACTAAATATGTTTACAACCACTGCTATCCGCTGCATTTGATGCGCAAATACACAAAAGGTAAAGAAATTCTTCGTCCAGCTCCTACTCGTTTCGCCTCAAACTTTCTAGCTTTACAAAGTATTTTGACACACAAGGATGAGTTGCAAGAAATGGTGACTTCTAGAGATTGGAAGTTCTCAGCTTATGCCAAAGAAAGTAAAGGTAAAAAATTTGTTGAACAAGTTATGAATTCACACTTTTGGAAGGAATGCTTGAATGTGGTGAAGCTTACCGAGTCTCTTGTTCGAGTATTGAGAATTGTGGATAGTGATGAGAGGCCAGCTATGGGTTACTTATTTGATGCCATTCATGTTGCTAAAGAAGAAATATTAGTTAGATTCCAAAGAAGAAAAATAAGGTCAGATCGATATATGAACATTATTACAACACGTTGGGATACACAATTGAAAAAGAATCTCCACACGCTGCTGGATTTTGGTTGAATCCAAGTAAATAATATGATGCGCTTGCGATGAATCAACATTTAGGTACTATTTCTGGTGTATTGGACGTTATTGAGAAATTTGCCTATGGAGACCGCCAGTTGCGAAATGTGTTGACTAGTCAGTGACAAATGTTTAAAGATTGTGAAGGAGATTTTGGACGTCCTACAGCTCGTAGTGATAGACATGTGATGCCTGCTGGTAAATTCTTAGTCATTTTAAATATTTCATATTGTGATGAATATCATGTGCATGTATAATATCGCATTACGCTTGTATCGTAGACATCTGGTGGTCAACATATGGTAGTGGTGCTCCCGAATTACAAAAGCTAGCAATTCGAGTCTTGAGCCAAACATGTAGTTCTTCAGGATGCGAAAGAAACTGGAGTTTATTTGAACATATTCATACAAAAAAGAGAAACCGATTGGAGCATCAAAGACT
>NQLW01000844.1:36866-66723 GCA_002312845.1 Kalanchoe fedtschenkoi
AATTTCTTAAATGCACAATGATTGTTACAAATTACATCTCTCAAAATAAAAAACAATTCAGGAGCTGAGATGTGCATGATGAGATGAACTAGTTTGTCCATTTGGATACATGCTGGCATTGAGCTAGTTGTGTAATGGGTTAGGAGATGATGGGACTTTTCTTTTGATGGTTTCATTAAAGCAATTTCGGTTGCCAGCCTCATCTTTTCTTGTTCTCGTGCCTTTAAGGAGAGCTTGATCCCAATTTTCTTCATTGAACTCCTCTATTAAATAAACTCTTCCGAGAGTCCGCTGGTGCATACTTGAGATACTCAGTAAAACTAGCAATAGAAGCCCGACTCGATGCATCTTGAACATAGCTGGTAGCTTGACTGCTGCATGTTTTTTGAGGTTGGTAGAAAGCTTTGTTTATATAAGTTATGTGTTGTTACGGGCTTGATGTTAGAGAAAACAAGGCTGGGCTGGCAAGTCTCAACCAATTCCTAATGTGTCAATGATGTTATTGTAGTTATAACAGAATATGCATTTATTTGGGGAAATTCGTTAAGCGGTTATGGAATAGAATATTCTTGCAATACTTTGTAACTTGTTAGGCTTACTTAGTTTTTACATTTTCCTATTAATAGTGTGTTTGAAATGTATGAAAATAAGAAGTTTTATCCTTATTGCAGACAGATTAAAGAAGACTCAAAATAGGCTGAGAATAAAAGGACAGTTGTAAGTGAAGATGAAGAGAAAGAAGGATATGGAAAAGATGGGGATAGGGAAGTAGAGACGACAATGAGGTAAAGGGATAGGATCAGGACAATTTCATTCATAATTTTTTCTTTTTTTATTCAACACAAGATATAAGTTTTATACTTGAATATTATAATTTAACCCTACTATTATTCTACTTAAATAGATATGACCCTTTTGTAATATCACCCCATGGAAATGACCTTATCTTATAGATCAAGAGTTACACACTCCTCATGCTTGCTCTTGAGATGAAAATGACACTTTGGTCAATGACAAAGTCATGCTACTTAGTACTACTTTAAGGATATCCCGAGACTATCCCGATTGTACGACTCTTCACCTTTTTAAATATTATCGAAGCCTGTTGTTTTAATACATGAAATAATCCTGATCTTTGACAAACAAGCTAAAAGGCTTAGAATTAGCTCTTGGACCATCAAATCAAAGTGGTATTGTTCATCTTTTCTAAATATTCTTGAAATTTATTGATTCAACTTAGGGCATCTCGATCTTTAAACACAAACTAACAGGCTTAAAATCAACTCTTAAACCTTTAAATCAAAGTGGTCTTAAGTTTCAACAAATGCAATCCATTATGAAATTTTTTGTAGAGTCTAAATGCTCTTAAGTTTTACTTTCATTCCACGATAGTATGACAGATGATGAGATCAAATTATTTAGTCTCATTCATACTTTTCTCATCTAATTCTGTACCATTTTTAGTCTTATTTAATTGTTTTAGCTAGTTTTTCTATTTCATGCTTATTTTAGGTCATAATACAAAAACGTGCTAAAAAGGGCAGTTTTGAAGCATAATTCAGACAATGAGAAGAAATCAGATAGAAGATAGCGGTTAGCTGAGCGCAAGAGCCGTGTGCAGTAGTTCAGTGCTACGTGCGGAGGAAAAACTGACACGTGTAAGATAAGGAAAGAAAAGAAAAGAATATAATGTGGCACTGGCCGCGCGCAAGAGCCGCGTGTGCGGTGGTTAGTGACATGTGTGCACGAGAGCTGCAGTTTCCTAATCTATATATCTGTAACTCTCAAGGACCATATATTTTTTATCCAGATATCTGATTTAGTTGTTTCAAAAGAATATAAAAAGATCAGAAAGATATCTACAAGTTTTTACAAGGAGTCAGAGCTGAAAACTCGATGTATATCTGGACGCAGATAATCTTCCTTATTTGGCTTCTATCTTGATTCTAATTTTTATAAGACGAAGATGTCTAAAGCCCATCATTATCTCATGAAAATTTACATTATAAAAGAGCCTAGATTTGTAGCTTAAGTTTTAAGCTACTTCATACCTATATATAGAGAACTTAATGAAGAAGAAAGGTTTGACTGGCGTGACTAGCAAGCCATAGATCATTAATCTGTGATAATTTTCAAGGAGCAGTGAAAAGCAGCAAGAGACCACAACCGAGCTTATGTTTGAGTAAGATTGTAAGGGTAGTTCCTACTATTTTACTTATGTCTATGTTTATGGTCTTTACTGCTAATTCTCTTGTATAGTTTAGGTGTTGTAAACTTGTGATCATTATTATGAGATAATTTCTATTTATGTTGGTATTGTTACTATGTTAAATTTGAAAGATTGTATTAACCTGCATGATAAAACTGTGTATATCTTGTTGCATGAAACCTATGCACTTAGATCGGATTGTGAGGGCGAAAGTCAATACCAAGTAGATAAGAGCATATATAGTAATATAACCTAAGTTCTGTAAAAGCACATAACTTTGTTTGAGCTCCCTATCATCATAGCACAACTGCGTATGTCTTGTTGCTAGGCTGACAACCTACAAAAGTGTGTTAGACATATAGAATTCATACCTTTAGCTTAAGAGTATGATAAATGTAGAATGAGAACAATTTTTACACTCTGAATTATGAGATTATATTTTCTTAATTCAATACATAAATAAAATTTAATATTTTTTTATCAATGATTAATAATTTCACAAGTCAAAGCTACCTGAACTACATGTTTATCTATCTGATTTCATTGTTAACTATCCTAATTACTTTTATCTCTTAAACCTCCCAATATTTTGTGTCTTTTATTTTGTCAATTTTTCTAGTTGTTAAATGTTAGATAACTCAATTTCTGTGGATTGATGATGTACTTACTACTAACTAGTGAGCAAAGATTTTATAAATTTATTTGTAGAGAACAACCCAATGACGGTCATATCAATAGACTAAAGATTTTAGAATTGAACAATTCTGGTAGTCACAAGAATGTTAGGTGATTGTTGTCATGGGTGTGATGGTCATATCTTCTATCACATTTAGCCTGTAGGTCTTAAGGATTACAAGACCTTGATTATTAATTTAAGAAATCCTGTTAGAAGGTCGAGAATTAAATACTCCTCACTCTTGTTTTTGACATATCATGGACACCTTGGGTAATCGCGAGGCCTTGGTACATTGTGTTGCTTTCCGGACATATTAAGAATATCATGGTTGCATAGCAGTTTTCAGCTTGTCCAAATATTCTTATAATTTCTGTATTCAACCCATGAATCCCAATCTTTGACATCTAAACTCACAGGTGTAGAATTAGCTTATGCACCTTAATATTAAAGTACATGGATATGGGTTTCTAGAGATGTAATCCATTAAGAAGTGGATAGCTTTGTCTTAAAAGCTCAATCCCTTCCCTACAAATTTATGATTGTAGGATGGACAATGAAAGTTACAATTAAAATTTTTTCCACACGAGAATAACGGTTGATTGTCATCATGGTTATTGCATTTTCCGATTAATCGGGGAGTGTGTTATATGCATGGAAAGTAAGAAGTTTTTCTTCTTGGCGGACCGATTAAGCAATACTAGAAATAGTCTGAGAACCGATGAATGGTTTTGATTTAAGATGAAGAGAAATAGGGGTATGGAAGAGTTGGGCTAAGAATAAAGAGAAAATTGTGAGTGAAGATGAAGAGATAAAGGGAGTGAAAGAGATGTAGCTAGGAAAGAGAAGATAAAAATGAGGGAAGGGCTAGGTTTAAAGATGATTTCATTCATTATTTTTCTTTTGTTCCTCCAACACAAGATATAGATTTTATACTTTAAAATTAGAATTTGACCCTAAAATTATTTTAAATAACTATGTATGAACCTTATAATATTACTCCCCCTTTAAAGTGATCTTATCTTGAAGGTTTATAGTTACACACTCCTCACGCTTGTTGGCAAAATGCCATGGACAACTTTGGAAATGGCAGGACATTGTTGCTCAGTGTTGCTTTCAGGACATCCTAAGAACATACTATTTGCACAATGGTTTTCATCTTTTCCAAATATTCTAGAAGCTTTCTTATTCAACTCAAGAATTCACGATATACGACACCCAAACTCATAGACTTACAATCATTAGTTCTTGAACCTTTAGACATAGGTGGATTTGGATTTTTAAAGATATAATCCGTTAAAAACTGGGTAGCTATGTCTTAAAAGCTCGAGCCTTTCCCTTTTAGTGTACGGCAACAGGATGAACAATAGATGTTACAATTGAAAATTTTCAAATACCAGAAGAATAATGGTTGATTGTTGTCATGGTTGTTTTCAGAGCAACACCCAAACACTTTTTGCGAGAGAGAACTTTCAAATAATTTATATAGCCCAAGTAACCCTTAAGACCAATAACGTGAATATAATAACAGATATGTCAAAGAACATAGACATAGTCCAAATCAAACATTGAGGGAAAAAATAATGAGCTTGTTAACTAAAGAATGATAGATAGAGTTGAACATTTTATGACAGTGTTCAACCTTCAACAGACAACCTCCGTCCCCTAATGTTCTGGACCATGCACTGTGAGTTATTAAATTGCAAGTTCTACCATGGTGTCATGACAACATTCATAATAGCGCAAGCTACAAGAATTGCGAGAAAGTGCGCTACATGGGTCAGCAAGACCCGGGCAAGGCTGCACTTCTCTTGGCTGTCGCTCTTCCAGGTAAATGAAGATGGAACCTCGGGGGAAGGGTGTTCGTTGTAGTCCAGTTGTAAGGGTTTGATTCGCTCAGTAGGGCTCGCGCAAGCTTGTTTGCCGTAGGCCTGATGAGGCTAAATTCATATGGGTAAGCACAACGGGTGCTCACCCATCTTCTTGCTGCGTGCGACCCAGCTGAGATGTCCTATTGGATCTACCTATCCACTTGTTTAGCTCACCCGCTTTAGTGTGCATCTCGTGGACAATCTTCATGATGCTTTCATAGTTTGTCGGGCTACTCAGATGACTGCGCTTGGCCATGCAGAAGTCTCTGTTGGTTCCCTAAAAATGGTTACTGTTGTGTTGTTGTTGCTTGCTAGGTTGATCGTGAGGCCTTGCGGGTGGGGCTTCTACTTCTGTGGGTTCTTGTACATGTATGAGGCTTTCATCTAGTTGCCTTCTCCGTTGAGAAGCCTAGCGCTAATGCTAGCTCTATGTTTCCTAGCTTAGGCGGGCTGTTTGCCATGAAATCCTTTAACCTGGCTTTCAGGATGGCTTCCCATCTGGACTGAAGGATGAATGTGGGAACTCTTGGGTTGCTTTCCTCAAAGATTCCAGTACAGCGGTCTGCCCAAATATACCCGAAGACTAGAAGTCTAGAATCCTTATCTTCCTGATCTCAGGCTGGACTCTACCACCAAGTTTTTGGCTAGCGCGTCTATCGAGTCCGTCATTGGAAGACCCACCATGGCTGAGAACTCCCTTCAGGTGTACTGTTTCTCCGGCACCCTCCTTGCAGCATCTGCATTTAGACACCAATAGAACTCCTTTCCGTTGAAGGGCGTCGTCTAAGGGGATCGCCTTGCGCCGAATCCTCCAGATGAGCATGTTGATCTTCTTGGACATGAGCCGGTGCCAAATGCGAGTCCATAACTGGCTGCAGTGCGACTGAATTTCAGTCTCGATCCGATATGCTCTGGCTGTAACCTCTCTGGACGCCGCCCGGGTCCAAATTATACCCTAAACTCCTCTCACAGACTATCATACTGCAAAACCCACCTCAGCGTAAGATGCCCCAGATCCTATTGATCGCAGGGCTGCATCAGTTTGAATCCCAGAAACTACAGTTCCCTTTGCCCACTGATATGATGGTATCTCTTTTGATCACTTCGATAATTAGTTTGATGGCCCTCCACAAGAGCGAAGTTTTGTTGATCCCGGGGCCTCCATAATGCTGGTGCATGAACCTCGCACACTAGAATTCGCATTTGCAATAGGACCACGTGAGCTTGGCATGAAGTTTCCGTGACACGTCTGCTAGCCACCTCAGGTTTAGCCCCTCGTGCCGTAAGCCATGCAAATTGTCTCGAAGCTGACCCAGTGATGCCTCTTCGAATCTCCAACGTCCCGAATGAAGGGTTTAGTTCTCTCCCTCTCTTATCTTGCATCTCGATATAAACTCCTGAACAAGTAGAATCCACCGAATCAATCGTGGTTTTAACTCATTCTTCATAATTAGAGTAAATAATGATTTTAAATCTGGTTAAAGCTATCCATGAGGTGTTGTCTAAGCTGTTGAATAACCAGTTATCTACGGTTCCGCCACGGCTGGTCAGAGAGGAGCAAGCAACGTTTGTTCAAGGGTGGAGTATCCATGGCTCTCAGTCATGAGGTTGTGAGAGATATTGATAAGAAAAGGTGGGGAGGTAATATAGTGGTGAAGCTGGATAAGTCGAAAGCCTATGATCGCCTCTCATGGGCTTTCATCATCAGAGTTTTTCGGAGGTTTAGATTCTCCAATGTCCATATCTATTCATGCTCTGTCGCCTTTGTCAGTGCCTATAGGGGTCATAAAGCGAATTAATTCTATTCTTACAAATTTTCAGTGGAATTCAGGAACATGTCACAGATGCCACTGGGCGGGATGGCGAGTGATTTGTCGTCCTATTATTTTTGGAGATGTGGGCATCTGTTCTCTCCCGGAGCTTTTGGATAGTTTCAACGCAAAGATGGCGTGGCATTTTTGGGAGGGCCAGCCGCTTTGGGGTCGATTCTTGAGGTCTAAATATGTGATTCCACATGCTGAGGTTGTATTTAGAGAATGGGGCTCGATGATTTGGAGCATCGTTCTGCCTTTCATTCAGTTGTTGTGAGAAAAGAGCTTTAAATGTTCGGCCGGGGTGAAGTGCTTTTATCTCAAGCCTTTCCGGCTGGTTCTTTGGGTGCTGTGAAGCAGGTCAAACAGGATTCTTAGGTTCGGAAATCCCATCCAGGAGCGATCCAGTAGCATCTCAGCCAGCTACATTTGGAAGAGGGTGTAGAGGATCGGTTGGTCTGACACGAACTCCCTTCATGAGTGTGTTCTTAGAAGCGTCTTTCAGGGCTTCGACGAGAATTCGCCGGGGTGGGTTTAAGTTGATCTAGGAGTCTCACATGCCTATGAGAATTTATGGTTTCTTATGGAGGTTATTTAACAATGGTGTAGCTGTGGACTCATGCATTTAGATTAAAGGGGTGCACATGGCTTCTTGTTGCCGTTGTTGTAACGTGGATGAGCTGGAGACAATCGACCACCAATTCATCTGTAGCGATCTTTCGTAGGACATATTGTCTTTCTTTGGGAGAGTTATAGACAAACCTCGTGTCTCTTCTGTATTCCTGCTGCAGTGGTCTTGGGTGAGAGAACTTGTCCACTCTCGATGCGCTATATGTGTTTAGAAGGACAAAAACATCCGAGGATTGATGTACTTTCGCACATGCATGGACGCGTGTTACACATGTACGCGTGACATCTCAGTGCACACTCTCTCTCCTGTTTATCTTTATTTTAATTTCACTCAACTCAATATATCTAATTATACAAAAAAAATTTAAAAAAAAATCATAATTAAATATAAAATATTATATGCGTCAATTCAAGATCCGTGCTGAATAGGTTTTCAATAAATTTTTGAAAAAGTACATTGATTGAAAGTACAAAGTTCACTGTCAGAATTATTACAAAATTGATGTATTTTGAACCTTTCAAATGAACTTTGCACGTTCAATGAACTATGAAGTAGGTAATCAATGTACTTTGTGTGCTTCAATCTATTTACTTTAACATAAAAATTATTAAAATGTGAATAAAAATAGTTAAAATAGATCTTAATTTAAAATTTGTAATTATCTAAAAATGATTTGAATTTTTAATTTGTGCAAATAAATCATTTTTAAATAAATAAATTATTTTTAAAACTAAAATGAGAAGTTATGGGTTTTGTGCAAGAGATCGGGGCTATGCGATATGCTGCGCGTTCTAAATGACTGAAAGAAGATGGTAGGGCATGTGGTGCGTCTTATTGGTTGGAATGTGTGTGAGTCGAATGAAAATGAGATAGTGTGACATGTGTCATTCGGCGAGTGGTTTGAAAGAGATGTAGTGGGACACGTGGGGCAGCATCATTGGTCGCGACCCAAAAGTCCAAATACCCTCCCCCTAAAAATACACTCAGATCATTTTCATCTATCCAATCTGAAAATGGACGGAGATTGGAGGGGTTCGCTGCACGTAAAGTACATGAGGGGTTATATATATATAGAGTGGATCAGTTGACAACCTCCTTCAGTTGAGAACCGTTGTGGACAAACGTGGACCAATCATTTTATTTCCTTTTTAAAATTTTATTTATTACACGTTTTTACTTATTTGAAATTGATATTAATTAATCTAATCATCTTTATTATTTAGTTTCCTTTTACGGTTTTTTAGTCACACATTTATTAAATTTATTATTTTGGTAACGAAATCACCCCTTAATCACCTAATTCATATCATTGCAAAAATTATTCAATTGGAGTCTCTCTCCTCTTCCAGTGCCATATTTTACCTACAACGTGTCACAACCTCCTTCATCTTTCTCTGCCTCCCCATCGCCGCCCCAACAATCTCCTCCTCCATCTACTCAACCGCCTCCTACTCGGCCACCTTCTCCGTCCTCAACATCGGCTCGTAATGCTCCACACTCCCCTTCCTCCTCCTCCTCCACATCCCTGGTGTCTCCTTCCTTGTTGCTAGCCCAATTCAGATTTTATAACTTGATGTGTACTTTCGATTGGTATGATTTGAGAGTCGATTCTTCAATTTAGGGTTTAGATCTGGATGTGGACAGTTAGAGATTACTCATTCTTGGGTGGTCGGGATTGGATGAACCGAAGATGGGGTTAAACTTGAGTGATTTGGGGATCGGTGATAAAGATACGATGGAGATGGGATTTGGCCGGAGATGAAGCATGTAGATGCGATGCAGATCGTGGATATGCTGTATAAGCGGGATCGATGAAAAGGACCTAGGTGGGGATGGAAGAGTTACTTCGAGGTGGTGAAGAAAACCCTAAATGGAGATAAATAGTGGCTCGATTTAATTATAAATTAGGTATAAAACCAATACGTAATTCCAGTTCAAAACAATCATTCAAAATCTACTCCTATCTGGTTATGGAAAATTTTGAGTAGTGAATATGTTCACCATTCGAATAGTGAACATGTTGTCAAATTTAAAAATTTATTAAATTCTGATAGTGAACATCTATTTTACAATGTGCAAAACAAACAGAATAGGTGGGGTTTCAACAGTGAACATGTTCACTACCACAATAAAAAGTGTTCTAACAAATTTAGAAAAAATTGTTCACTACCAAGAAATTGAAAAAAATATTTAATATATATTCATAGTTCTAAAAAATATCATTAAAAAATTTGAAAAGATTATAAATCAGAAAAATATAAAAAATATTCACTGTATGAAAATACGAAATATCCAACAGTGAACATTAAAAAGATTTAATAATTTTCACTAGAAAATTAAAAAATTGTATTTAATGATCAGACGGTAAAATATGAGATAGAAATACTAAAACATTAATCATACTTAATTAAATATAGCAAATAATTATACCCTTCATATGTGTCACATTTAATGAGGGCTAGATAATAAATAAAGCATAATAAGTAAACTTAAAAAAGGGAACAAAATGATTGGTCCAGAATTGTTCACAAAGTTCTCAACTTAAAGAGGTTCTCAACGATATATATATATATATAGAGAGAGAGAGAGAGAGAGGGTGGATCAGTTGAGAACCTCCTTAAGTTGAGAACCTTGTGGACAATTATGGGCCAATATTTCTGTGTGTGAAACGACCGTGTTTTGTTTAGGATATTTTTTCTTTTTAGTTTATTTATTACGCTTTACTAATTTATATATAGTAACGTATTTTTTCAAAATCTCAATTAATTTAGAAAGAGAAATATATTCCAATCATATATTTAATATTTTCTCTTCCTTACCCCAATTTTATACGTGTAACAACCAATCCATACCTCAAACCCTAGTAGGTCGTACGGCGGCTAGAGTCCCTCTCTCGTCTTGCAAAGCTCATCCCTCTCTCGTCTTGCGAAGCTTGTCCCTCTCTCGTCCAACGAAGCTCGTCTGATCACCATCGAATTGGTAATTTTTGACAAACAATCATTACCCAAAACAATTTGTTGTCGTAAAGATTTAATTCAAATCTTATTTTTGTGCTTTTGAGTTTGGAATAGATATGTTTGAGCTTTCGCTTCATTATAGTTGCATCCGTCACAGGTGGTGTATGGTGAACTAGGATTGTTCTATTTTGTGGAATGGATGATTCTGAAATTAAAACTAAAGTTGCAGATGAAGCAAAGAAGGAGGAGATGATTGATGCTTGGATAGTGGGTGGTTTGAAGTTGCACGTCAGCTGCTTGATGAAATGTCAAACAAAGATGTGTAGGCAGTAAACAGTGAACATACTTCTGGGTGAACAGTGAACATAAACGTTTTGGATATTTACTATAGTTTGGTAAATTTTTTTGACAGTGAACATTCATTTTACAATGTACAGAACGAGTGGAGTTTCGGTAGTGAAAATGTTCTCTGTAAAATGTTCATCATTTTGGATTGAGTGGAGTTTATTTTGAATGTACAGAATAAATGAAGTTTCGACAGTGAACATTTTGTAATATATATGATGTTCACCATTTTTTATACATATTTTGAATGGTGAACATGTTTATAAATTTTGGAAATTATTGCTTTTTTGATTTTTTTTATGATTTTGGATAAATTCTTTTGACAGTGAACATTAGTTCACTGTAGATGTTCACTATTCGAAGCTTCTAAATCCAGAAAATTAGAATAAAAAATTAAAACAATCAGTAAATTATAAAACAAAATCTCATATGGTATGTAAATTTAGATTGAATGTCATATAATTAATGAAGCATGATAAATAAACTTTTAAAAGAAAACCATATAATTAATACATTGTTGTTTCATGTAAAAATGATTGGTCCAGAATTGTCCACAACGGTTCTCAACGTAAGGAGGTTCTCAACGGATCCTTCCCCTATATATATATATATAATGAGGTTCAATTGAGAACCCCAAATTTAGGTGAGAACTAAGAACTGAATCTTGATAGTTGGATGAGATGATCTAATGGCTGGGAAGGTGGACACGTGTAAACACACAAGACACAAGACACAACATGCGTTCAGAAAACACAAGACACAAGACACAGCACACCATTTTTGCCTTGAATTATAAGTTCTGACCAGATTTATGGTTCTCAATGGAACCTCCCCCCTATATATATAAATATATAGAGAGAGGGTAGATCAGTTGAGAACCTTGTGGACAATTCTGGACCAATCATTCTCTGCATAAAACGATCGTGTTTTAATCATTATGAATTTATTTTTTGTAACTTCATTTATTATACCTATTAATAATTTTTAGTAACGTATTCTTTTTAATTAATCTTATATTTAATAGAGTAAATTACTTAAATAATTGATTTTGTCTCTCTCCTATCAATCACATATTTCTCTCCCCTCATACTGTAGACCACGGGAAGGATCTTCACCTACTCCCACCTTATTTTTTATTTTTTTACGCAAATTAATTTTTGAATATTAAACATGAACAGTGAACATATTCACCAATTTATGTATATTGAACATGTTTTCAAATTTTAAAAATTACTGATATTCTAGTATTTACTATGTGTTTTAGATAATTTTTTGACAGTGAACATCTATTTTACAATGTACAGAACAAGTAAAGTGTCGACAGTGAATATGTTCACTACAATTAAGAACCTTGTGGACCAATCATATTCACCGATTAGTTTCCAAATTAAACCCAAATAAAAACAACAGAATTAATGAATGTGAGACATAAGATGAGCATAATTAATTCAATTGATATAATGTATTAAAGAGGGGCGTGTGGCTTTTATATGGTGTCAATTAAGAAATTTTGATTTTCCTTTAATTGTGTTTAAATATTTGATTGACTTATTTTATTTTTTTATTTTTGTAGTGAAAATTAACGGTGAATATTGATGGTGAACAATAGATGATGTTCACTATCATGAACAACAGATTAATGTTCATTATCAATAGAGTTTATCTAAATGTATAAAAATACCAAAAAGTAATAATTTTTAAAATTTGTGACATGTGCACCATTCAAATATGTATCACAAAATGGTGAACATCTCATAAATTAAATGAAAATAAAAATCGTGAACATAATATATAAATAGAGAGAATTAAAAAAATATAATTGGGGTGTGAATAAATATGTGTCAAATAAAGGAGGTTATAAAGGAGGAAAGTCTCTTCTTCTCAAATCTCGCACATCTCTACTTTATGGTGGTGTGAATAAATATGTGTGTAATAAAGAAGGAAAGATAGAAATTAAATATAATGTTGACGTGATTTGGGTGATTCATTGCTGATTGAATAATTAGAATTGATTTAATTACATTTCTAAAAAATAAATTAACATAATATAATAAATGAAACTATGACATAAAGTTGTTTAGTGACCAAAACGCAGTCGTTTTGTGACAGAAATGATTGGTCCACATTTGTCCACAAGGTTCTCAATTTAATGAGGTTCTCAACTGATCCACCCTATATATATATATACATATATATATATTAGATTCCAAATTCAATACAAGGGTTATGGGAAAAAATTATATAAGAAGGACTATACTCATAGAAAAATATTTTAGAGGGTAAGGAGCCTAGAATATGTGTCGAGGTTGGCCAGGGGCGGTTGAGCAAGGAAGTGGGGACAGAGGAGGGTGTTGCAGCGTTAGAGCAAAGAGGCAGATCTCCACTAGAGGAGAAGATGGAAGATGAGAGAGGAAGAGGAGAAAGAAAAATATGAATTACAAATTTTAAGGTTTCATTTCGGACAACTTTGCAAAAAATTAATTACCAACTTTTAATTTCATTGTAAGACAGCTGCAAAGTTGCTGAACAATGAAGTAAAGCTCAAACAATTTTAAGGTCACTTTCCAGTCATATCTAAAATATCAAATAATATAAAAAAGAAATATAAAGTTGACTGCAAAATGCTAATAACGTGGTGGCAAAGTGAATAAATTTTGCAGCCACTTTGCAAAGTGAAAAAACAAAATAAAATGAAACAGTGATTTACTATCAATATATATTATCAAACAGTTTATTTATAATCTCCTCACATTAGTTGTTCGTAAGTTGTGTTGAGCTTTTATGCCCAGGACCGGCGCTCCATTGAACGCTCATATCCCACTTCCATTCTCTAATAATTATTTTACAAAACATTCAATAAAAAGGCACCTCTAAATCAAATTGGTCCATTTATTTTAGCATGGAAAACATGCTTTGAGAGCACTATAGTCTCTCGATACATTGAAAATTTTCCACTCCACAATCAAAATACACACTTTTCTTCCTAAAAATTATTGGAAAAGTGGCTGGAAGCTGACATAAAAAAATAAATTTGGCCACATTTTTCGGCCAAATAAATATGACGAGATCAACGCCACCAAAATATATTTCTGTCATTTTGTGATTTTTTGGGCAATTTCTTACAAAATTATGGCTGACATATTTTTACAGGTATTTTGTTGTCATTTTTTGGTCAACTTTTTTATTTATGTTATAGTGCTATTTTTTGACCATTTTGTGGACACTTATTGGCCAAAATTATTATCCCACCAGTTTGAGTCCACTTTTCGGCCAATTCAAACTTTTGACAGTTTGTGGTCACATTTCAACCAAAGTTTGAAAAAAGTGTTTTTTTTCTTCCCGAAATTCAGTTTTCAAATTATGAAGCTCAATACTCAAATTTAAAACTAAAATTTATAATATTACTTTTTATATAAATTTAATTACATTTAGATTATAATTTGAATTATTATCATGAAAACTGGTCATAAGGTTTTAAATTTTGGAATGTAGAGAGGTGCTAAGGAGTAGTGGGCTGTGTATACAAGTTGTCTTCAATAGTGCGTGGATTTCTTTAATAAAAATTGAGTTAAACGATAGTGGAGGTATTGTGTCAATGAATAGTAAAGAAGAAGGAGGAATGAAAACAAATAGATTAACAGACAAAAAACCCCTAGAAAGTGTGGGCTGTAAACAAATGGTCAATCACGATAATAGAAACTTTCCTGAAAAATATAAAATAATGTACTTCTTCATGTGTTTTTAACTTTTTCAAATTTTGTTTTAATGACAACAAGTATAATGCATGATCTTAGGTCATGACTGTGCATGATATGTGTCTCAGATTAAAAACTCTTATTTATTTCATATAGTTGTGAGTTCAAACGTCATGAGAGTTTGATACGCAATCGCATGGAATAACACATTGACTTGAAAATAAATAATTTCAGTTGTTCATAATCAAACACATAAATGTGACCAAGCTTTAACTCAAATGGCATAGCAAATTCAGGCATTAACGTGGGCACACAATTCATCATCATTTTTTCTCTGAGCTTGCATGTATAATAACATCATTAAAGTTAGACATTCAATGCATGGATATTTTACAACATTTGATTTACATTATAATTACAATTTTTTTCAACTTTGAAATTGTTTTTACCATTTCGAAAGTGGGAAATTTTTTAAAATATTAAGTTTTATTATATTTTAAAAAGTGGCTGAAAACGGTCGGAAAAAATCACAACTAAGATGGCTGAATTATGGCCACAAATAACTGGCCATAAGAGTTTTGCAAACTGGGCAACATGGCTGGAAAAACCACCCGGTTAAACTGGCAGATCGGTGAATAAAAATTATGATCGAAAGGCCGCTGCAAATTTGCTAGAAAATTTTAACAGTGGCATCGTTTCGGCCATGTTATTTTTGTACAGAAAGTTATCTGGGAAACCATAATTTTTAGGCCAAATAGCTAGCCGAAAAAGGCATTTTTTTGTAGTGCGAGACTTATTAAAGAGCGTAGTAAAAATAACAGTCATGAGGGAACATGTGTTGTTTCTCCAAATAAGAGAATACGAAGGACTCATTTGGTGAAACACTCTTCATGGCCTAGGGGATTCTTAAGTAAAAAATAGGGCGAAAGGCACACTAAAGAAAATGATTAAGGAGAGCACATGTCATTTTCCAAGTAAGACGATCGTAAGTGAATATTCAATTGATAAAACGTTATATATAGCCTGATTGAAAAAAAAGAGTAAAAAGTTAGCATATATTATATTAAGAAACCATGACATTACAAGAGAAATCTTTGTTTAGCTTGTATTATATTATGAAAATAGTACAAGGATTGATAAGCCCGTAGGTGGCTGGGTGCCATCCCCCTCCTACCGGAAGCACTGTACAGCTCCGATCAGGGTTTTTCCGAACCATTTAATATACCTACAATTTGATTAATAAAATATAATATGAAAATATGATTTATGAAAGAAGTAAGCTTATAGATGACATAATGACTCATAAATCTACTTTTGTAAATTTATAATAAGAATATAGTGTAACTAAGGTAGCCAAAATGCAACATTCATCTCTCCCCTCAAATTATATATCATGTTTTGTCATTTTTTTTACATTGTTTGAGTTTGAGATCGAAAAAACCCTTAATTTTTCTCTGAATAATGCTCCATCATTTGATGATCACTCACTGTGAAGGACAGTTTTTATATTATAGGTAAGTTTTCACAATCCACCAAGTCGAAGTGAATTCTTCTAGCCTTATAGTCACACCCTATGTTGTGGAACTGTTGAAGATCAAGTCCGATCACCGTGAGGTTTTCTCCGCTAGGTATCTTAGTTGAGGAGGATGGCTTTATAGAGAAGCAATATTTATCTGGTTCCACCCAAGCAAATAGGTTGTCCATTCCTAAAACCAGTTGAGCTCCCATCTCAAATACAAAATGAACAGTAGGTACTTCGTTGGGATGTAAATTGTAGAAGCAGGGGTTATCCTATAATATAGATGTGGGGTACAGGTTCCTCAAAGCTCCACGGCCAAGCTTGCTCCTATCGAGATATATGTGGTACTCATTCTTGTCTTTTACAGCACTAAACGCTAAGTTGGCCAGAAAGGTGGCAAAAGAACCACAATCTAAAATTGTTCCGTTTAAGTTTGTTGGTCCTCCCACGAATACATCAGACGCGATATCTAATACTTCTTCTCCCACAATGATGTATGTAAAGTTAATGTAAATCTTGGTAGAGAAATCACGAATGGGAGTCCAACTGCCAAGCAAATGTGCTTCATCCAGTAACAAATGGTTGAATTCACTAGAAGCATTATTGTGCAAATCACCGACACAGTACGAGAATCTTGATCGGAATTGTGTAGCCATAGACCACTTGGTATTTGACAACCCCAGTTCCGTTGATCAACCGACCTCTGAAAGGATCTTGGTTGTACACTAAGCCACAACCAAAAAGGGTGTCGGGTATAATTACATCTTCTCCATCAAGACCTTCCCAAAATGTAACTGAGTCCCACACAACTTCCCCTTGAATAACTTTATTACTACTTTTGTATTGAACGCCTAATGTGCATGAGTCAGAGAATTTCTGACGTCCATAGTAGTTACTGAACGGGACGTTCCGACACTCTTTGTGCGAACAGTAGACCGGGTGATAATCCTCTGATTTTTTATAATTGTAGTTGCCTTTTACATATGGTGAGCCCATGCAAGTCACCCACATAATATTACTCCCAGTATCCATAACCACAAATTGAGGAATCGGCGGATTACCCAATCCAATGCTTACAAGTAGAGCTCCAGCTTTGCCATCCAAGATAAGACCAGAATATAGTGGCAACCCTCCCCCTACGAGGTCTTGATAAATTTGATAAAAACGGCCTACTGACAATTCTGTCCATCTTTTATGACGAGTCTTTAGATTGATGGCTTCGGAATCATAGGAAGGTGCGAGAATGTCTATATGGATGAGCTTCAACTTCAATGTAAAACAAAGGTTGCTGTTTGTTATAAGAATGAACAAGACAAGGAAGATGTAGGAGGACATTAAGCTTGGCTTCTATGCTCAGAAGAACAAACCATGCCATCAAAAGTGACTGTTGTATTAGTTTCTCCCTCAACAAGTTTGAATGACTCCAAGAGCATGATTCACCTATAAAAAATTTCTTCGTTTGACAGAAGAGAAGCATTTGATGGGCCGTTGGTGGTGAAGCCCGCCCAATAGGTTCGGTGTTGGAAAGAAAGAGGATAACGTTGTACGAGTTGAGAGTAGAATTACAAATGTTTTCCTACCCGGTAAGCGCTGCTCTGCTCTGCTGGCGCTTGTGTAACTGTTCAAGCCAAAACTGTAAAGATGGCTTCTTCATCCTCACTTCCCCTTCCTCATCCATTCCTCTTTAACAACCTCCAGGTATCCTTTCTTTCTTGTTTCTCACCCCCCGCCCTCTTTACTTGTGCTGATTTTTATACATTAAATTGTTTTCTTGCGTAGCATTCGAACCGACTGCGTCCCGCCACTTTCACCTCCAAATTTCAAAGTAACGTCGCGCCACTCACGGTCGATTCTCCTCCATTTCCCATTTTCCAGCCCCTTCAGCCTAACCAATCAACTTCTCAGGTCAACTGAATTCTAATTCATTCATTTGTTAATTACGAATATGCCTTTTCCCAATCTGTTTCTCAATTTGTTTTCTTCCTTTTTCAGCTGGAGCCTGCAGACCCTGATTTTTACAAGATAGGGTTTGTCAGAAGTGTGAGAGCTTATGGAATTGAGTTTAAGGAGGGCCCAGATGGCTTTGGTGTTTATGCCTCTAAAGATGTCCAGCCCCTCCGCCGTCCTAGGGTACCCTCATATTCTCATCTCATTTTTAATCAATATTTGATTGCTTTTTTTCTCACTTTTAGACTAGTTCCTAAAATTTTATGCCGCGGGGTTCACAAATTTTTTTTTTATCTTTCTCTACTTTTGCGTCCAATGTCTTTCTCTATTGTCAATAGCCCCATTTCAACATTGCTGATACACTGCAACTTGATGTTGTCATCTTGAATTCTACTATGAATCTTCTCTGCCAGCTGTTCACATATTCCCAAGTTACTTGTTTCAAGAAACAGATCTATTGTTATCATCATATGTCAATCAAACCTTGTGTTTCATGCAGGTTATTATGGAAATTCCATTAGAGTTGATGACAACAGTTAGCAAAAAGCTTCCATGGATGTTTTTCCCAGATATCGTGCCCATTGGTCATCCAATATTTGATATCATCAACTCAACTAATCCAGAGGTATCAAAATTGTTATATTTTCTTTTTGTACTTTCTGGTTACAGCCTTTACTGCCTATATCACATTGCTGGAATGTGTGCTAAGCCTCAATTTTCCACATGGAGCTCTCTGTCTTGTGTTCACTTTTTTTTTAAAGATAGTGTAGCTGTAGTTGGTGTCTAAATTGGATTGTCATAGCTATATTGTGTACAGTAAGAATACACTCTTCGACGGATTTATGCATCTGAAGTTCATTTATTTAGTCACATGTAATGGATATCATTAAGTTTACCTATCTTTAGCAAACGGATCCCTTTAATCTAATAATCATTTTACTATTTCTCTTTCATGACACAGACAGATTGGGACTTAAGGTTAGCTTGCCTTCTTTTGTTAGCATTTGATCAAGAAGACAATTTCTGGCAGTTGTATGGAGACTTCTTACCTAGTGCTGATGAGTGCACAAGTCTGCTTCTGGCGAGTGAGGTGTGAAGCCTCCACTTTGATTCTTTTTTAAAAGAATAATGAATCACACTTATATACCTTTTTATGTTAATTTAGTAGAATCAATGTTGTAGGTTTCCATGTTAAAATACATCTAGAAAGAGCCTTACCTTTACCTATTCTGGGTTTTTTCATTCTTTAACTACCTTTGGCTACTCCAATATCAAACTAGGACATATGTTACTATTATAGTATTATTTAGTTATCATGTAGTTGGATGCATGCATTGGAAGGAAGGACTGCTTCATTGCATGATGGTTTTGGTACTCGGGGAGAGTTCATCATTCACATTGCAAAATTCATTTTGCGTCATCCTCTATATATATATATATATATATATATATATATATATATATATATACTCACTTTCCTCCTCCTGACCTACTTCAATTTTCATCGACCTGAATTCTCTGATGTTAGCAAAGATTATCATTTTTCTCCCACCGTTCTACTTTAAAAAATCAAGATAATTTCTTCCACATGACCTGATTCTACTCTTGCAAAAAGATATTCGCTTGCCGTCATTGAAGATCTAAGTTTAGGTTTCTTTTGGTATAGTGAGCCAGAGAAGTAGAATATTCAGTGCTCACCTCAGATGGAAGGGCTATATTGGAGCGACAAAATGAGAATTCTCATTTCATCATTAAGGGTGTGTTTTACTGAAGTGAACTCTAAATTTTTGTAAACCAAAATAGAGTTGAACTGAACTAATTTTAACTAAATGGACTGAAATGAAAACTTACTAGGGAGAACTCACCCTAAGTAGGATGTTATGTTTATTTTGTGCCTGTGAAGTTACAGTCTCTGAGATCACAAGGTGGTTGTTATTGTTAACCAGTGCTGTAAGAATATCGGTTTATGTCTGTTGTTTTTGTATTTGGGTCAGGAGGATCTGTCTGAGCTGCAAGACGAAAATCTTGCATCAATAATGAGAGAACAACAACGTCGAGCTCGGGAATTTTGGGAACGGAACTGGGTGATCATCAGTTCTTCCATGCAGTATCATTTGTAAAGTAATAAGCTGAATGCACTGACTAACAGTTCCATTATCCCCAGCACTCTGCAGTGCCTCTCAAGATAAAAAGACTTGCACGTGATCCTGAAAGATTCATATGGGCAGTAGCTATTGCACAATCAAGATGCATTAATATGCAGATGAGAGTCGGTGCGTTGGTACAAGATGCAAATTTGCTAATTCCATATGCAGGTAAGATCCTCTTGTATCTCATGGGAGGAACTATGGGTCACTTAAATTACATGAATCAGTTTTAGAAGAGTGGTCCTTGCCCTCTCTTATATACTTTAACATTTTATACTTTTTAGATTACGCACCTCTTGCCATCTAGGAAACTCAAGTTTGGTTAATTTACTATCGTTAAAGTTTTGTTGCAACTGATCTCAAAAGATTGGATGCCATCTATACTTAGGTGATAATTCCGTGTCAATTGGCTTGACGTGCAGATATGCTAAATCATTCATTTCAGCCAAATTGTTTTTTCCACTGGCGTCCTAAGGACCGTATGCTTGAGGTCATGATAAATGCTGGACAGCAGATTAAAAGAGGAGATGAGGTCAGGACTCCACATCCAATACTTTTCTGCCCAGTTCTTTTCCAGTGTGACTGATTCTTGCATTATCTTTTCAGATGACTGTAAATTATATGAATGGGCAGATGAATAACAAGTTCATGGAAAGATATGGTTTCTCCTCATCCGTGGTAATGCCTTTTCACCAATACTGCCATAATATATAATGGCATTAACCTGTCCTTGGAAGAACTTTCATTTCTACGAAACCTGGCTTTCCAAATAAAGAAAGATCTAATTCATTCTAGTTGAGCAAAACATTAAAATTTATTTGCCATTTTAAACTTGCGCAATAAATAAGACGTAAATTTTTCAGTTTAAACTGGAGTTTATTCTTGGACTTAAAATGAAATGGTCATATATCAGTTGGCCAATGAAATGACAAATATACTTCTAAAGTTCAATGCATTAACAGAGAATTACCCATTGTCAAGGGCTGACTTCTTCTACACGGAAGTCAAATGCTATCATGCTCATTGCTTTACCGAACTTGTAGAAGAGAATTCAGGATCTAACACGTCAGATTTTAGATATAAATAGATTCATTCAATTAGTTGAAGCTCACAACTCGGACAGAAAGTTTTAAAGCTTATTAATCAGAAGTCTTCTGTGAAGTTTCATTGATATTGTTATTGATTATTGCAGAACCCTTGGGATGTCATCAATTTCTCTGGTAATGCCCGAATCCACCTTGAATCCTTTCTCTCAGTTTTCAATATATCGGGACTTCCAGAAGAATACTACCATAACAGTACGTATTGTATATGACTTATTTGATAGAAACTGATTTTTTACTTTTTTTTTCTTCATATTCTGAAAACCAATGCTGAGGAGATTGTTTTGTAGCAGGTCGCTTGTCAAGTGGTGGTGAGAGTTTTGTGGATGGAGCTGTCTTAGCAGCAGCAAGAACAGTACCTACATGGTCAGACAAAGACTTGCCACCAATTCCAAGCTTGGAAAAGAGTTCTGCGAAAGAATTGCAAGAGGAATGCCAGCAGATGCTTGCTGAATATCCAACAACTCCTGAGGAAGATCAGGAAATCTTAGGTACAATTTTCTGGTTATAATTTGAAAGAGTACATATGACTCTCCTTTTCAGATTTTGATTTGGTTCTTTTTGCTTGCAGACTCAATGCCAGAGTCAAGAAAAACATTTGAAGCTGCTATCAAGTAATATGTAGTCATGATTCATATCGTTCGATATCTTTGTAGAGTTCCAAGCTACACTCTTCTGAACATTTACTTATTCTGCAGTTACAGGTTGCATAGGAAGCTGCTCCTGGAAAAGATCAATCAAGCCTTGGAAATATATCAGGAGAGGTTATTATTTTAACCGAGAGACAATTGATAGGTTAACAGAAGTTTGTACATTATCACTAGGTGATAAGACTGGGAATTTTGTAGTTGCTTAGAACTTTTTCCTCAGTGTGATTTTTTGTAATTTATGAATGTGGAAAGAAAAAAAAAAAGAGATTTCTCGAGAGTAGTAAGGTCTATACAGTATGGGGATAGTGAATTGTGATAATGCATTTACTTTCTTTTTGTATATTCCAAATTTCTACTGAACTTCTGGTAATAAGAACTTCATCTCTGTGTAAGTCGCTCTCAACCTATTTGTATGGTGTTTCTCAGTATGGAGTTTGGACGGTCGCCACTTCCAATATCCAAGGCAACGTCTGCAACATAAATTGCAATACCAAAGTTAATGATTGCAAAATGCTTGGAACTGCTGAAGAAGAGATAAGGCGGTCAAAGTTTGGTGTGTTTGAAGAGCAAACAAAGGCAAGCTAATGAAGAGGACGAGCGAAAAATTGTAAATTTTTAAAAATAATTAAAAATTAAATAAAATAATTATATATTAGGATAGCTTAATGAAAAGTCTAAGTTTAGAAACAAATTCAAATTAGAACTTACATTAGCATTAGGGGATAGGGGTTCATGACTTTATATAAACATAAAGAGAAGAGAAAAAAAAGAAAAAAAAAAGAGAATGTAATGTCGTTGTGTACGTACACAATAGAAGAGAGTCACATCAATCATCACTTGAGTAATAAAGTATGTGTCATAGTGTATTAGATATTTATGTTAAACGTTGGATATCTGTTACGTATACAATTCTAGAGTTAGCGTGAAAGGACTTGTAATGTTGGATTGTTCAACATTTTTTGTCATAAAAAGAACCATACATGTATGAGGATATCAAGCGTTATATAAGTTATAGGCGGATTAAAAAAAAGAGGGAGATAACAGGTGGTTGGGCTACAGGTGTAGGTTTAAGTTTTTTTTTTCTTTTTTTTATTCTTTTATTTATAAAATATATGGATAAATTAGCAACATAACTTGTTATTGGTGAGAATGTCGTAGTAGTGATATAAGGAAGTGGTGATACAGTCATAAATTACCAACAGAACTTGTTATAAATTGTAAATTTAATTTTTTATTATATTTATAGGTTAGAACTTGGAGTGAAGATACCAAATGAACTAATTATACATTCCCAAATTTGGCTCGAGGTGAGTAGATAATTTTCACATACTCTTTATCATGCTATGTTGTAATACACTATTATGTTATGCTAAACGTATGATGTGCATGCCTATCTGATATATGAATTGTCCGTTAAACATTCATACATGCTACAACATGTCTGAGACTTTTTGTTATGTAAAAAGATAACTCATTCTGTTATATAACGTATTTGGTGATCCGGATCGGTGGTAACGGCTGTCTAGCGAAAAAGGTTTTACGTCGCAGTTCATGTCTGTGCATCACTCATTCACATTCACATCTGAATTGCATCATATTATAAAAATATTTTTTTATGTAAATTAAAAAAATGATGAGTGATTTCACATATACACGTGTATAATACGAATGATGAGTCTCATGTGAAAAATATAAATTAAGAACAAATATTTAATATAATTATCTTGAAATGAATCACTGGCTCAGCGTAGTACATGGGTTTAACAGCTCATTGATTCTGTTGACTCATTCCATTTTTAATATTCTCTTTTCAGACTAGTAGTCGGTCAATAGACAGTGCCTGAGTTAGCAGCTAGCGAGCTCTTCGCTACGGTTCCATCCAACATTTAGTCATTTTTATCCAGTGGAGTCTTCTATTATTCATTTCTATTTACTTTTACATCTTGTTAGTTATCACTCTGATGTACTTGGGCATGATCCTTATAATGGACTTTGATGGTTAAATTTTGAATTTTATTTATATTTAGTTGGTACTTAGAATTTATGATTTTATTCAATTATAAATGTCTGCATCTTTGGTCAAGGCTGGTTTGACTAAAAGTCAAAATGAAAGTCAATCGGCGATATCAATTCATATTTTTTTCAAGTCGTGACATGTTGGTATCAGAGCCCTAGGTTGTCGACATAGTATACAGAGGTAGAACTTAGTAGAATTTTTACTATGGTAGTGAAGTACGCCATTGTCATAAATAACGTTCTGCTAAGGCCATTTTAAAATATAATAATATGTGAGTCTTGATAATTTATTTCAGAATCCCAAATTTCTTTATTTGATCTTCATTTCAAATCTTCGTTCGTATAGTTTGGGATGGACTGTGGCAAAGCTCGTAGTAGGAGTACCGTCGCAGCACTAACAACAATGTCGATCCACGTATTCCACTTATATATTGAGCTCAGGCTCAGGCTCAGGCTCTACTAGATTGGAATGTCATGATGAATACTATGCAAGGAGTGGTACAAGCAGTTATCGCCATTCACCCAAGCTCAACAGCAATAAGCTCCTCTGACTCATGGAGTTGATCAAAATGTGGCAATGAAACCACCTCAGCAAGTGCCTCCACCTTCAAACAAGATGAGGGTGACACTTCAGGAGTTCCTCAATCTTCATCCATCCAATTTTTCTAGTACAAAGTCTTCTTAGGACCCTAAGGTGTTTATTGAGACTACTCAAAATTTTTATTAAGTACTGCAGTGCTCAAGTATGAGATCTGCGAAGTTCCTGGCCTGGAGGCTTCGTGTTGTTGTCTTGTCATGGTATGATGTGGTCTTAGAAGGTCGTGGTGAGCATGTACATCCTATGGAATGAGACAAGTTTAAAGCTTAATTTTTGGAGAGAGTTTTACCTCGGAGTGTTAGGAGTGCGAAAGCAGTTGAATTTGAGAGACTCGAGCAAGGTTTTTGCATGTCTGTTATAGACTGTGCTAATAAGTTTACCTATTTGTCGACATACACACCTCATTCTCTGAAGTGCTTAATCGGGCTATGATGATTGAGACGAGGGAGGCTACTGACCATGATAATAAGAAGAGTGGGTGAGATGGTGACTCCCGGGATTCACACCCGAGCATAAAGAGAGGTAATAAAGGAGATAAGCCTTAGTACCCTTAGAGAGGTGGCCACTAGTGCCACACTACAATCAGCAAACACATTCACATATTCGCAAACCTTACCATCAGAACAGTGGAAGTCAATACATAGGTTCAAATCAGTAGAACCAATCGAAGGTGCTGTGCAAAACTTATGGCCGTTTCCATTTAGGAATTTGTGTTGAGAGGCTTGGACATATGTTTTGAAAGAGAGATTATTTTTTTAGTAAGTGCCTCAAGATAGGCGCTAATATCAATCATATCTATCCATTTGTATATCCTCTTATATATTAGTCTATTTAGCATTCAAGTGCTACTACTAGTCAGTATATATTTGGATTCTCAATAGTCATTTCGGTGCTAATCATGGTGGTCAGACTTCAACTCTTGCTTAAAGTAGTCGAATTCAGCAACCAGATGGGAGAGCCCAGGTCAAAACTTTTCACATTAACACACCAAGATGCAAAGACATCTAATTATATGGCTAGATGTGTTTTACCTATTTATAACCTTAATGCTTCAGTATTATTTTATCTCGGCGCTACGCATTTATTTACTTCACCATGTTTTGTATCTCATTTGTCTATGACCCTATGCATCTGGGGACACCTTTAACGGTGGTCGCTCTAGTTGGTGATCTTATTGGAGTCGAGTTAGTCGATTTTGTCTCATTCAGATGATGGCATGCTAGGAGATTTGAATTTACATAATATGCTAGACTTTCGTACTATTTTAAAGAAGGAATTATTATCTCACATTCTTCTAATCTTAATTACTGGGAGAAGGTGGTCACTTTTTGTATACTGGAAGAATTGGAGTTTAGATTCATTTATGATAGGAGTTTGTCTACTCCTTATTTGATACCAGTCTTGACAGCTGATGAAGAAGGGGTGTTAGGTGTACTTAGCGATGGTGCTAGATGCTCACATTCAAATACTAACACTTGATATGGTGTCTTTAGTTTCTGAATTTGGAGATATTATTCCCGAGAATTTGTCCAAAATACCTTTGATGCGGGCTGTAGAATTTTGTATTGACGTGACACCTGGCACGGAGGCCATTTCAATTCCTTCTTATTGTATGACCTTGACTAAGTGAAAGGAGTTGAAGATCCAAATGCTGGAGTTGCTTGATAAGGGGTTTATATTTCCTAGTGCCCTCCTTATGGAGCCCTTATCTTATTCATGAAGAAGAAGAATGGTTTGAGAGACTATCCATTGAATATCGTAAGTTGAACAAGGTAACTGTGAAGAATAGATATCCCATGAAGGAGAGATAAATGTTTGAAAAGTTATCATCAACTCGAATAGGAGATCAAGGTATTGTGAAGACCGCATTTAGGACTCGTTATGGAAACTATGAGTTTCTCGTAATGTCTTTTGGACTCACGAATGCTTTGGCAACTTTCATAGCAATGATGAATAATGTCTTTTGGCATTTTCTTGGCAAGTTTTTGATTGTATTTATTGATGACATCCTTGTTTACTTGAAGTCCGAGGAGGACATGCTTCACATCGAAGGTAGGTGCTACAAAATTATGAGAGCCTAACCTTTATGCTAAATTATCGAAGTATGAGGTTTGGCTAGACAACATCACATTTTAGGCCATATTGTCACAAGTGAAAGTGTCAAGGTTGATCCCTCTAAGGTTACAATAATTGAGTATTAGCCTATACGTACTTCAGTATTAGAGGTTCTAAGTTTTCTTGGATTAGAAAGATATTATCAATGATTTATTTACAATTTCTCTCACATAGCTGTCCTGTTGACTCATCTAATTCAGAAAGGAGTTAAGTTTGTTTGGTCTAACAAGTTTGAAGTAGATGTTAAAAAAAGCATTTACTACTGCGCCAATTCTTGCAGTACCCTCAACAACTGGTAGATTTTCAGTGAATTATGATGCCTCGGTGTGGGGGCTAAGGTGTTTACTTGTGCAGCATGGTCGATTTATTGCTTAAGCCTCTCGTCAATTGAAGAAACATGAGCATAATTATCCTCATAATGATTTAGAGTTAGCAGCCGTTGTTTTTGCATTGAAGATGTGGAGGCACAACTTATGTGGAGAGTGTTTTGAGATTTTTAATGATTATAAGAGTTTGTAGTATATTTTCAATCAGAAAGACCATAATCTTTGCCAACGCAGAAGGTAAGAGTTTCTCAAGGATTATGATTGTGCTATTTCATATCATTCAGGAAAGCCTCATGTAGTAAGAGACTCTCTTAGTACGAAATTAATGGGCAGCTTATCGCATATATACAACGAAAGGAGGCTACTTACTAAAGATTTTTTTGAATTATAGAATCAAGAATTTCATTTTAAAGTAAGTGAGAATGGAACTCTTCTAGCACATCTACAACTGGTTCCTACTTTGGTGAGTCGAATTGGAGAGGGTCAAGTTAATGACCCAAGGATGATTAAGTTGGTGGCCGAAATTTGAGAGGAAAATCATGCAGACTTCAGTTTTGGTGATGATGGAATCCTATGATACAAAAATTGATTATGTGCTCTGGTGACCAACGACTTGCGTCATGAGATTTTGACAAAGTCACATTGTACACCCTATGTTATGCATCCAGGTTTTACAAAGATGAATCATGCTCTTGAAAATCTTTATTGGTGGAATGACATGGAACCAGACATTATGGACTTTGTCTCGAGGTGTTTGACATTTTAGCTGGTGAAAGCTAAGCATCAGAGACCAGCCGACTTACTATAACGTATATAGATTCCTGAGTGGAAGTGGGAGCATATCACTATGGATTTTGTTACATGATTATCGCGTACAAGTAAGGGGTTTGATTCTATTTTGGTGATAGTGGATTTGTTTGCTATGGCCACATACTTTATTCCTGCAAAAGTCAATTACTCGTCTGAGCGATATGCCTGTGTACACATTAAGGAGATTGTGCATGGAGTACCAACATCAATTATGTTGGATAGAGAGTATCAATTAGAGATCATTTCAGACTGCTTTGGGAGCACAAGTGTATTTTAGTACAACATTTCATTCTCAAATAGACGAGCAGTCAGAGAGGACCATTCAGACATTAGAAAACATGAGCTTGTGTGATCGATTTCAAGGGTAGCTGGGATCACTATACTCTATTGATAGAGTTCTCTTATAATAATAGTTACCACTCTAGTATTCAAATAGCCCCTTTTGAGGTGTTGTATGGGAAGCGATGTAGGTCACCTATTGGTTGGTTTGAAATGGGCAAAAAATCATTAGGTTCGAACATAGTTCAGGATGACACTGATAATGCTCACTCAATTAGAGATAGATTTTTAGTAGTTTAAAGCAGACTAAAGTCTTACGCTGGCACAAAGAGACGGGAGCTAAAATTCAAAGCTAGTGATCATATCTTTTATCATAGTATCTCTAATGAAAGGCATGACGAGGTTTGGTAAGAAGAAAAAACTTAGTCCTCGATTCATTGGTCCTTCTGAGATTTTGAAATGATTTGGGAATGTGGCTGATAGATTGGCGTTACCTCCAGCCTTGTCAAACATGTACTCAGTCTTTCTTGTCTCCATACTTTGTAAGTATCTTTTAGATCCAAGCCACGTTGTAGGAGCTGAACATATTCAAGTGAATGATATCTTATCATATGAAAAAGGACATATTGATATCTTGGATCATCAAGTGAAAAGGGTAAGAAATAAGGAAGTAGTTTCTATAAAGGTACTCTGAAGTAACCATTCTGAAGCTGAAGCTACTTACTCATCTTTTTGATACCCATGGTATGGGTTTAAAATTCGAGGATAAATTTCTTTTGAAGAGAGATGAAATGTAACATCGTATATTTTTTTTAAATAAATAAAATAATAATATATTAGTAGAGTTTAATAAAAATCCCAAGTTTAGAAATAAGCCCAAATTAGAACTTATGTAAGCATTCAGATTTAATGAGTTTATAAAAACATATAGAGGAAAAAAGGAAAAAGAAAGAAGAAAGTGGTGTTGTCGTGTATCTAGATGAGAGAAAGTGACATCATATATTAGTTATTATGGGGAACGTTGGGTGGCCCGTAAACATACAATTCTAGGGTTTAACATGAAAGAAATTATGATCATATATTGTTAAACTTTTTTTCTTCATAAAAGGAATTTTACGTGTATGAGCATGACAAGTGTGGTATAAGTTATTGGCGTGTTAAAAAAAGAAAGGGGAGGATGACAAATGGCTAGGCGGCAAGCGTAGATTTAGGTTTTTATTTTTTTTCGTCATTTATTTTTATGTTTTATTTTATTTTGTTTTTTTATTTATAAAATATATGGATTAATTAGCAACCTAACTTGTTATTGTTGAGATTCGTTGTATTAGTGATATAAGAAAGTGGTGGTACAAGAATAAATTACCAACATAACTCGTTACAAATTGTATATTTATTTTTTTTACAATTATACCTCGGAAATCGGAGTCAAATTACCGAATGATACAATCCCAAGCTTGACTTGAGGTGAGTATATAATACTCACATACTCAGTATTATGCTATGATATAGTATACTATTATGTTATGCTAGGCATATGATGAGCATGTCTATCTGATAAGTGAATTGAAATGTTAATAATTCAATCATGCATACATGCCACATCATGGCTGTGACTTTTTGTTATGCAATAAGATGAATTACTTTGCTATATAAATGATTTGATGGTTTGAATCGACAGTAACGACTGTCTAATCAAAAAGGCTTTACTTCGCAGTTTATGTCTATGCATCACACATTCACATTTGCATCTGAATTACATCATTTTTGTGAAAATGTAAAAACACTATTTTTACGCAAATTAGGAAATTTTGGGTGATCTCACATATACACATGTATAATACGAATGGTGAGTCGTATGTAAAAAATATAATTTAAAGAAAAGTATCTAACACAATTATCGTGAAATGAACTCCTGGCTCATCGTAATACGTGCGAGTTACTACTCACTGAGTCTGTTGACTCACTCCATTATTTAATTTTCTCTTTTCAGATCAGTAATCATTAGTAGCGATAATGTCTAAGTTATCAAAATAAATTATATCGTTTTGCGCACATAAGGAAAACGGCGCCTTTTGATAACCAAACGACGTAATTTTCACACACGAATTTAGGTCTTGTGACAGTATTAGTTTTGGAATGTAATGGTGAACTTTAT
>NQLW01000844.1:68024-95237 GCA_002312845.1 Kalanchoe fedtschenkoi
CCGGAGGCGACGTCGTTTTCATTAGCTCAAAATGATGTCGTTTTGAACATTATCACTCACTACTCATAAAATTTAAAAATAATTCGAAACAATTGTAAAAAAAAGCATAAAAAATAGAAAAAAAATACGAGTTTAATTTATAAACATTAAAACAATAAAAATAATAAATATATATTTTATCTAATTTATGGTATATATTCATTATTTGCTTCCATATTCATACAAAATGTCTCGATATTCACCAGAATTGCTTATATATTCATCAGAATTACTCCTATTATGTCAATTATATTATATAAAAAGACATCGTTTTGAATCAAATCAAAACGATGTCGTCACCGAGAGCACATGCTCCCCGTGCAAGGAAAAGTTATTGGATAAATAGTGTATTGCATGGTGCCAATCAATTCCTTAATCCTCTCCTGACTGATCTCATTACATTAAATATGTGTGTAATAATTCCGTCGGTTTTTAATAAAAAATTAAATTAAACAATTGGTAATCGGTTTGAAAAATTTGACACTAAACTGAACCGCTAGTTTTAAAAACCAAACCAAATCAAACCACATGGTTCGATTCTGTTCGATTAATTTTTTTCTTGAACTTTATTGAATTTTAATTACTAAATAGAATAATTTTTATATAAAATCCTAATTTTATTTGGTTTGGATAGGTTCGATTTGAAAATTAAAAAAACCAAACCAAATCATTGCGCGTCGGTTATTCAGAATTTGAAACTGTAACCTAACTACTAACATTCCAACCGAATCAAACCTATCGCGGTTCAGTTTGATTCGATTCATCAGTTTTTATTTACACTCTTAGCTTTGATTCATTTTACTCCTGTTCTTCACCTTATTTTTCTCTTCATCAAATCATGACTTTTTTTAATTTGCCATCACTCCACCATTTAATTTCAATTCTTTCTTTTATAGGTATTTCATTTCATTTTGCCTTACTTGACAAAATCGCTAATGACATTAGTGGTTTATTTAAGAAAATCAGGAATAACATTCTTGGTTTACCGATTGAGATCATGCACATGTCTGTCAAAACACGTCAAATTGGGAATGTCATTCCCGATTTGCTTTAAACAAACCAGTCATTCGCAATTTTGTCAATTGGGACAAAACTGAAATAAAATCTTCAAATAGAATCCAATTAAAATTAATTTGTAAGATGAAAACAAATTGAAAAAAGTCAAATCACTGACCCGCCTCTTGAATCTTCCATATTTCCTCATCAAGCTCCCTCATTATTTCAGTCTCCCTCGGATACTTTACCTCTTTCATAACCTACGTCCCATCCTATGCTCTACCTTTTCCATCACATAAAAAATTAGTCAAACAAGCCTAGCTTTCTATTAAGTACAAAGACTATTATATTCCTCTTCAAGTTGGCTTACCAAGAGCTAGTGCTTCTTTTACAATAAAAGTACTTTATCCTATCTCTAACTATGTTTATTACAACCTTATCTTCCATATCCCATGGCCATCACTAAACATGCAGAACCTTTCACTTATAATCAAATCTCTCAAGATCTTCTTTAGGTAGAAGCCATGGGAAAAGAACTTCAAGCTGTAGAAACCAATAATACATAAGTTATTTATTACTGAACTTTCTCCTTGTAAGAAAACAATAGGTGATTTATAAACTGAAGTAAAAAGCTAAAAAGATACAAAGCTAGGCTTGTTGCCAAAAGATGTACTGAAACTCAAGGCATGGACTACTTTGAAATATTTGCTTACTACTGTATATTGTGTTTTGATCGTTTCAAAGCACATGAAAAATGAACTGACATTTTGTTGCTAATTTTTACTAGTCGAATTTTCATAATTTTTTCTTTTTACTTTTATTGCTAATTTTTTAACATGTTTATTGTGCATAGAATTTAGAAACAGGACACATATTGTTTTTTTACTAGGATATGTATTCACGGAGAAGGTGTAATACAATAAAGATGCAAGACTATTATTGCCTAACTTAGGCACAACCATATATGAGATACAAGACACACGGGCAACATCAATTTGAGAAACTCCACGATCAACAGCAAAGACTCAAGATCATAAAGTGTGAGTTATGCTTAGAATACAGTCATAATATTAATATTTGTTCATGGTGGAAGGATTTGAACAAAGAAGAAGAGATCATGAACATACACTTTTCTCCCTAATAATGAGCTAGGCCATATGTTCCTCGGTACGAAGCCGAAGTCGTGATTGATCCAAACCGCCTCTCTATATTTGATTCATGGCTTGACATGATGGTTACGTCTTTTGTTGATTTTCTCGAGAGCAGGTGTGAATGGATTTGGATTCTTGGCCAAATAAGGAGGAATTAAAGGCGGAACAAGGTCAGCTTTCATCTAAAACTCAGGAAGATTCAATCACTGACACCAACATATTTTCTCTGAGCAGCAGAGTACATGTACTCGAGATTGAGAGAAAAAAAATGAAGACTCTAACAACCTGAGTTAGCAGCCGCACGCTGAGTGACGCACAAAGTCAAAGGTAACATTTCGCGCCTAGCTAACCCGGAAAAAATAACATAATTGGAGCCTCATGAAACACCGCACAAATGGGAAAATTTTAGCGTGCGCGGGCTATCTTGAGGAGCTCATCGAGCCATGCACAACAGAAGAGGACATTGAGTACTCGACGACCTGTTTTACACTTGAACATTGCACTGACCTACAAAAATCACCAGCCGTACAATAGTTCTTCAATCCCATTGTTCCCGAACTAGACAAGCCTCAGGTACAAATTCCCATTGCCAACAAACTATTTCATGGCTCCCAATTTTCAAGACCAGAAGATTCCCCAAAGTCGAAAATACTTAAGCCTCAGGTACCAAATCAAAGTTCCATGCAAGGTAACTTTATAATTTCATGCTTTCGGAAGCAAGTGCATTGATCACTACGTGATAGATTTCGATACAACAGATTATATTATGTCTCATTGTATTTATTTTGAATGATGGTTAAGACCACCACTGTGTTATACAAAATTTTTATGGACTAACCTCTCTCATGCACTAACTATGGGAATTGTTAAGAATGTTGTGTATTGATTACCTTATCTTGCATATTTTATTGTGATTAAAGAGGATGAAAAAAGATCATCGAGTCAACCCTCATGTTATCTTTAGAGAGCTTCCCCTTTTAAACGCTCATGCTCAAATCGATGCCGTGAAAGATGATAGATGTGTAGAGGATATTATTCTGAAGCACCTATCGACATTGAAATTTCATGGATTGATTATGTCGTGGTGGCCATGGGAAAAAGTTTCATCACCTTAACCTTGGTTAGGTATCATTGAGCCAAAAATGTAAAACAAAGGTGCTTATCGAGAGACTATTCGAGTTCTGTTGTTAGTTATTTTTGTGCTATTCAGTTTTTTTTTTACTAATTTCAATTCAGTTTACTCATGTCAAGTTAAGTGTGTGGTTGCATAGTGAAGTTAATGATACAGGATAGCTAGCCGAGCCCAGCAACTGATGGAGCTGCACATGCTTTGACCAGTAACCGCACGGCTGTTCATTTAAGTTCACCGTAAGGAGACTCAGAAGATCGAGCGCATGGTCGTGGGCGGTGCACATGATCATCTCTCTACCTCGAACTTAAATTTTTAATGTGTCGCGTGTGAAGTTGCAGCCAATCTGCCAGTACAGTCATTATCTAGTTTATTTGTGTCTAGTTTGCGGGCGCCATACAGTTAGCAATTTTTGGCTAATTTTCTACTAACTTCTGGCTACTTAATAATTTTTTGAATCTTTACAACTTTTAGTTAATACTGAATAAGATAATATTGAATAAATAATTGACAATAATATTTTCAAAATAAAACAATACAAATATTTTAATAAAGTAAGAAACTAAGCCTGGTCGCTCAGCACCTGATTGATGGATTATTGGTCTCTCATTAGATGTGATTCATCAGGGAGCAATCGTATCATTATGACAATTAACTGGTTTTACCGGGCTTGCAGCATTGTGATCATGGCCTTGGATGACTCAGTCTCTTGTTTGGCCTCGCTCGCCTCAAACATTAGAACTTTAATCTGCCTACCAGTCTGGATCCAACAAGGTCCTTGAAGACTGCTGCGAGAACATTGTCAACCATTGCTAAAATTGGTGTTTTTTTAATTTTTTAATTATTTTTTTAGAATAAATTTTTAAAAAATAAGGTAGAAAAAACTATTTCTATAGCTTCAGACAATTAAACAACAACTCCCTAATAATGGCGCCATGTTGACATTGCGTATTTTTCGCACCTCACCTACGAGGTTTAGATACGTGACCAAATAAGATTTATAATTAGTTGGTAAGATCAGGTCAAACACAATGAGTCAGGAGCTTGTCTAATCATTATATTCCTAGTTAACATATAATTAGTCACACACTTAACTTGAGAGGGGTTCAGTTACAAGGTAAGCTAGTCCTAAGATTTCATTTCTCATAACTATCTTGCTCAATACTTAATGTCATAAGTCTAATTCACATTCTTACCAGATGGATTTGTTCAATAAATTAACATATATACTAATGATGGATCTAAACAAACACTATATTGCTTCTTGTTGATATCCTAGACTAAGCATACCGAATGATAAGATGCATACGTAAAAGAACTCGACAACTGTGTTGATTACCTAAACTCTGGGGTCGGGTGCATAGTAAACTTATCCAATCTTTGTCTTTCCTGTAGTGCAATTCTCATCATGAGTATAAGCTCTCACTTGTCACTTATATAAGTAAAACAAGCGGTATACTATAGTAAAAGTCAAGGAACATGATAAGGTACTTATGGTTTTTACTCTATTCTGTCGAGTATAGCTGGATTTAGACTGATTTTGCTCCTTTTGATTTTTTTCGTCTTCTTTTCATTTATTTTGCTTCTAAATCTCTATTTTCATCATTTTGTGTGAAATGAGACCGAAACACTTAGAAATAGTATCAAATGGTTTGAAAATCAACAAAATTTACCTGATCAACTACTAATCAACATTTGGATAGATTGTAGCATCAAAAAATGACCTTTCTAACTAGAAATAATGCATGAGAAAAAATTTAATTTTCTGCGTACAATACGAGATTTAAGATTAAGATGTTTACAAATGTAGAAAGGTAAGTAAGAAACCTATGAGGACATAAGGGATTGTGTAGGTTACTCACAAGACATAAAGTGAGACACGTTTACTAATTAAATAACTTTTACCCATGAATCTAATCATAGAGATCAGAAAACTAGAGATATCCGTAAGTAAGAAATTAAATAGGATAGTAAATTATCTATTTTTTTAATTAGTTGCCCTTGTAGAATAGACGTCCTAACTCATTTCGAACTAACTTTATCTTATAAATAGAGCTTCAGTATAATTACAATCAATCCTTCTAGAAAGAGATTTAGTAATCAGAAGAGTGTTGAAAAATGGATGATCCAAAAATCACCTACCCAACTCCATTAAGCTCCAAGTGCTCTTCCCATTGAAGAATCAAGTTTTGGAGCTAGTATATCAAGTACTTAAGATGAAATGAGACATATCTTACATCATCTGCATTACTTACCAATCTGCAATTGGTTGTACACAATAATGTGTGCGAGGTCAGATAATGCACATGTAGTGGAAGCTATGAGCAGGTCTTTGTCTAATTTTTGAAAAGACCATTGAAAAATAGTTGAGTGCCTGTTGCTCTACTTCAAAGAAATGATTCGGTAGAAGAACTTTCTCAAGGACATAGTGAGGAGATAGATAAATAGTGTCTTGCATGGTGGCAATCACAATGTGGTGCATCTTGCAAAAAATTCAAATTTCATGTTAAAGTAAGCATATTTAATTATGTTACCATTTTATCCGAGAGTTGGTAAGAAAGGGGAGATGTCATGTTGAAAAATATTCTTGGTATTAAGAATCTCGTTCACATGCTGATGAAAGTGGTGACCATAGAAAAACTCAAATTATGCATTGCTATAGTTGGAAGGTTATGCATTAGTGGAGACTTTGATCATGTATTTTTGATCACTTGGCTTACATAGATGAGCCGAGAGATTAGCTTCAAGTGAGAGCATGTTGGGTGTGAATGTAATTAAAAATACAGAAACTTGGAATATGAGGATGTTATAGGATATGAGATGTTATGTGAATTAGATTTTTTAATTTATAGTAATTTAGTACTAAATTATGTCATATTAGCTAGAGAGTCCAGTGTAATTGTATCCAATCCCGCTAGACATAGAAATAAGAATCTAGGGCAGTCAAAGACATTAGCAAATTTTCGATCCACGTAAATCTCATTTTTTTCATTTATATCTTATTAATTTCTTTCGTATGATCAGAGTTGCACTCACACATGTGTCTTAAAAAGAGTGTATTAGCGTTTGGCAAAGGCCTTTGCGTTTCATAGTCAATGAGACAAGCATGTATGGAATATTTAAGAAGTTTGACTGACATGTAGAAAAAGCCATCCGAAGCCATTAAGGTATTTTTATTGATAAATTGACTAATAAAAAAGTTAAAGATGAAGCTTATGTGAAAGTGCACTTATAGGTTTAGCTGAATTTACTTGAGGTTGTATTGGACCCTCATCATCAGCCTCTTCGATAAATTATGCAGTAGCGACAGTGAAATTAGTCCAACTGTACTTCAAAAATTTATCCCTCCCACATGCCAAGTTGCAACATGGATTTTGCATAGCATGACTGGTTTTACTCTTACTCCTATGACTATTGCATAGCATTATGTTCATCCTATATGGATCTTGAAAAAATTATGCATAAATCAGTAGCTGAAACTTGTTAAATTGATGGCGCTGGTGCAGTTATTCAGGTTATACAAGGTGGACGTCTCAAATATGGAGCAATTTTCTCACAAACCGTAAATTTATTCTAATTTGAAATAGAAAATAATGGGGGTACATATACATGTGAAAAATCAACCATGTTTTTATATGATGTTGACACCTCAAGTTCATTTTTCAGGCAAATGGGGCGCCCAATGTACCTAATGTTCCTATAGGAAGGGTATACTTTGCAGCTGAGGTCGACAGTCTCATGCTCACACATGACAAGCTAGCTGACAACTTCCTATCTGATCAGGCTATATCGGCAGATTCACTGATTAGCTGAAGCAGTGGAATTATGGCGTTCGCCAAACAATTAAGACTTTTAAACTGAGGTGATTTTCCTTTCAGTGTTTTCATTATTGAGCAAACCCAAATTCTATTGACAGCAAGAGTTAATTTCTTGGTAAGTAGACATCTTAGAAGCATGTACATCTTAGAAGCATGTAACCTGACGCTTTGTCGTCACCTTTACTTACAATAGTACTCTAATGTTGTTGTCATCGTGAAGGTTGGTTCATGAACTCCATCAATTTCTCTAGAGAAATGATTATCAACCATATGATTGGTGATAGTGATAAGTATAGATCATAAGATCAAACCCACAAGCATAAGGATCAAGCTCTGGTTGAAGTAATAATCTGCCTGCTTTAGTAATCTTTGAAAAAAAGGCTGCAATGAAAATGATGTTCTTTAGTAATCTCCACAATGGGTAACTTAAACCTTTTATTTTCATGCTCGCATGAAAGCTCTTGTTAACAATGAGGCTGATCAACTGCTATATAATGTTACATCTGCAGCTCAATTTGCTTTGACTGGCCAATTTCCACATGAAGGTCTGGTGAACCGCTCTGCAAAACAAGGAAGACCATCCTTTTTCATCACATGGTACCTTCTGGGGTTGATTAGGATGTTTACGTATATATATTTTTACCACACTGGTCTAGCTGAAGCTGAACACAAGAACATACACAAACTTCAGTTCTGCTGAGAGATTGACGCATGAGCACTACCGGCCATGCCTGTATCTGTATCAAACAGTACGATATGTTTCGTTCTCTTTGTTCTTGCAAGCCTCATCAGCCCTTCATATGAATACACCCTCAAACTGGTTCACATGGACTCCCCAGCTTCTCCTTACTACAATGCAAATGACACTTTGGAACTCCGTGATAAGAGGTGGGTGGAGCTGTCACGACGTCGCTTTAAGCACCATTTGCAAGATTTGGGAAACGGAGAGCCTCCTTACAGAGCTGCTCTCGAGTCGGATCCCAGCGGACTGCTGCTTGCAGAATTCGGACTGGGTAAACCAAGTACCCGCCAGCTTTTGATAATAGATACTGGGAGCAGTTTCATGTGGGTAGCTTGTGAAAAATCAGATTACATGCCATGTAACTACAGCTGTGTCAATTCTTCGGATTGCCGTAGGGTGTACTGCATGTTCGATGAGGTATGTAAGCTTGTCCCTAATGGCAATTCTGGTTGTGAGTGGGATGACTATTGCAGGTTTTTTGTCAAGTACAAGACGGACGGATTCTTTGCTGGAGGTAGTGTTGTGACTGACACAGCTACTTTTGGCGGGGACGCTGAGGGAAATGGTGGTGTGGATTACGATGGACTACTATTCGGTTGTGCAGACGTAGCCAGGAAACACCCTTTTGGTATGAAATTTATGGGCACTGGCGTTATGGGGCTGATGAACAGTAGAGGGTCTGTAGCTTCTCAGTTTCAATCTCAGTTCTCATACTGCATTGGTGACTTGAGGGATTCCAATCATAGCTTTAACACTCTGGCTTTGGGTTACGATGCAGTATTGGAAGGAATGTGGACTCCTATACTCAACTATAGCTCCAAGGTTTATGTCAGGCTCCAAAAGATCCTTGTTGCAGGAGAAGCCTTGGACATCGACCCGATTGTATTTGAGGGGAGCATATACGGTGGGGGCACAGTTTTAGACTCTGGAGCCCCGCTATCTTACTTAACCGATGAAGCTTACAGGAAGTTGCGTGCTAAAGTTAACGAATCGATTGCGGATGACACGGCGGGGAAGGGTGACCTTAGCACACTGTGTAGGGATGATTTAGAAGAGTACGAAGTCCCGTTTGTACGGTTTGTGTTTGATAGGGGAGCAGAGCTGTTCCTGGGATTCAGCAGTCTCTTTCATCGTGCTAGCCCCCGCAAGCATTGCATGTCCATAAGATCCTCATCTTCTGTCGGACTTGATGAGAAACTGTCACTGATTGGGCTTTACGCTCAACAACTACACAATGTAGGGTATGACTATAACAATGGGAGAGTGTACTTCTGGGAATCTGGTTGCGTTGTTAGATGAAGTTTATGGAAACCTTCACCTATGTATGTCTGAAACTAGTAACTTAGGCTGTAAAACCAAAGACTTGTATTTCAGCTTGCTTGCTTGCCGCTGAGTGAAGTCTTCCCGTTCTAGTTTTCTTTTGCTTTTCTTAATATATGGTGTGTTATTTATCAGGTGTTGATCTCTTTATATTGTCTTTATCATGTATGCTGGCTTACTACTAATAAGTAACAATATCTCTTGGTTCACTGAAATGAATGGTGTTAGCCTTGGCAAGTGGTGGATCTGTGCAGCCCAATCAGCATACACATGTCCTAATCGCGGTTAGGAAGCATTTCTGAATTAAGACGGGTCGTGGTTTGAAACCTCAGTTGAGCTTTATTTTTATTGTCTTTTCAAACTGAGATTGCAATAAGTCCAGCCATGATTTGAAACAACGGTTCTCTTCTCCAAAGACGGTCAAACCAGTCGCTAGGCACAGCAGGGACGCAAACATTGCGAAGATGGTGGAGAGGAGTAACAGGAGTCTCCCGAGGCGGTCCAGAGTGAATGTGGCTATCAGAACAAACAGTGTCTTCATGATGCTGACTCCCACAGTGCAGAGCAACTGCTTGCCGCTACCGGTGATTCCGGCTTTGGCGAAGATCCTGGGGCTGTGCAGCACCACCTCGTCGGTGCCGGTGGTTTGCTGGAAGAAGTTGATGCCCAATACGGCGATGAGGATGTGGCGCACGGATGGAGTTGGCTTGAATAAAAACTCCCTGTACACCCCACTTCCGTTGCGTTGGTGCTTCGGCACCGAGACCACATCATGATTGCAGTCCTCTAGGATTCCCACTGCGGACTTGATGTCTGCCAGCCTAAACACGGCCTCCTCTTCCGAGTCCGAGGTTTTGTCCAACACCTTCTTCGCTTCTTTAAGACGGCCCTATAAAACCAGCCCAGGTACACCATGAGGCGCCGGGAGTTTGGAAAATGTGAACCGCTGTAGGACCTAAAGGGGTTTGAAACGGCTGCTGATCTTCCGACACACTTCTAATCGCGGTTGGGACATATGTATGCTGACTGAACTGTAAGTCACTTGCAAGTCCAGTCATCCAACCGCGTCTAGACTTAATTCGGACACGGTTTCAAATCGCATATGACTTCAACTAAACCATTTCAGAAAACCTATTAAAGAAAGTCAGTGGGAAAAACAAATATTATGAAAGGATCCATTTAAAAAAAAAAAGTGCTACTAGAGAAGAAGTAGGATTTGATTTTATTACTGGGCACTGTGGGCATCAGAAATAGAGAGAATAAAGCATGGTTACAGGGACCTCGTAAAGTTGGGTGCTGTTTGCTGTGTATGTAATAGTAACTCCCAGGAACTCACTCAGTTTTTTCACCTCAGCTTCGGCATCGTAAAGTCTCGCAGCGACCTTAGCCACAAGCACAAACTCGATCTTGGACGACAGAGTAGTCTGCTCCAGATCCGGAAATTCAAGTGACCCGAATCCATCAACCTCATCCACTCCAAAACCCCAAAAACGATACATGATCGGACCCGAAACGCTCATGTTCCCCGTCCCATCAAATCCCACCATCTTCTTCCGAAGCCTCTTCACCGGTCTCCGACCGCTCCACAGATCTTCCCGCAGCCCCGGATCTTTCTCCAGCAGCTCCTTCTCCTCCTCCATCAGCCGGACGTACATGGTCAGTTCAGAGCAATCCGGGACGAACACCTGCCGCTGCCGGGTCCGATTGTTGTTGTTGTTTGCCAGTGCGACGTCGTCGTCGCCTATCTCGTCCGCCCAGAAGAATGCTTTCAAAGAGAAGCGCCCCACAATGGCCGCCAAGATCTTGAGGTCCTCCGTGGTGCCCAAAACGTGACTGACTATCGATTCGTCGTCAATAGTTACGTAGCCCAGTAAAATCCGCATCTTCATATCGTCGAATGCTTCGAAACCCGTATTCGTTTCTTGGAACTCGCAATGGACCGCGATGGCAAGCAGAAGCAGAAGCAGCAGCACCTCAGAAGCGTGGTACGAGGATGAAGCCATTGCCTATGGATGGTCGACAAGTAACTTTCTTTTTGTCTTCCTCCACACTCTATTAACGAAAAATTAGAAACATATCATAAAAATGTACACTGCAGAATATATCCGGAAAGGAAATAAGTTTGGATTTGTTCCGCATGGTCTAATTTAAGTTGGTAATTGAAAATCAAAACCGATGGAGTATTTATGACTGCCATTTTTTTAAAACGTTTTCTTTTGTATTTTTCTCTGAAAATTTGATAAAATCAGACATAAAATGAATATATATATATATGAGTTCAAATGAAAATTCCATGTACTTTACGCGCAACGAATACCCTCAGATTTCCGTCCATTTTCAGATCGGACGGACGGAAATGATCTGAGTATATTTTTAAAGGAGAGACGTATTTTAGTCTTTCGATTGCGGCCAATTATATTGCGCCACGTGCCCCACTACATTGATTTTCGATCACCCACCGAATGACACGTGTACACTATTTCTTTTTTATCTCACTCACACACATTTCAATCAATCGGACGCGTCACATGCCCCACTATCTCCTTCTTTCAGTCAATCAGAACACGTCACCCTATCACACACTGTCTCTCTACTGCACAAAACTCATTACTTCTAATTTTAGTTTTTAAAAATTATTTATCTATTTAAATTCATTTATTTTCACAAATTAAAAATCAAAATTATTTTTAGAAAATTAAAAGCTTTAAATTAAGATCGATTTTGAATATTTTTTGTTCACATTTTAATAATTTTTTATTTTAAAATACATAGATTAAAATGCGCAAAGTATATAATTATCTACTTTCATAGTTCACTGCACATGCATTGAAGGTTCAAAGTACATTAATGTGTAATAATTTCAATCGTTGAACTATGTATTTTCAATCGATGTACTTTTTTGAAAACGTATTGAAAATCTATTTAATACGGATCTTGAATTGAAGCTTATAATATTTTACATTTAATTATGAAATTTATTTTAAAAAAACTTTCCGTGTAATTAGATAAATTGAGTTGAGTGAAATTGAAATATATATATAAACAGGAGAGATAGAGAATGCTTAGGTGTCAAGCCTGCATAAGGGACACATGTCCATGCATGTAAGTACATCAATCTTTAAACGTTTTTGCCCTTCTAGACCCGTGTCGCCATTGAGGGTGGACGCTTGGCAGCTTATGGGCAAATCTGTGCAAAAATGGATGAGGATTAGGGGGATTCGACGCGCGTAAAATACACGGGGGTTCTTAAAGGATCCGGCCCCTTTATATATAGAGGGGGGTTCAAATGGGAACCCCCATTTGTTACACGCAGCGAACCATTGCAATCTGCGTTTGTTTCGCCACATCATCGGTGGCTAGGATGGGCGACACGTGGAAGCACCAAATTCATGCAGGGGCATTTTGGACCAAAATATATGATTTGACGGGATACAATCTATGTATCTTTAGTTGATATTGTTGCAGGACCTCTATCTCTGTATCTTGTCACATCATAATTAATGAATGTCATCATCAACGATCTCTCATTTTTCTCTTTGTTTATGGATGTTCCATATGTTGCTCGTCATTCGTCTCTCATAGAGTTTATGAAACTTATTTTCTTAAATTTTCACTTCTTCATTTCTTCAGTCTTCATTTCTTCATTTTCTTCTTGCAATATCTTTTCCAGATTGGTGTTATTTGTATCAATATTTAGGTTTGCGTTCTTTGTGTGTTGTTGTAATGGGTTTCGCTTTTGTTCCTCACTTATGCATATTTGTGTGTTCTCTGTGTGTTGTGTTACTCACACAACATGTTGTTTCGTTTGATTCTACTGTGTTGCAAATTTTTTATGTTTTTGGAATTCTCTGCATGTCTGATGTCTTGGTTTATATTGATTTATTTAAAAGAGGTGATGTGTTTGCATGTCTGTAAGTTTTTTATCATCTGGTTTACTGGGTTTTTCTTGGTTTATTTAAAAGAGGTAATGTGTTTTTATATATGAACAATTATTTCAACATTTTTCTAATATTTTTCATTTGCATGTATCTTTTTTGCATCATGTTTTGCTTTTACTTTTTATTCTATCTGGGTTTTGTCATTCTCCAATTGCATGTATCATCTTAATTTTCATAATGAAAAGTCCCGCTCCTTGAGTTTTGTTGTTCTAGATTTTCATTTAGGTCACATCACATTTAAGCATTAAAAAGTACCCGCTTCCTGAGTTTTGTCCTTCTGGGTTGTCATTTAGGTCACATTACATTTAAGCATTAAAAAGTTCCTTTAAGATAACAACCTCATCAGTCTCAAAAATAGGATTCTGAACCGCAGCTTGCTGGCAATGACATGGTGAAATTCATGCAAATAATGTAACAGAGTAACATCCAACTCATGCAAGCAATGCAATAGAATAACGCTCAACTTCAAGCAATGCAACAGAAAACTGATCAATAGATTGCTAACCTGTCGAAAGAAATTACAGAGCGTCTAGACCGATATGAACAACACTATGGTTCACTAAGCAATGAGATACAACTTATGAAATCTCAAATTCGGACGGTGGAGAACAAGTTGCACAACAGGCCAATGCCGCATCAAGACCTGTAGGCACCTTATCTTCGAAACCACAAATTCAGCCGCAAGAGCATTGCAAGGCAATATTTGACAAGCAGAATTTTGATTCATTTGATGATATGAGTATCATGCCTGAAGCAGCTGATGGAGACTTCCCCTATAATTCAGTCATACTCCGTAGTAGAAAGAAAGCTGGCAAGAAAATAGCGGAACCAAAAACCATCAAGAAAGATGATGACAAAACACCAGAAGAACAAGTGGAGAAATCCGAGGAGAAATCTGAAGATAAAAAATATGTAGCTCCTCCAGCCTATGTCCAAAAAGTGTCGTATCCTCAGCGTCTGCATAAATTCAAAGAAGACAAAGAGTTCAATAAATTTGTAGAGGTAGTCCGTACACTATATATTACTATGTCATTTACTGACACTCTCACGCAGGTACTCTCTTATGCCAAATTCTTGAGGGATGTGATTATAGGAAGAAAAAAATCATTCCTGATCTAAAGATACTTGGCCGGTGCAACACATTAAAGGAGGTAGAGATGTTATCCAAATTTGAAGATCCTCGTAGTTTCACCATACCATGTATGATCGAAACTCTCAGATTTGAGCATTGTCTCGCTGATCTCGGAGCCAGCACGAGTATAATGTCATACTCAATCTACACTTAACTACACTTAAAGCCGCTGGAAACCACATGGAAGACTTTAGAGCTTACCGACAACTCAATTTGGGTACTGAAAGGCAAGATTAGTAATATTTCAAATATAATTAATGGATACTGTATTCCTTAGGACTTTGCAGTAATGGACATGGAATCTGATAGCAGGACAACGCTAATATTCAGACTTCCATTCTTAGTTACAGCTGGTGTTGAAGTTGAAGTACGAACTGGGAAGATGACAAAATTGTATTTCAAAACTTTTGATTTATCATTAATAAATTCCACTACCCCACATTCTGTCAAGGAAAATTGTATTGGCAAAATTACAGGATGATTCATGACAAAGAAGCTGACAAACTCTACTTCAAAAGCTGTAAAAAGTAACAAAGGCCGGAAAACTAAGGAGAAGAAGCTTGATGCCGAATCTGAAAAGGAGCCTTATCGCCCTCCATGGAAGCGAAGAGAAGAAGAATATAAGGATATGGAGAAAGCACTAGCTCCGGACCATAATCCTATCAAAAGAAATGTGAATTTTTAATTAGATTTGATAACATCTAACAAAAATTTACATCTATGTCCAAGGATTAGCCATGCGAAAGAGAAGTTTTTCAACAAAATTGATTCTATTGACCAAACGGGTCCGGACATTTTAACAGAAGGTACACTGAAGCCTTTGAATAAGGAAAATAAATAGCAAAGCAAATGCAATCCGGATAGTAAATAGACGCGGAAAAGAGAGCTCAAAGGTCCAGACATATCACCAAAAGTGGCTGGAAGCCAGGATAAACTAAATGATGAAATATTATGTCCTAATGGCGAACTACCACTACACCCTAAGAGCATGAAGAAGATGACACCTACTGGGAGGGATCCTTGCAAAGGACTTCTCAATAGTGATTCTAAGCTTACTACATCTCGCCAAGATGTTTAACTAAGTCTTTTTAGGAAGTAACCCGCTCAGTAAGTTTTTCTTTTTGTTTTCTTAGTTATTAGGATAACGTTCATGGCTTGGGGGCCTTAACTGCTCAATCAAATTTTGGGTGAATGATTTGGTGTGATATGTGCCTTAGTTAATGCCTTGGAATTATAGTTCATATTGAAGCCAGCATAATTTCGAAACAGAGCTGAATGAGGGAGTATTTCTTTCTTACTCTTTGTATTTTATACTCTCATTGTACTGATTACACATACGTATCCCATGCCATGACATGAATTGCATGTATCAGCATATATTCCTATTTCTTCATACATTTATGCTTAGGGAGTAGGCCCCATTTATTGAAGGGGGATATCATGAATTTATGCCTCTACATGCGTTCATAAAAATAAATCTTTATATGGATTATTTGAATTTTCTATTTTATTCTAATGATTTTATGCTTAGAGTTTTGACGAGTTCTAGGGAAGAGCATAATCTGAAATCTTGCAAGTTTAGGTTTCTTTGCGATTATCTTTTTAGTTAGTCTGTTTCATGTTTTGAATATGAGTTTACTACCAAGATTTCAAAAATTTTCAAATCTAGTGGGCACCGGCCTTAAAACTTTTCAAAACCAATTTTCAAAAGACTGATCTCCGGTGACCCTGATTTCTTGCGGATATGCCAATGAAAAAAACTAGAATTCCTGTGAAAACTCTTTATGTAATGTCAAGTCTTAAGTGTAGAATCTCTCTCAAAAAAATAAGGGCTGAAGGCTTAGAGAGAAAAGTAAAAAAAAGTAGGATATAGGCTAAAGGCTAAAGTTTTGAGAAAAAAAAATATTGATGGCCAAAGGCCAATGCTAGACTTCACACTAAGACTTGGCTGTGTTATTATGTAAGGATCCTTTATTTTTACACCTCATGCACTTTTATTGGCTATGCTGCATTAAGATTAGGGGATGACCTTTGTGCTTGCACGAAATTATGATTTGATTTTTGGTTATACCTTTGATAAAATTCCTTTTCCGAGCTCCTGTTTCCTTACAGAACTAGACTTGATCTTGGAACTTGGAAACGAGCTTTGAGCCATAAGCCCGTGGATTAGCCCTTTGCTAGCATAGGCGGTGTGCGGGAATGTTTTGTGTGACTGGATAAATGACTGGAAACTTCGATGTGTGATTTATGTTCTTGACTGAAATTTGACTAGTCATTGAGATTGTTGTATTGAAATCTTTATGAGTATGAATTATGATGGCTTGTTTCACAATGTGAAGTCCTTGACTTTAGTGACTTGTTCTTAATTTCTGAGTGTGATTTCATTGTGATATTACAGTTTTATTTGAATATTCATGCTAGAGATTAAATTTTTGGAAACCATTTGGATTTGTGCGTTATTCGGTCTATGAAAACCCTCATGAGACTATAACTCGTCCACTAGGGGCACCTAGGGGTTTAAAGGCTCGATGCATATGCTAAATGCATCCGTGATTCCTATGAAGGTGAGTTAGGAATTTTTTTTTATTTTTAGGAGTAGTTTGAATTAAGCCAACAATGAAGAATGGTTTTCCAATGAATGAAAACGAACTCCATTGTTTCAGATTGCATATCATTTCATTCATTGCATTCGATGCTATTATGTTATATTGTTCGGGACGAACAAATTCTAAGTGTGGAGTATTTTGATAGGATAATAATTTATCCTATTTTAAGTACTTATACTTAGTATATTTGAGTCGTTTTTGAGTTATTATTGGTGATTTATAGTTGATTTTGTCTCTTGTAGTTAAATATGAAAAATACTGGCTTCGGGAGAGGAAAAAAATGAAAACTATGCAAACTGGGTTAAAATATATTAAAAAGCCAAATTCAAGGATCAAATTATCAAAAGAAGAAGTTTCAGGGGCTAATCTGTAAATATGCAGAACCAAAACTCGATCTAGATCGAGTTTCCTTTTAAGAAACGCGACCTAGGTAGAGTTTCTTGGTTGCGCGCGACCCAGATAGAGTTTCCTTTTCAAGAACTCGACCCCGGTCGAGTTTACACGTGTCGGGCCCAAAAAAGGCAGATTCGAATTCTCACCTTCAGGAACCCTTTAGGAGATACCTTTTGAAGACCGTCCAAATTACAAGATAATTACAAGATGACATATCATCTATAAATAGAAGTCTTACGCCTGACACCACACCACATCTTCCTGTTAGAAGGGTTAGAGGGACGAATTCCGTTCAAATTTGGAGCTTCAAGAGACTAAGGTTTCTTCCACCATTTTTGTTTTACTTTCATAATTACTTTTGATTGTTATTTCAATTATGTGTAGTGAGTAGTCGTCTATGTTCTAGGATCCTACAGATCCTAGGTTGTGTGTAAATTCAACTTTTCATGTTTATTAATTAAGAATATTTTTCGTTCATGTTGCTAGTGCTTCTTTGAATGTCATTGCGTATGTTCATTATTTTAGGGACACCTTTATATTGTCATGTGTACTTATTCAGAGTTTAAATATGCATGCTTCAAGAACTTAGTTTAGGATATAATTTATTACCCTCTAAGCTATGATATTTTATCCCACAAAGACCAGAATCGGGATTGATTGGATATTTTACTTAGTTGTAGTCAATAGCCTTAGTCAAACGAAGACCAGAATCGGGAGTTAGCCTAGGAATATTGAGTAGTTTATTTATATTGTTGTATGTTTAGGAAATATTAGTGTATCATCTTTGACTAGTATTTGTGAGTTACGAAGACCATAATCGGGAAACAACAAATCAATTGTAGTAAACAATTTACTGCGTAGGAACACCTAGAAGTCGGACTTACATATAAATTATTGAGTGATACGCCATATTAATAAAATTACATGATTTGGATGAGTAAAATTTGCGCATGAATCACATGATTAGTTTTACATGCAACCTAGGTGAAGTAAATATTAAGATGCTTATCTTCTCTGGTAGATTCTATCTTTGTGTCTTTACTTTCAGTTTTAGTTATTTGTTAATTACTTTCCAACAAATCTCACTCACTCGTCTAGAATTGAATAGATGTTAATTAGGTTACTAGCACCTAGTAAGTCTTGAGCTCCTCTTGGTTCGACTCGGTACTTATCAATTTATTTGACTACAATGATCCCTCAAACATTAATTGACATCTATATAGGGTAAAAAATACGCATTGTCATAAAGCTAAGGTGGTAGAAGAAAGTTTAGTGTCGTGGTGCTCTAACTCTGAACGGCAGAATCTGTAGGCTTCTGTGTGTGTGAAGATGTTGAAGAATGAGCCCTAAGTCTTCTATTTATACCTGAGATGTCAACTTATAATTATCTTGTACTTTGGATAACTTTCGGAATGAATATTATCCCCAAAAGAGGTCCGAAAGTTGAAATTTGAATCTACTCATTTATGTGCCCAACAACACGTGTCAATACGATCTGGGTCGTGCTATCTCTTTCTTTAACAAGATCCAGGTCATGCGCTTTGTCATCTTCTGACATGTAGCTCGATCCAGGTCGTGCCTTTGTGTGAGTTAGCTCGTGCAACTCAAGCCTGGTTGAGCTCAACTTTCCGGTATTTGCATAATGGCCTCTGAAGTAGCTTCTTTTGATAATTTGAATCCTAAACTTATCAAAATTACAAGTTGGCCCCTGTAATTGACATTTTATCCAATTGTAATCCAATTTGCATCTTTTACATTCTTTTCCTCTTCTGAAGCAACTTTTCTTTATATTTAACCTGCAAGAGATAAATTAATTATAAATCCCTCATCATTACTCAGAAACAACTCAAACGTTCTAATTATATGTGACCAAAATTGGGTAAATTATTACCCTATCAAGAGGCTTGTACCTTGAAGATTTCTAGTAAAAGTTGCTATCGGATATTGTCTTGCAAGTGTATGAGTTAATGATACTTTAAGCTGTTTGATCATTCATAGTCATTTTTTTTATTTTAATATTCATTATTATGCTTATTGAGTTGCTTATGAAGTTGCAATTCAAAGTTACTTGTAGAGAAAATAAAATGATCAGTGTTCATGGACCTAACATATTCTGACTTTATGGTTCATCATACTGAGTGGGTTACTTGTTAGGGTAAGACTTGCTAAAGTTGGCTTCGCAAACTATAGAACATATTCTTGGTATAAAGAAGTGGATGAGGATCAGTGTCGGCTATCAGGGTGTGCCAAAGATGCGATTTCATCGGACGCCATTTTGGGCAGTAAAAATTTGAAGGAAAAAGACTCCAAATTTTTCAACCCCCAAATCAAATATTTGGCCCCAAATTAAGTTATAAAAAAATTAGATGGAGAATCGCACAAGATCCCAATTTAAGCTGTGCCGACCTTGATGAGGATGTAGAACTAGAACACCTTTTCTTTTCTTAAAGATTCTATAGTGGTGTGTGCTACAATTATTGAAAACAATGAATTAACTTAAGATAAACATTTCTTCTACTATTTGGAACTCTTTGTTTAAGTAAGCTCATTCATACCTTAATTGTCTCAACAATTCTGCCATTGGAACCACATCCCACTGCATCTGGCAAACAGAACAAAAAAGTATTTAGGAACGAAAGAAATGGCCAAGTAAATTATCTGCAGGAGCATCTCAAATCAAATACAATTTGTGATACTCAAGATTAGTCAATCTGAATGACACGAGAAGTAACCGAATAAAACTGATTAAACTCTGTATATTTTGGTTGCCTGCCCTGAAATAGCCTCGCTGGAGCTGTTCTGAAACTTCGAAGCAACCCCCATAGTGCTATAAACTGCAAAGCAACATTGCAGCTCTGCATGTTTTGGTTGCCTGCCCTAAAATAGCCTTGTTTCTAAACTCTGATTGGCTTTTAAGGATCCTAATCTTGTTAATCTAGTTATCCAGACTGCTTGGCAGCATAGGTTTTTGGGTTTCGACCTGGCCAATTATTTGCTTTATTATGTATTGTACATGGTCTGTTGTGAGCCTTTTTAAGTGGTCTTCAGGTCACTTTTTGATGGTCTGTTGTGAGCATATTTAAGTGGTCTTCAGCTCACTTTTCCGTGGAGATCATGCCAAATGCAGTTACCTTGTTGTGTCTTTAGAGTTTGTACTCTTCTTGATCAATGGAATTGGTTCTTACAAAAACCATGACAATAAATGCATCATGAGGCATATCAATTAAACAAAATCGTGAAACCACAAAGCTTAGACAAATCCTGATTTTCTTGCTTGAAATATAATTACCAGTAGCAAGACAGTTCTTCTGCCCAACAGAAGAATCACTGATATAAAACATTATGAAAATGAAAGAGGATTAGCATTGAAAACGAAAAACTTAACCTCAGGCTTTTTTTAAAGAGTACAATCAATAGCGACATATTCGTTAACTCATACAATCTAAGCACCAGCCACAGAGGGCACCAATTCTAAAGAATAACATGAACATCCAAAGCAGGCGCTGGACAACAGTTGCTTGATCTAACTACAACAAATCATGACTTCAGCCACACAGCATCTAGGTTTAATGAAGCTTTGAAAAATAAGCTTTAGCCAATCTCATCTAGCTACTCCAAACTTACATCAGGCACCAGAAGAACCAACTCTGCCAAGACGAACACTTTATGGAGAACATCCGTACCTTGATGGTTTTGCCGATAATAAAAAAAGGGTTCCAAAATTGGGCCATAACAACAAAACCTATTAACCTACCTAGAATGTTGTTCTGGATCACAGAACATGAGGCGGTTTATATGATGGATGCCAATATCATACATAGGTTCAATTGGTTGCCCCTCTCCGTCTGTTGATGCTTCGTAAACTGATGGCTCCCGGCTATATTCATCTGCAAAGAGGGAAACTGGCATCAACGATGCTGATAGGTTTATAAAACTACAGGCCCATTTATAGTATAAGGGGTCGCCTTGATGCTCACCAAATATCGTGTTCAAGGAGGCCGGGGGAGATGTCTGCATGAAATTAAGCCCAAGATAAAAGCCTAGACCAGACAGAATGGTCATTAAAGAAAATGCTGGCACAGCCAATGCCCAGTACCTGGACACAAATAAGATTTGCAGTGAGGGGCCAAGTATATTTTCCCCATGTTACTACTTATCATTGCGGCCATTACATTGTGCTCATACAACCTTGAGGACAAATATCTTCCGTCATGATAAATTCACACACAGGGGTTCGAAGGATCTGATATAACTTCAGTTTTACATCAAAACAGACATAAAGAACACTAAGAGACTGCCATGAGTTGTGAATTGCCACAATTAATCATTTCACTACAAGAGAAGATAAGAACTCAAAAGGTACATACTTACTTGTTAGGATAATAGTAGATCCCAAGATAATGTAGGCAAGGCTCCGGGAGATATGCCCATATCAGGAAAATAACTGCAATCATAAAAGCAGAAATTGTATCAACAAACTCACACTACAGCTAGACTTTATTTGTAGACACAGCGAATATTTTATATTTCTAAGATGTCCATTATGCCAGTTCATCTTGATATGCCATAAACTTTTTATTTTTAGAAGTCTTAATTACCAGCTCTATGCAGGGTTCATATCCATGACATACCATAATGTTCACCCAACACATCGAATTAAATCTGTTACTATACTCATCAATAAGAGGAAAGACAAAAAAAAATGTAAAAATTGATTACATCAAATGTGTTTCAGCTTTAACTGGATCGCAGCTCTTCCAGGCGAAAAGGAATACAACTGAATGATTCATTGTCTGTCATATGTAAACTACTACATAAACGAGTACCAGTACATTTTATGTTTTTCAACAAAAAAAACTCATTATTCCTATCTGCAGATGCTTTTCAAAAGAGACTGTAAAATAATATATTTAAACCATTAATAACAAGGCCAAATATTAAGTAATGGACCAGAAATGAAAAGTATTAACAAACCTGTAGCAACAATGGTAGTTATAGAACCAACGAATCCATAAACTTCAGAAGGTTTAGGACTCTGATCTTGAGATATGCCAAGCTGAGAAGACCTGACACCTGAATCTACTAATGCCACATTTGTTCTCCTATTTGATAAGCTGAGAAATCTTCGAGGACTACTTACAGAATGTGATTCAGACATGACCTAATCATTCATAAAGGCAAGATGGATATTAAGATGCCGGATCATATCAAGCATATACCGAATTCTTCAACAATTGCAAAATCACAGTGACAGTATGAAGCTTGAGGAATCTTTCATTTTTAAAAATAAAATCCCATCTCATCAAAACACATCTTGTTTTCGTCTTTTTTTTTTTATCAAAGAACTTTGTACGTCATAACATCTAGTGGGGATCTAGAAAAGATATAAAGAGAGGTCAATTATGAAATATTTACATAGAGTGTGTATATTTGTTGTATAGTTTTAATTTCAGATGAGTCATTTTGATTTTTAGAGGGTTTATTATAACCATTTTTAAACTTTGTAACCTAAAATAACATATGAAAATAAATATATTTTTTTTGAGCTGGTCAGATTCAACCATACATGCATCCGCTACTAATAACATGGAACAAATCATGCCATTAAACTAGTCAAAAACAGACTAAAGGACACACTCATATGCTGCACTCAGAAAGAAAACCTAAGCCAAGCCAGTTGAGAAAGAAATTTAGAAAAGCAGAAACCAGAGATTTGATAGAAATAGTTGGGAGAGCTATGGTGAATCATTTTGGATGGGCATTAACAGAATATGCATCCCTCAGTTTAAGTGGGTCAAAAAATTCAAGAGAAGATGTTTTTTTCCATAAACAGATGACGTTTACATCTATCTTCAGGATTAGGGTTAATAACGCGGAGCATTAAGTGACTGCCTAACTGGTCAAGAAGAGATTTTCCTTAAAAAAAGTAATTTGAACAAGAAAATGTCAATCAAACATACCTGCTTCAAAAGAGAAGATGAAACCGAAAATTTCGCAAAAGGCCACGTCTCCAATCTGAGGACTGGATGGATCACGTAAAGCCTAGCAATCTGCAGGAGAAACAAAAACGACGACGTCCTCTTTTTTTCTCAACAGCAATCGCGTGCGTGCCCCCTCCACTGTCTGGTCTGTGCATCGCGGACCAGTGATTTGCGCGCAATTAATCGCAGCGGTAGACAAAAACAATGGAGGGGTGTTGAACTTGGTGTCTTGCCAAGAGCCAAAGAGACGGAAGTGAGAGATAGGAAAACGAGACCAATCCCTCTTCCCCAAGTCTGTCTCATATTTCAACCGTAGTCATAATTGGCATTTATAATAGGAAAAATTACAAAAGAAGTGTATGTATTGATTTTTTAAAAAAATTTGGTGATTCTAAAATTCATGATCATTTTTAAATTTAAATTTTTTTATAATTTCATAATACTCAATCTATCCCGTAAAGTTATTTCTTATTTTTATTAATTCCTCCAATCTAAATGCTATTAGATATTCAAATTAAAATAAGATTGTTCATATTTGATAAATTTATTTTTATTTTTCTATTAAAAAAGGTGTTTATTAGAGTTTTTTAAATTAAATAGGGACGTTTTGACTTTCTTTTAAAAAGGTGTTTATTACAGTTTTTTAAATTAAATGGGCACTGTTTGATAAAAATAAAGTAATAGAAAAATACAAACAAATTTATCAAATATAAACGACATTGTTTTAATTTGAATATGGGCACTAGTAAAAATAAGAAATAACTTTATGGGATTGATTAAGTATTATAAAATTACAAAGAGACCCTAAACTTAAAAATGACCGTCAATTTCAAAATCACATAGTGATGGCCATAATTTTTAAGAAGTCGATAATATATACCCCTCTTTTGTAATTTTTCTTTTATAAGATAATCCTCATATGAGACTTTTCAAGTTCATAATGTAAAAGTTGTCAACACTGTCACTGTCCAATGTCAGTGTCAGATCTGTTTGACCCTTGTGGATCGAGTTATGATCTATTAAGAGAAGGCCTTAGAAGATGGGAGTCTACCCCATAAGATGAGAGGTCAAACTCAATTTCTTTAAGAGTGTAGAACCTTGTGGAACTTTGTAGATAAGGATGGAGATATACAAATGTCTAGATACTTTGTGGTAACATCTAGATAATAAATCCTAGCCATAAGATCGAATTAATATCTGTCGTTCATTGAGGAGGTGAAGTAGTATAAAAGGAGAACAAATCATTTACTTCAAACAACCAAACAATTGTATCTCTCTTGTAATAAAGAATTGTTCTCATTCTCGAAGTGTTCTCGTCGAGCTCTTTTTGCTTCATAGCGACTCTCCTGGGGAAAGGCTTGCTTAGCTATAAATTTGAGAAAAATTCTAGATAAGCACCGCATGACTTAGTGATCCAACATTAAGTTAATGGCAATTGGTATCCAGAGCAAGGTTTAATGTTCATCGCATCAAAGGTTTCCTAAGAAGACACTCATGGAAGCCATGCAAAAGGAGACCAAGAAGCCACTAAGGGATAAGTTCATTCCAAGTAATGAAACCCGGTTCACCAAGTTCGACATGGGGATTGCTGATGCGTTTGATTGCATTGAAGTATACTAGAATGACATCAAAACTTTAGATAAATAAGTCGACACTCAAGTGGAGGTCGTAGACCATAAGGTGCGTGCCATCCGAAGTAGCTAGATTATTTGGGGAGGAAACTAAGATAAATTATTCCAACATGTGAACAACGTACTTCAATCATGGCAAGATGAGAAGGCAGAACACCAAGCAATGGTAGAAAGCTTGGTGACCCAAGTAAAAGAGTTACACATTTCTTTGAAGAAGGCCAAGTCGAAGTGGCTTAGGTGAAACATATGACAAAAGAAGATGACATTGCTCCCTTTGTGAGGGAAGTTCCGAGGGTTCAAAATGGACCCAAATATAAGAAGTTCAAGGGGACACGGGTGGCAAAGCACATTGACAACTTTCTTTAGGATATGGAGCGATACTTCGATACCATCCAATTGGATGATGGAGCTAAGGTGAGTACCACACCCCTTTATCATGTTGACCTTGCAGCAATGTGATGGCATACTTTAATGGGATCCAACAAGGATTGTACAAAATCAACATGTGGGCGGCGTTTGTGGAGGAATGCAATAAAATTTTACTCGATAAATGTCGACCACGAGGCCTGAAAGAAACTTAATGAGTTGAAGCATGGTTCCGTACTAAGAGAATATGTGAAGGAGTTTTCGACTCTTATGCTCCAACTGTCTGATGTAAGTGAAGCCGGACTCTTCTTTAACTTCATGGATGGGTTGAAACCGTGAGCAAGAGTGGAGCTAGAAAGAAGAGATGTTAGAAACACCGTTACGGCCATGACAATAGCCTATTCCTTGCCAGAGTATTCTTGAGAAAATCATCCAAGCCAGGTAACGAGAACCTAATCAAAAGTGAGGGAGTGCATGAATTCAGATATTCCAAACCAAAAATGGGGGAGGGAAGTACACCCCAAAGGAAGCACCTTAAGGCAGGAGTCATAATAAGAAGCCGGACGATTGCTTCCTATGCGGGGGACCATATTGGACCAAGGATTGCCCAAACGAAAGGCCCTCAATGCTATACGTAAGGAAAAGTACGAGGAAGAAGCCGTGATTTGGTGCATCAAGCTACATTGGACATTGGAGGCTAATCTCATCACCAAAAAATTTTGTGACTGTACACTTATGCATGAAGAGGAGAGGGTCAACAAGAAGAGCTTGCTAATTGACAATGCGTATTTTTAATCCTATATAGATATCAATTAATATTTTAGGGATCACTGTAATCAAATAAATCGGTAAGTTCTGAGTCGAACCAAGAGGAGTATAAGGCTTACTAGGCGCTAGTAACCTAATTAATATCTACTCAATTCTAGGCAAATGAGTGAGATCTTGTTATATACTAATTAACAAATAACTAAAATTGAAAGTAATGTGATAGAGTTGGAATTGAACAACGAAGATAAGCATCATAAGATTTACTTCACCTTGATTGCATGCAAACTAATAATATTATTCAGACGCAAATTAATCATCTAAATCATACAATTCCAATAATACGACCTACCACTAAATAATTTACTACAAATTCAACTTTCGGGTGTCCCTACGCAGCAAGTTATTGACTACAATTGATTTCGTATTGTGATGTTTTCCGATTCTGATATTCGTAGCTCACAAATACTAGTCAAGGGGTGATGCACTAATATTTTCTAAACATGCGGCAGGATAAATAAACTACTCAATATTCCTAGACCAACTCCCGATTCCGGTCTTCGATTGACTAGGGTTATTGACTACAACTAAGTAAAATATCCAACCCATCCCGATTCCGATCTCCATGGGATGGAATATTCTAGCCTGAAGGGTAATAGATTTATTCCTAAAATAAATTCTTAGAGCATGTATATTTAAACTCTAAAGCACTAGGCATGACAATATAAAGGCGTCCCTAAAATAATGAACATACACAATAACAATCAAAGAAGCACAAGTAACATGGATGAAAAATATACTTAATTAATAAACATGAAAAATTAAATTTACACACAACCTAAGATCCATAGAATCTTAGGACAGAGATGACTACTCACTATGCATTATTGAAATAACAATCAGAAAGTAATTATAAAACAAACAAGAATGGTAGAGGAAAGCTTAGTCTCTTGAAGCTTCAACACTGAACGAAATTCATCCCTCTAGGCCTTTTGGTTGGAAGATATGGTGTGGTACCAGACTTGTCATGGTTTGGATTCAAGTCATATAGTTATAGCTGAGATGTCATCTTGTATCTTGATGATAATTATGGGTGATTTTCGAAAGGAAAACTATCGCAAAAAGAGGTCCGAAAAGGATAAAGACGAAATGTTTGAATCTGACCATTCTATGTGTGACACGCGTCAACACAATCTGGGTCATATT
>NQLW01000844.1:95433-147138 GCA_002312845.1 Kalanchoe fedtschenkoi
ACCAATAATCACTCGAAAATGACTCAAATATCTTAAGTATAGATACTTAAAATAAGGTAAATTATTGTTTATCACTAATCATGGTTTACACGAGAGCCAACAATAACTTCATCCAACCATGCGAAGTGGCGAGACTTGGGCTCAAAATAAAAAATGCCAAAGGTTGGTTGAAAATGATGAACATCGAGGCAAGGCACTTGGAGGAGGTAGCAAAAGGGGGTGGAACTACAACTTGAAGCTTGGTGAGGTACTCTAAACTCCTCTATCCCCACTTTGGATGACTTTAAATGTGTGTTAGAAGCCTAAGGGGTGGAACTACAACTTAAAATAGTACTAAGAAGCTATCCAATTATAGCTTGTTGGACAAATAAAGCAGTCGGAAAAAGGCAGACTGATGAATTAAAAGCTGGTTATGTAGAAGTGAAAGAGTGCACAACGTGAACGAATATGAATTTTATAGAGAATATTCTAAAAAAATCAGAGGTAAAAGAACTGAATTTTATAGATATACCAACCTAATTCACATTTTTTACTTTCTCTGATGAACATGACAATACATTTAAGGGATAAAACCCAAAAGGGGTCCTGAACTACCGTTGTTTACCCAATTGCGGTCAGAACTACCACGATTTCTAAAAAGGGTGCGATGAAAAAAAAATTGGACTGATATTTTAAAATAAAATTCATCATTAAATTCTAAAACTAATATTATTATAAGACTTAGATTTGTGTGCGAAAATTACGTCGTTTGGTTATCAAAATAAATAATATCGTTTTGCGTACATAAAGAAAGCGGCGTTTTTTGATAACTAAACGACGTAATTTTCACACACAAATCTAAGTCTTATAATAGTATTAGTTTTGTAATGTAATGGTGAATTTTATTTTAGAAAATCAGTCCAATTTTTTTTTCATCGCACTCTTTTTGGAAATCGTGGTAGTTCTGACCGCAATTGGGTAAGCGGCGGTAGTTCAGGGCCCCTTTTGGGTTTTTTCCCTACATTTAATGTATGCAGAAGTCCAGTTGATAAACTTGTGTATTAATAGGAAGAAACATTTTTCTCTATGTCCATTCAATGAACATGCCAGTCAATATTATGAACATGTGTAATTATACACACATGATTTTTAATATAGTGAATATATTACTTTTATAGTACATGAATATTTACGTACACATAATGAATATAGTTTTAGATGATTTATTTGATAGTTACAGTTTTTAAATATAATTTTTTGCATTTTTTCTGATGAATGTACGTATGCATCTGATGAATATGAATTTTATATTATGAACATATGTGCGTCTGATGAGCTTTTCATAAACATATGTGTGTCTAAGTGAATATATGCGTGCATTTTGATGAAACATTTTATACACATCTAATACATATTTGAAAAAAAAATATATACATACTTTCAGGAATTTATCGATAAGATTAAGAGAGTCACTAATAAAATAGCAAATAACTTCTCTAAATTTGGTGAAATTATTTATGAAGGATCAAAGAGATACAAACTCATTGATGTCATAAATGAAGTGAAAACACTACAGAACAATTATTCAGTGAGCATTCAAGCCAACAATAAAAGACAAACACGGTTGATATGCCACAATTTGAAGATAGCGAAGAATTTTATAATTATTATTTGGCCAATACTTTGGATGCAGTTGTTGATACATACAACAGAGAACATGGGAAAAAAAGCTTCAATAGATGACCATGAAATTTACACCCTCTACAAATAGTTGTTGATGTTGCTGCAACGCATATAGAGCTTGAAGCTGAAAAAAACATCTCAAAGTAAATTGAATAAGTTGTTTATAAAATTATGTAAACAACTAATATTTTTATGTTTAATTTTTTTAGTGAAAAGGGTGAAAAAAGAAAGAAATACATTACAAAAGAACAAACAGACCAGCATATGAGTATGTTTCAAAAACTAATGAATGTTTGACGTTAATTAAATGAATGTAGTCCATTATCTGATTAATTTTTATTGATATAATGAAAATGAAGGTCCCAACTGTCAAAAGTGCAAAAAAACACTGAAAATATTTAGAATCCTTCTGACTTTGAAGTTTGTGTCCCGTAAAAAAATAAAAAAAGAAATTTTTTTGTAATGGTCATTTATGAAACACTTATTAATATGATATACTTAAAAATTATACAGCGGAATTATTGAAAAAGAAAAGAAAGTAGTATTTCAAAATCAGAAAAGTGGAAAACAAGATGCATCCCTATCATCAACAGAATCTAAAGTAAAAAAAAAATAATTCATGATTTACTATACATGTATGACAAAAAAAATTATTTTTATTGGAGAGCATGAAAAAATTAGTCAGAAGTCATCTAAGCTTAAAGTTGATGCTCCAACATTTAGCTTAGGTTACATGATGAAACTGAAGCAAATAATGAAGAACTTTCAAAATTTTGCGATTTATTTTTAATTTTGTTGCTGAGAAATAAGATGGAGGAGTAAAAGATATTGAAATTGAAATACAAAAGCATCAAAGGTGTATATGTGATAGAAGTAGATTTGTCGGATGAATATATATTTGAAAACGATGAATATTTTATATGCATCTGAAGAAACTAGAAGTACATATATTGATTTCTTCTTATTAATGTGAGTATGCTTCGATATGTCAGAAACACATATATTTAACATTATTATTGTTTTTATAGAATTTATAATGAGGCTACTACTGAAGATAGGCAGTTTCAAATTACATGGTATCATCATTTATGTAGTTTTTTTATACATGTTTAATATGATGAACATATATATACATTTACTTTGTACATTCACATTATTAAATCTTTTTACAGTTTTGAGAAAAAAAAATCTTATCCAGAGTAAACAGATTGAAGAAAAAAGGTATCACACTCATATTACAAACAAATTGAATTGAAAACTCTATTATAGTGTTTAAATTTTCTACTAAATTTATTACACTCTATTTATAATGTTTGAAAAAAAGTCAATCATCTGTGTAAAGAAATGAAAGAAAAAAGATAAAAAAACATTTTTCTTCATAAATATGCATGTATTTTTTTGAACACGATAACTTACATTTTTTTCAACTTCTTGCAGTGTTCCGGCAAAAGTTATAGACCAAACCAAAATATTCAGTATCATATGCTACATATATTTTCAGTATTTTATTTGAGTATAAATTAATATATTTTTAAAAATGCATTTTTTTACACAGACATAATTCAAAATAATTCGAGAACTGGAATCTTCATTACACCTAATTAAACATCCTAAAAAGTTTTAAAAAGAAAATCTTGAGAAAAAACTCAATGAAAAAAAAAGTAAAATAATATTATAGTCAATTTTGTTAACAACAAGTTTCTGATATTCTTTGTATAAATTTATCATATGAGTTTTAGTTTTTTAGTCTGTAGTAGTGATGATGAACACCAGAAAAGAGAAAGCAACCAAAAAGAAATCCTGAACTGTGGTACCTCCTTTACGATATTCTTACTTTGACAATTACACTCATATACTAGATAAACTCAAAGAAAAAGAAATAATGATATGCAACTACGCCTTCAGATCAGTTGAAGATAATTAGTAAGAATTCATTTGCTTATTAAACATATTAAGTTTAGACAAAATGGTATATATTCAAAAGTTTAATAACTCTTACTAAGATTTTTGTTTCTTTTTATATAAAACAGTGAAGTTCTGTATAAAGGCAGGCATGGATTTGAAGTAACTAGAAGGAAATTTCTGTCTCTTAGTGGACTCACAAAAAATGAATGGATCGACACATGAGTGGTTGATGCCTATTGCTATATATTAAATAATGACGAGAAACACAAAAAAACAAATATCTAAAAGATATTTCTTTGATACAAGACCATATGTAAGTATATTTTTCATTTGAGTTCTACTGTTAAATTTTTATACATTATTAATTCAATTATCAATTGTTATTTCAGATGAACTACTCATATTGCTAATATCAATAGACTTTTTGAAGAGGAAAAACTAAATAGTTTTGTTAACTTATGTGAAACTCAAATAAAGAATTCAACATGAATCTAAGTGATGCAAAACTGGTAAGTAACAAATACAAGTTTTTAACCAAAAATTTGAAAATACATTAAAATAAATGTAATATTATTTTTGCATGTTTTCTTAGCGATCTGTCGTTATGCCCACTCTCTTACTGTCTGCTTAAATTTCGTCAAAGAGCACTAAGAAATTATTTACATGGCATTTTGGATGATGATATACCAACGGAGATTAAATATGAAACCGTAATCCCTGAATTAGTAAGTAATGAGTAAATTTTTTACATTGATAATTTATAAATGATAACCATATATAGGTTACTTTTTTAGTTCTACATATGATGAATATAATTGTGCATTTTGATGAACATATATGTTAAATGAGTAACATACATATGTATATAATGCTTTATGCGTTGCATGTAATGAACTTATATTTCATATGATCATATTTATTTTATTTTTACATAAAACTGGTTTTTCTAAAGTGTTAAAAAGAATGAATCATCCAAAAGCTGAAGAGATCAAAGAATTTGATGACTGTGAAATGAAATGGAGATCTAATTGAAACAGTCAATATAGTACAGTGTACACAATGATTCACATGGAGACGTACAAAGGAGTCATGAAAATTCGGAGACCAAATGCTGCGAAACAAAAATAAGTAAGTGTCACATGTGTACTATTGAAAACAAAGCTTTTAATTTTCAAACAAAAATCTTACAAATTTTTAAAAAATTTTGTATTTATTTTTGCAAAAAAAAAAATGAAGTTCCTTCGAGTAAAATATTGCGTAAAAGTAATCACACATAAGTTGAATAACATCAAAGATGAGGTGCTGGAAAAATGTAAAAAAATTAAGACAGAATTTGATGCAGTTAAGAAGAAACATACAATTGAAAAAATAATATCAAAGAAAAAATAGAGTGAAAAACGAACTATTTGTTACATAAGAAACAAAAAAATATGTACAACTTCTTTTCTATGTAAAAATTTAAACTCTATATGATACATAATTTATGATGCATATATACCATGATCTTTTATGAATGTATGATTATTCATATGTTATGTTCATTTTGATAATATCTTCATCAAATGAGTTGCTACACTCATCAAATTTAATAATATGTTTATTAAAAGAAATGTTCTCTTTAATTCATATCCAAGTTCATTAGTTGCATAATTATATTTCACCAGACATATAATGTGTAATGTGATAATAATTTCTTGACAAATGTTCATTACATGAGTTGATATGTTAATCAAATTTGATGATGATCATTAAATAAGCTGTTATGTTCATCAAATTTAAAAATATATTCATAAGATGAGTTGACATATTCATTAGCTTTGATTATATGTTTATCAGATGAGGTTCCTTTGTTTTCTTTGATATATAATGTCTAATGTTTCATTAGATGAGCTGCTATTTTCGTTAGATTTGATAATATATTCATCATGCAATATGTTATGTTCACAAGATGAGATTCCTTTACTTTCATCATATGTCTTCTTGTAGGTTCATCTGATATGATTATATGTTCATCAGGTATGAAGCTATGTTCAGCAGATTTTGAAGATATTCATCAGATGAGTAGTTATGTTTATCAGATTTGATTTGTACATCATTTGAGCTTCTTTACTTTCTTTTGATATTTATTCATGTATTTTTCGTTGAATAAACTGCTATGTTGATCACATTAGCTGTTGTATTATTTATACTTGATAATATGTTCATCATATCTGATAATATATTCATTAGATGATATATTGTTCACATGATATATTATGTTCATCAGATTTTATAATATGTTCATCGGATGAGACTTTCTATTCATCAAATGAGCTGATATATTTATCAAATTTGATGATATGTTCATTAGTTGAGCTGTTATGTTCATTGGATAATTTTTTCATGAGATTTGTTAATATGTTCATCAGATGAGCTTGCTTTATTTTTGTTTGATATTTATTCCACTTTGTTCATCAGATGAACTGCTATGTTCATCAGATATGTTGTCATGTTCATCAGAAGACATGTCTTGTTTATCAGATTTGATAATATGCTCTACTATGTTCATCATATTTCAATCAGATAAGCTGTTATGTTATCAAATAAGTTGTTATATTCATCATATTTGATTATATGTTCACTGGATAATATTTTTTCATCAGATTTGATTATATGTTCATTAGATGAACTTGTTTTTATATATGTTAATATTCATTCTCTTATGTTCATCATATGAGTTGGAATGTTCATCAGATGAGCTACTATATTCATCATATTTGATTATAATTTTATCAAATTAGTTGTTATGTTCATTGGATGATATGTTGATCAGATGACTTTGTTCATCAGATGAGCAGCTATGTTCATCAGATAAGCTATTATATTCATCTGATGAGGTGATATGTTCATTATATCTGATGGCATTCACCTGATGAACATAAATATCCATTAAATGAATAAACTATTTTTAATGAATATAAAAATATAAATTTATGAATTTATCATTTTTATTTTTTTATTTGGATTTTTCTGTTAAAATAAAATTTTGTAACTTTTTGTAAAGTTTTTGGATTTGTAGATTTATTTTTATTTATTTTTTACTGTTCATTTGAGGTACGATAGAGTGTTTAATAAAAACGACATAAAACAAAGTCATTTGCAAGCGAGAGAAACCATTTAGATGGGTGTTCTCGGTGCACCCATGAATCATTGTTTAGAAACATAATCTAAAGTGACAAGAAAATTCTCTTTACCTTATATATATATATATACTTTGAGCACCAGTGGTTGAATGTGAAAGTAAAATAACTATTTGAAATATGAAAGTCTAAAATATATTTACAAAAGCCTAGGCTCTGTTATGTGTGGGCTAATCCTACTTAGATGTGCTGGAGTGACTAAGATGAGGTAAGAAAACATTCAGGACTGGGGCTTTTGAAGATACATCGATAGTATCACCGTGTTGGATTGGGTAAACAACATGAGATCCGTCAACATATATTAATCCGTATTTGCAAGACCAAGCAATTTTCATGGACTCATCTGGTCTGACGAATTTGTGCAGTAAGTGAGAAATGGTGCTCGCAGGTGCTATGGGCTCTCTAACCATGTATTGCAGATCACGAGATAAAATTGGCATCACATGCCCACCAGCTGAGAGCATTGCAGCCGTGGAGCCAGCAGCAGTTGAAACCCTAAGACCACTGGATCTGCAGTTAATCAGAGGGGAAGCAGGCTGATCACCACTTTCTATTCTGCAGGGCAAAGAAAAAAGACAAGCGAATTACACATGGTGTGTTTTATAGAAACATGGGCAGGTGATCCAATGAATTAAAGGACAGAAGATCTAACCTAAATGAAAATCGAGAAACAGTTGCCGGACATGAATGTGCTACCAAAATGTCATTAAGAGCATATGTCGATATGGGCTGTGAATTCAAATTAATAGCCATTCTCGATAATTTTAAAGGGTCCATGTGGCCCTCAAGGATGTTGTCCAGTACCTGACATGATAACCATAATCATTCACCAGAGGTCTAGTATATGAAGAAGAGAATTATCGGGATCACAACAATAAACATACTCTGCAAAAATAGTTTTCACAAAAAGTTTTGCAGTGAACCACATCAGATTTCTCAACAAAAGTCTTATAACGATACAACATATATACCAAAGAGATGCGTTGGCAGTTGTCGCACACACACAAATGAAAGAGAACACAATAGCAATTGTAGTTCACCTAATATCGGCTACGCCCACGACCAAAATTAACTTCAATACTTCATTCCAATCTCAAACAACATACAAATTCCAAAAACAACAGTAGAAAAAGCACCCAATCACTAACTCCAAACCACAAACCCAATGCGAGGAAATTTGAATTCAGATATTATAAATAGAAATACGAAATGCTGATACAAAACTGGATGTCCTGTTTCAGACAGTTTCTTGCCCAAACCAAAATACCAAAGAATTTATACAAAAAAGTTTTGTCTGCTTCAAATAACTTACAAATAAAAATTACAACTTTTTTTAGCAATGGTGGTTTATCTGACAAACAATCCCAAACTACTAATGCTTTCACTGACAAACACTCAAGAATACCATACTCAGACTCTCTTTACATTAAAAATTTCAATTTCTCTGAACTCAAATTTTCAAAAGACTTCTGTATTCAAAAAACTACATTTCCAACATTAGTAAACTTTTTCTGTTGAATTTCTTATGTATATAGAATGCTGTCAGTTTCTAGCTGATGGATTTTTTTGATTCATTAAAAACTAGACAGCTAGATATTACATGCTTCTTGCTACACTTTCCTTTAAGTAATCTGCTAAATAAGCTCAACTTTTCTGAGTAGGAAGAAGAATTGTTTGAAGCCTAGTTTATGTTCACCATAACTTTCATAGTACATGACAAATGTGAGATTTGTTTACGTTAAGAAAAAAAATCAGTAAAAGCATGTCTTATGAAATATGAGGCTCTTTATGACATCATTCAGGTTGAATGCCATAACATATAGAACAGTAAAGTCTTATGTTAATATTTTTAATTTTATAACTATCTCACCAGTTCAAAATTCTCAGTTGTTGCCCCACATAAATAGCCAGTGCTTCTAGTTGCATCAAACTCATCACTAAACTCTTCTACCTGTCAAGTGGAAATGATGATAATTACAAACCAACTAATGGAGTCAGAACATGGGAACACAGATTGTATTAATGAACAAATGCAAAGATATTAGGTTACATTGACTCTAGCTAACCTAATGTACCTCTTTACTTTGAGTAGGATCTGAATTTACACCCAAAACAGGTACAGAGTCATCCATAAGATGGCTAGCCTGCAAAAGTGTGCCATCTCCACCAACAGTAACAACAAGGTCGACGCCAGTTATTGGTTTTGATAGATCACTTCTGAATATAGATTCCCAATCAACAAGCTTCCGTCTTACTACATCTTGACAATAGTTTATGGCATTTTTGTGCACCATACACCTGTTGTCAAGGTACTCGAAAACCTGTGATACCTTTAATGAGGGAAAATAAGAAAAAACAGAAAAATATACATACAAGAGTGAGAGAGAATGAGGCTGATATTTGTAAATATGTGAGGAATTTTGTGATTTGTTTCGCCACTTTGATTATTCCCTAGCCCATAGCCTCTTACATGGGTTGCAAGTTGGTTTTTATACGATTTATCCTATATAATCAAAATTGAAATTTGCATAAGTGCGAGTAAAACCAGACCAAATGCGAAGCAACAATAGATGTGATGGATGACCAACAAACCGAGATCCACTAAGACGTGAATTTCAAGATGTCTCTAGAGCAATTTATATTCAATAGGACCATGGAGCATGTAAAAAATTCCAATGGAATGGCAGACAAAGGAAACCGGGGTGATTATAATTCCAGGAAGAAGGAGGACTTGGAGAGAATGATTACAGTATTACGCCACGCCACCCCCTTATGCTCTCTCATTCATTATATGAAGGTATGTTTACGAATTTTGTAAGACGCGGAACGTGTGCGTAAGCTAAACAGCATCATCCGAATCCTCGGACAGACATTTTATCGAACAGGTAACCTTCATTGCATATTTGATTCAACAAATGCAGAGCACCGATGGGGATGGAGAGTAAGAGAGTGAATGTACATGAGGGTTTTTGACTCTGGATAAGTCCTGATTATGACGACTAGGGTACACATCCAGCGGCTTCAGAAGCATCAGCAACCGCTTCCTCCTCGACATCACGCACTCTGCTCTCATCAACTTCTGTAGCTTCTTTTTTATTTCAGAATACATATTGGTTTTCCAACCTAGTTGGGGCCCCAAGCCCGACCCACGGGATTGTGTTTCGGGTCAAAAGATCTCTTTATGATGTCCCGAAATGGAGCAACACCGTATAGTTCAAAACGATATCGTTTTAATTATTTGTTCATTATTTAAATTAAAATTCATATCAAAACAATATCATTTTAGTTTATGCAGCAACTGATTGCGCAGCATTGGATCCGAATCCGTCTTAACCTACCCAAACCATAATCAATTCAAAACTTAAAACGATCTCCTGCTTTTTTTTAATTGTATAAATTAGTTGCACAATTTTATTTAGGGTAAATTACAAATACATTACCTGTACTTTCACCTGATTTCAAATCAGGTACCGTACTTTGTAATTTTTCAATTCGGGTACTCTAAGACTAGTTTTGAAACTAAAAAAACACTATAATTTACCTTATTGAATGTGGATTCTCATTATCATGCAATAGACTATATGATTTATAATGTTGGTGTACTAAATCCCATGAATTGTAGTATTTTTTGTTTCAAAATTAGTTTTAGAGTACTTGAATTGAAAAATACAAAGTACGATACCTGATTTGAAATCAGGTGAAAATACAGGTAATGTATTTATAATTTACTCTTTTATTTATGTTAGATGTTTCAGCTTACATTTAATATTTTAATGTCTAAAAACTGATTCATTTATCATTATCTCTGATGTTGGATCAAATATAAATACTAAATATATTCATTTACTATGACAGATATTTATCCTATTTATTATTCAAATAAATCCATCTGCGTATTAAATGCAAAGATTTTCAGATGCATAATAGAAATTTATATATTGCTAATATTTAATGTCAGTCTCTAATAACACAAAATAGTGAACTGCAGTAACACAATAGTGGAGACGTTCACTTCTCACTAAGGTGCACTAAAACGACAGTGCATTTGCCAAAACGTCCACTTTTATCACGTTGCATTATCGAAACTAAACAATATAGAAGGATTCTTATAAATGTAATAGTCATAAATTAATTATTAGATTTTTGCTTAGTGGATACATTTAAATAGATTTTTACACTCGACCCCCTCCACTGTACTCCATCAAAATTAGATAGCTCACTATTTATTATTAAATCTCATTAAAATAGCATTAATGGTTGCCAACTATTCACTTAAGTTATTTTTAATATATTTTTCTTTTTTCTAATAGTTGTGAACTTATTAAGAAGATATTAATATTATTTGTTAACGTATTTAATTATATTTTTTAAAATTTGAATAAAATATAAAACGTGATGTATTATTAATAGTGTATAAGGATTTATTTATGAATTATAATGATGAATTAATTAATTTCTTACTTTTTAAGATAGGTAATTATATTAAATGCTTATTGTTAAGTGACTAGTAAAAATGGATAAATATGTGTTAATTAAGTGACAGTTAAAAAGAACGGAGAAAGTATATTTTTTATTATATATGTCAATAATAACGGGATGTGGAGAGAGAGAGTATGTGTTCATTTTAAATTGAATAGGATTAAGAAAATGTGTTCCATATTTTAGTCAGTTGGGTTCAAATCCCTCTAGAGACATATAACTAACCATTATGTACATCTTTTGTAGCTCTACATGTGTCTCTCATATCAGTCATTTATGTGTCATTCTTTTTGTACCTCTACATAAGTCGTGCTTGTAATACTATGGACCGAACTGTTTGTCGTTACTAATAAAAAAATTTAAGAATGTATTAAATATTTTTTAAAGTTTGACATTAGCTGACTTTGTGAATCTTGAAAGTGTTTTTACATGTGCAACAAAATATTCAAATAAGTTTAAATTTATATGATGGCTTCACTGGGACTTTTTACCGTCATTGCTATGATATTATAGTTGAGGAGTTGGTGGAGATAGTGAATTGGTTCATGCAACCTAGGAGTTATTTGTCGGCTTCTATTTCGGCAACGCACGTCATCTTGATTCCAAAACTGAAACATCCTACCTCAATCGGGGACCTCGGGCCTATTAACTTATGTAATGTGATCCACAAGATCTTTTCAAAGTTTTCAAATAATCGGCTGTCAGGTTTCCTCCCTAGGCTAATCAGTCATGAACAGGCAGCTTTTGTTAAAGGCAAAAGTATTTACGAAAATATTGTGTTGGCTCATGAAATTGTTCTGGATATTGATAAAAAGTATGGGGAGGTGACATCATGGTCAAAGTGAATATGTCAAAGGCATATGGAAGACCATCTTAAGCTTTCATTCTTCATGTTATGGGGAAGATGGGTTTCAATCATCAGTGGTGTGATATGATTTATTGAAGCCTTTGTTCTTACCGGTACTCAATTAAACGGAATGGAGAGATATATGGTTTCTTCAGATCGTATAAAGGTGTGCGCCAGGGTGATCCCCTGTCTCCCCTTCTTTCTGTGCTAGCGTTGGAAGCATTTAGTAGGCTTTTTGATAAAGTTATTTGTGATAGTGTCATTAAACCTTATTCCTGTCAACTGGGAGCGCGTTCACCGTCTCATCTTCTTTTTGCCGACGACATGATCATCTTTTTAAATGGTTGCGCGGCTTCAGTTAGGGGTTTATTTGAGATGCTATCTCTATTTTGTGATAGTTCAAGCCATGTGATTAATCACTCAAAAAGTGCCATTTTTTCTCTGCCTCACTCAGGATCGAGGCGTGCAGTAATTTTGAGAAATACTAGATTCCAACCAGGTGCATTTCTAGTGACATATCTTGGGGCGCCATTATTCCCGGGAAGAGCTAAAATTTCCTACTTCGATGATATGGTGGTAAAAATCAGAAACCGAGTTCAGTGACGGATGGATAAGCTCATTTGTTTTGGTGGTAGTATTATTCTTATTCAATCGGTTCTCTCTGCCATGAACATTTGCACTCTCTCAGCCTTACTAGTTCCAAAGGCTATTCTTCAGAGCATTAATTCTATCCTTAGCAGTTTTTTGTGGGACGTTGGATCAGCAAAGTGCTATCATTGGGTGAATTGGAAATAAGTGTGTAGGCCTAAGGATGAGGGAGGTCTTGGAATTCAATCCATATTCCATGTTGTGCAGTGCCTTTTGACAAAGTTGGGTTGGATCTATTGGCTTCAAGAGACTGTGTGGGCTCGGTTTATGGGCTCTAAGTATGGATTGCCTAATTTTTTTAATGCTTCCCGGTCCAATGGTTCCATGGTTTATAATCAGATCAAGTTGCTACTTCACATTATTATTTGTTTCATCAGGTGGAGATTTGATAAAGGTGTTACCTCTCTCTTGCATGCCTTTCCTTCAGTTGATTTCTCGCAGGCGGTGGGTTTCCTTCCTATCAAGCAGTGCATCCAGAGCAAAAATCTTCCCCCAGAGGTCATTTCGCAGCTCTGGTGTGCTGTTCTCGATGATTGCAGCCAAATCAGGCATTCTGGTTTGAGACGTCCGATGGAAGATTCTCATCTTCAGCATTTTTAAAGATTATATATCCTTCGGTGTTATCTAGAAAATGGAGCTGGGTTTGGAATCCTTACCTCCATGCAAAGATAAATTCCTTTGTATGGAGGCCTTTCCATAATGCGGTTGCAATGGATTTAAGGGTCCATGGGAGGGGCGTCAGTCTTGCTTCCAATGCAGATGCTGCTCGTTTCTGGATATTGAGTCGATAAGTCACCTTTTCATTGTTGGTGAGCTATCCTCTATGGTATGGGAATTCGTTGGAAAAGTCTTGAACAAACCAAGAGTGACTATTCTTTTTTAGCTTGTTTGGATTGGAGATAGTACTCCCTGCTCAGATTTTAACCATGCGGTTTCTATAATTGTGGCTTATGGTTTGTGGGAAATTTTGTGCGGCCGTAATGCTTGTATGTATGATGGGGGGGGATGAATTTTCATTCGGTGAAAAGGAAAATAACTGACTGGCTCCATATGTGTTTGTCTGGCTGCAGTCCTTCCAAAAATTGCCCCTTAACTAACAAGCTATCTATGTTTGCCTTGTGTTTCAATCCTCGGTTGTTCCTTAGAAGGGGATATTTTGGTTTGATTGGGAACTAGGAGGTACAACCTTAATTATAGATGGCTTATCTTCTCCATTGGGTTGCACGGGTGGAGGAGTCATCAGGAAGGAAAATAGAGTGCCTATTTTATTATTCACGATAGATTTTGGAATGGTTCTGAGTTTCATGGTGCTCTCACAGGGCTTATACGAGCAGAAGAAGAGGGAATCACCTGATCTAAAATGCGGATAGTCTCAAAGGTCCTTGTTGACTTTATAGCAAGGAAAATTTGCTGTTCATGGTCATGCTTGTACTACTTTCATCGACTAATGCCTTTACTAAATGGTATTTGTGTCAAGCACATCTTTAGGGAAGCAAATTCAGTGGCGGACAGGTTAGCGACGCAGGCGCACCATCTTGATAACATGTCGTCTTTTACCATATCTATGTTTGATCGGCAGATAAAATCGGTTATTGCTTTAGATAGGATGCATACTATGTATTCCAGAATCGCTTAATTTTTATTTAAGTTCTTTGTAAGGCCAAATGAGCCATTTCTCTGTGTAATTGCCACGGGCTATGCTTTTTAGCTCCTTTTTAATAAAATCTGCGTTTTTTATTTAAAAAAACTTGTGTTTGAGTCATTGAGTCACCTTAGAGTGACCCATATGTTATTTCCCATATTATCATCATGCTCTAAATTAGATACAGGTGACTCACTGGATGGTGCATTCCAAATCTAACGACATCTCTAAAAAATCAAAATCTTAGTCAATATAGGACTTTGTTGGACGACTTTTATCCCAATATCCTCATCCATGAGACCCTAATTTTAGCAATAATCAACACTTAGACATACTCGTTTGTGAATCTTCAACGAAATGAGCACTACAAAGTACATAGGGTTTGATCTAGAACAAAGCACATTAATAATACAACAACAACACTACATTGGGGGAATGAAGACTGTAATAGTTAAGGATCAAGGAGCCAGCGAGTTTCTCACTTAACATTCAGGTGACTAGTAACATTCTTCCATCAAGAAGATTGGTGAAGTCGATCCTAAAATGAATGATGAGGCTTGATGGAGCTCGTCAATAGATGACTGGAAAAAAATGAGTGGACTTTGATGGTCATGGGCTTTGGTAACGCGTCAGGTGTCAATGGACTACTAATGCATAGATTTTATGACAGGTTATCAATGGATCGATTGTAATGCAATGTTTGTTAACGTTGAATTAAGGTATCAAAGATAATTCTTAATGAACAGTTAAAAAGAGACGCCCTCTAGACGCAGAGTAGCGTACAATGCAGATGTAGATTACATAAGGAAGAGTGTGCCTAACACACAAGAGACAACTTACACATAATTGCTCAACCAATCAACCAGATTAGCAATATTTAACTATCCAGCAGTGTCAATAATTCAGAACACTCCAACAATTCATTGAGATATTGTTCCTGAATTCAATTAAGGGAGGAAAAAAGAGGAAAGGGAGGGGTTTGAAGACATTATCTATGTTCCCAAGTTTTTTTAATTGAGGGATTTGTAGACAATTTTACCCTCATTTTATTATACCCTTTTTCTTAACTCAAGGGTAATTTAATAATTATATTATATTTTTTCCCTTCCACTCTCAGTTCTCTTCTAAACTCGGGAACAACTATCTTTCTCTAGATCTTTCCTCTCCTTTTCTTCTATTTCTTTTCCTCTATTTCTTTTCCCCTCATTTCCTCTCCTTTCTTTTCTTCCCTCCCTCAAACTCAGGAACAAAGCCTCAGATTTCAACACTATATAAGTGTCTTGATTTCCTCAGCCGTCAAGAGCAGAACATTCTCACATTTACTATCCTCAAAGTCCCCAAGAGTGCAACTTTTTTTTACTTGTACTTTTTCAACCTTCCAAGAAAGACATTTTTACTTCAATTTACGTTGAAAAGTCCCAACAATGGAAACTATTATTAACCATAAGTTCTTATACTCAAAAATCATCTTTGCAATCTTTTTATTTTCAAGGCATTCGAGCCAGTCTTTTATAAGTCAAACCCCAAAGTTCACCAATTTTCAATTACACAATGTAAACATCGCTGCAACAGTTTTGGGACGCCCATACAAAAACACCAACTACGAATAAATACATAACAATTTTACCATAGCAAAATTTGAGGTGAACAAATTCGCACATCCTGTGTGACAACAATTTAGCAGCTCTATAGCACGGTGAACAACTTTTATGTTGTTCTTATACATTGAATGATCATTAGATTGATGTCTAAGAACACACATTCAAGTGACAAAGCAGATGAATCAATGAGGAGAATCCCATATGACCTAAAATGAAATAAAATCAGTAGACGTGATATGGCGTCCAAGCATTTGAAGGACTTATCATGAGTGGCATGGAGGATCCCCTTTCAACTATCGCCGTAACGCTGCACCGAATTGTGGAAACGTAAAAGGCATCCGAGGATGGAATTTGTGTACTTTTCGGGAAAAAAAACGATCGTTGATGAAATTTGCCACTCATTGAGCAGAAAATATTATGTCATGAAGCCAAATCATGTAAGAACTCCAATCTGAGTGAGTATGAAGTGGCTGAATGAGCTATTTGGCGTCTCAAGGAGGAGGAGGTCTTTAGAGAACAACACCAAGAGGAACCGAGGAAAACACACAAGAGGAATCGCAAGGAAGTTTATAAAAGTCCCTCGATCTCGAAGGGAAAGGAGTTACGCGATCCTGAAGGCGGAAGTTCAACAAGGTTAGAAGAGCTTCTCCCTTACCCAGGGAATCAAACAAGAAAGTGGCTTACCAGTCACCCCATAGACGAGCACTAGCACCTGCACCAATTATGGCAGCATAAGCAGGCTTCATCTGCCTGCAACACTTGCACTCGGAGGACTCAACAGTCAAGAGGAACCCATTTCCAGGGAAGCCGAGGGCAGGATAACAAAGATTGTAGAAGCGTGGTATGTATGATTCACCAGTAAAAAAAGTCAGCAATCCTTCTGTCTGAACACTTGCCCAAATTACTATGATGAAATCTTTCTAATACCCAACAAATCATACATGACTGTAGGAATTGGCCAGTAAGAGCAATGTGAGCTGCAAAAATACATAAGGTAGGTAGTCAGTCATCCAAGACTTCATGAGATTCCAGCTGCTGAACACATGTGAATGTGACAGCCAGCACTGTCACCAGTAGCTTTCATATCCTCCACACCTATTCTCCCAAAGCTTTCAATTCATCAGCCCAGCTTGATTGTGTAAATATCTGATTTTTGATTATTCTAAGTAACACTTGTATATATCAAACTAGTTTAACTCTGAGCACACCTTCTCTTAATAATTGTTGTGAGCAATAAGATACAAATATGAAGAGTTTCAGAAACCTCACAAAGCAGGTGACTAAAAATAGAACTTTAAACATATAAGTTCAGAACCAAAGAGTACAACAGATCATGGAACCAATGTTCTCTTGAGACATTTCCAGTCACACTCTGATTTAACGAATAATGAATATAATTATCATTTAAATATGTTTCTTCAACATATCTTCAATTAACCATATGCATTCTCATAAATCATAATCTAGCCATTCGAAGGTGTTGCTTCAAAATGGGGCGCACAAACTCATGGTAACCTTCAGGTACAACAGTTTCATTTAAAGGGTCTTTCCATGCCTCCTCATAGAGTTTAGGGTACACGTTTCCATCATATCGGCCAAGAACGGACCCAAGGAAGTGATCAGTGTAGTTGAAAGAGTCCACCAGCGCAATAGCATTAGGACGAAGCTAGATGGTTTCAGGAAAAAATTATACCAAATATATAGCATAACAGTATTATAGAAACAAGGAACTAAAAAAAAGTTAACATACCTTGGAATATAGAGATCTCAGAATATCATTTGCAAGCGCAACTTGCTTTGAGGTCAGGCTGCCTGTTGACAGGAATTCGCCAGCATGTTTGTGAAGAAGATGAAGAGCATATATGCTGCAGAGAATCTCAAGTTGTTGCTTGACGCCTGCACCGGGAATATCTTGCTTCAATTTATCAATGAACCTGAAAAAGAGAGAATGAATACAACTTTTCAAGAAAAAAACAACGGCACAGAAAAACTAGCCTGGTCGACTGCCAACGAAAATCACAGACAAAATGAAGAGTTGTTTCCTTATATAACGTTTTTAACAAGAAAGAAATTGTCTATGGTGGTTGTGATTCTTTACTTCATATGCAATATTCAGATTTGATATATCAGAAATGGAACGAAAGGTATGCATACTTTGAGACTACTATCAATTGGCAGTGAGCAATAGCTGCCTCCACTAAGTCAGCTGAGAGCTCAGAAAAACCTGTGCAATGAATAAAAAAAATTTACAAGGTGACATCCTTAAAGGGAAATAAGTCAATGGTACGTTGAAGAATATAATTGCCCTAGTCGTATATCGAATGCTTATGAAGTGGCATACCTTCTTTAGGTTTTGAAAATTTGGCCAGATTTTTGGCACAATCAACGGACATCCTAAATGCCCTGGACTCGAAAGCCTCTAGCACCACATCTGGGTTTAGCCAATCTTCAGCTGTTGAAGTATTTAAGCAATCAATTATGTGAAACGAGGCAACTACCGCAGCAGTCGGGGATTGAAAAATTGGAAGGACTCCGCTGCAAACACTTACGATTTTGAACACTTGATTTGCATTGCAGCAAATGCTCAGCCCTCCCCATGTATGCCGTTGTGCCAACTAAGGGTTCTCCAGAACCCAACTGAGCGACTGTCTTCACAAGAAACCGTGCGACCTTAAAGCATCAAAATACATCATGAAGGCACTACAGTAGAAGTGAAAATTTTGACATTTAGCCAAGCTTGCGGATTCTGCTTATAGGACATATCGGATAAACAATATTCACAAACTGCAGTTATGTTCAAGTGATACATCAGATAAGTGCAAGCAGCATTTGCGCCCTGAAGTGTGATGATTGATAGTGCCCGAACAAAAACTAGTTTATTCAACTTCAAAAGCAAATTTCATATAAAAATCGGGCACTTCCAAACTCTTAAATCTATTATGTGATATAGCTGGAATGTTAGATATTATATCACAGTGGGAAATATCTATATAAAGAAATGAGGACCAAGACGGGCATGTACCTGTAGTTGCAGCACGACATTGTCGCCTTCGTAAGTGCACGTCGGAACATAAACAGCAAATAGCTCAGGCAGCCCACTACTGCACAGATAACCATGGCCACCACATAACTTCCTGCACTCTTCTATTCCATCCTAAGAGTATATCAAAGTGTACTGTCATGACCACAGTAATGAGACCAATTTCTGTTGGTGCTACTCTAACAGAACAAAAAATGAAGAGAAGAGAACTATTTCTAACAACTAAAACCAGTGACTGATATATAATGAGAAAATGTCACTTACAGCAGTTATGGAAGTAGTCAAAGACTTCAAACCAGCAGTACATGCATGAGCCTCCGGAAGAACTGAGAAGTCATTAGCTTGCAGTCTCTGAGTGACATCCGTGTATAGAGAACTCAACCATTCACTAACAAATCGATACGCATAAGCAGTAGCTAGAAGAGGGAAGAGCCTACTCTGCTGAGTCTTGTAATCAATCACCTACAGAAAAATACACAGCACAATGACTATTATGACAAACAGTGACACGAGTTCTAGGCAGCCTTGAATAGTTTCATCATCTTTGAAATAAAATCGAACTTCCAAAAATAAATAAAAAAAACAATGACACTACTTAAGCAACCATTCAAAACTTATACTTTTGTTTCAGGTCCGCCATTCTGAGAGCCAAATTGCCTTCGCACGGCACTATATCTTGTAGCTATAGTAACTGCTCTTGACAGAGCTATGGAGGCATCGGAAACGATGCCCTGTCGCACATACACCATGGTTCCATATAATATCTGTCGAGGAACATCAGATGGAACATATTTTCCTTCCCTAGTTACCTTTGCAACCCTGAAACATTATAATGATCAGATTAGATCTGGACACTAATATGTGTACTACATAAAAGGGCATAACTGAAGGAGCGGATACTATCATGTGTCCAAAGGCAAGTACCTCATGAGCATTTGATCCCTTGGGATGCGGACATTATCAAATGTAAGGACACCATTGTCCATAGAGTTGTAAGCCCCATTTCCAAATTTCATCCCAATGTCACCGACAGTTATTCCAGGAAGCGGTGAGTGGTCATCTAAGCTTCTCAACTGAACAATGAACCCTGCCAAGGGATAATAAATCCAATTATGTTTGTTTTCTTTTTTTTTATTAAAACTAAAACTACAAAGAGATTAAAAAAGAGAATAGGACACTTAAAGAGGCAGGGGATAAGTATTTTAACTATGGCATAAATGATCAACGATGCTCACAAGAAAGAATTTGGAGTTACCGTTTACTCCATAGTCCTTTCCGTCGACAATAAGACGTGCATAGACAACTGCATGGGTAGACACTTTCCCAAGTCCACCGGGCCACCACTAAACAATTCAAAAGGGAATTAATTGTGAAAATAAAAGAGACTCAACAAAGAGAATGTTATATACTTTTGTTCCAATAATGGAGCAAATGTTGACTAAATAAGATACAGAGGAAATATAGTCACAGAAGTAAGCATACTTTGCTAGAAGTCAGAGTTGGGCTATGAATTATGAACTCGTCGGTCTGGGGATCAAATGTGGCAGTTGTTTCAAGACCTTGGACATTCGAACCATGCCCAAGTTCAGTCTGGGCATAACATCCGATTATTTGCATCTTATATGCCAGCGGTAACCACTTGGCTTGCTGCTCCTCGGTCCCTTGACCTTTAATTGCAGGCAAAAACATTCCCTGCAGAAACAGATGTAGGATAAAACCAATAGACATAATGATAGCTTAAATCATGATTCTTCAAAACAAGCAGCAGTTTGGAAAGACAATAGAGGTACCCAGTGAAGATCAACATATGCTGGTTGGTCAATATAAAAACGGAGTCTGCTAGCCTCTTCCTCTGAAGAAACAACAGAAAAATTCAGTATGAGAACGGAAGGCACACAACATATGTCACTCAGAATATGACAAAAAAATGAGATAGTTACCTGTTAGACGGAGTTCATTAATCTGTTTCCAAGCATGGGCCACTTTCCTGAGTGTGTTTTTGAACAGTTCCTTCCTGTCCAGCGTTGTTCTAGTATCCTTACCAAATACCTAAAATCAATCACACAAAAAAATCTCAAATTCCCGACAGCATATTAAAAGCTCCAGCAGACAGTAACCATTTCATACCAAATAAAACAAAACACCCAACTGATCCTATGCCCGATCCCTGATCAAACTCCACACAACTAGTAAAACTCAAGTCAACACAAGTCAAAATCACCAAACAAACTAAGCACTACACTCAGCTTCCATCTACACAATTTTACGCTTTTCAGCTGAAAATAAAGCAAGAAACGAAATGCACAAAAATTATATTACCGGATCGCTGGCGACGAGGCGGGCAATACGATCTGAAACGTCCAAGTCGTGCTTGGAGCCAGCCCAGACGATCTTCATGGCTTCCACATCGAATTCAGCCTTGCGGCGCTCACCAGCCAAGTTGTCCACTCGTTCCGTCGCCATCGGATCCGAAATTCAAAAACCCAAAATCCGAAATTTTTTCGACCGACAGAAACCGAACACGGTGATTGCGAGAGTCCGGGAGTGTTGGGTTTTTCCGAGGAGATGACAAGACACGAGGACGCAATTCCCTCACGACTCGTATGCGTATCTTCTGTAATAGGGAAATTTATCATACGTATATATCACAGCGCAGCCGTCGATTCGACTGGAGACGATCTGGACCGTTGAAAATGATGAGTGGTGTAAGACGTGGCGAGTGGCTATTAGCGGGTTTGTCGTTGCACCATGATTAATTTGCGATTAATTTGGATGAGGATTCGGTGCCGTAAAAGTTAACGAGTCAATAATTATTACACGTGTTCTTTATAAAAAGGGATAAAACTGGATCTGAACTTTATCACTTACTCCCTCTCCCTCTGTCCTCTTTTATATGTCACTTAATTAAATTTTTTTGTCCACTTTTACTTGTCACTTAATAATTTTCAATGCGTAATTAATATCAACAACTACCTTAAAATGTCAAACATTAATCACTTTATCATCATAGTTAATAAAAAATACATTCCTCACCAGTAATCATCTACCAATTTTACTTTTTGCACGAACTTTTTCAAATAAACATCAACCACCTACTCATTAAATTTGTCCAACCGCTAGCATTAACTTCACCTTAATCTACTCAAATTAACCTTAAACGACATGTAATAGAGGACGGATGGAGTATATTAGAACTATCATAATTTTTAAAAAGAATGTAATGAAAAAAATTAAATTTATTTTATAAAATAAAATTTATCATTATATTTCTAAATTAATATTATTATTAGAATGAGATTTGTGTGCGAAAATTATGTCGTTTGATTATTAAAATAAATTATATCGTTTTGCGCACATAAAGAAAATGACATTTTTTTATAACCAAACGACGTAATTTTCACACACAAATATAAGTCTTATAATAATATTAGTTTAGAAATGTAATGGTAAATTTATTTTAAAAAATCAGTCTATTTTTTTTTCATTACACTCTTTTTAAAAATCATAATATTTATGACCGTAATTGAATAATCAGTAATACTTCGGGATCTTTTTAAATTTTTCTCCTAAAATCAAATAATAATTCGACTCGTGTGTTAGGGAAACATATCTGGCGTAGATGCATACGCAGACATTTTGTACATGTTTTATTTCGATGACCTGTTCTGATGGTGACAAAATGAAACTTTTTGGACAAGAAAAGGTTGAAGATTTTAGTGAGAAAGTTTGTATTTTTTCTATTGATGTAAACTTTACACTCAAGTTGGCACTCAAAATTCTATTCCGAAAGTCAAATTTTATATAATTTATATTATTTCAGATAAATACTACCGACATTTGAGACAAAATATTATGCAATATGTTATTATATAATCTTTAATTTATTAAATTAGAAAGTTTAGATTCTGTCTGCTGTATTTTTTATTACCAGCGATATTCAATTTTTATCTACTATGACTTTTTAGTTTTCTGTAATAATTATGTTTTATGTGTATAATTCAATATTCATACTATTAGAGAGATAGGAAAATTATTTTGAAATTTATTAAATTCGAAATTCAACACTCAGTAAAATGCGAAATCTTAAAGAGTATGAGAGACAGTAAGAGAGAAACTAGAGAACAGATTGTGTTGATTACATGTATGAATTAAGAAGTCCAATGCAGGTTTTAAATAATTTTCTAGCCATCCCAAAACATGAATATTGATATAATTAAAATATATCTTTTTTTAATACTCATCCAAATCGCACATGACCTATCACACTGTATTTGTTTTTAACAAAAAAAAAAGTTGAAATCATGTAACATTGATTTTTTACTTTTTCAAAAAGACAAATTTAAATAATTGTTCATTTATAGAACGTAAAAGAATATTCATTATGATATATAATAAGATTATTTATAGTAAAGTTTATTATAGTAGAAGAAATGTTTTTCAATTGACATGCATCTTAGCATTATGTTTAACATTGTATAACGTCATCTAGCGTAATGTACGGATATAAAATAAATATTTATTTTTTATTTTTTATCTATTAATTGTAATGAATGCTCAGTATGATTATTATTTACTAGAAATGAATGTTAGGTTCGGTGAAGTGAATATACAGTTCATTCAAATTAAAAATGAGTTAACTTAAAGACGAACAACTTTGTGAAATCCATATATTTTTATGTATTAAGAGTATTTTGAGTATGATGTTTAAGGGATGCATTAATAGAGCACATCATCATCTAAATAAATTTCTTTCATTAAGGATAAATAACTAAAAAATTTAAAAAGAGCATATTTCAATTCAAAATTAGTATTGATATTGAACTATATAAAACTTGACAAAAGAGTATTAGATGAGATGATCAATCACTTAACTTTAAAACTAAATGTTTTGAGTTCGAATGCCTTTGGAGCATCTAGCATCCCTTTATTGCTCTACATGAACTCTTCTTGTAATGACCTTGGATCAAGCTATTGAGTCTTTACTAAAAAAATCTTATTTTAAGAAAACTGAACCAATCTCAAAATGAACCTACTTCTATAGAAAATGAATATCACCTGATTTTTTACAACAATTTGAATGGCGAATTTTACCCAGATGTTTGCCGATCATAAAAATGTTGCATTCCTATCCCAAATGTTGGAAGGAGCACAAAAAAAAAAGTTTTATGAGTTGTAACTTGACGTCTAAAAGGTTAATGACTGATGCAAAATGTATTTTTAGAAGTTTTTGATAATTGTTATTGTGGTAGGACTGCTGTAAAATGTATTTTAAGAAGTAAGTTCTGATTATTGAAATTAGGGTTGGATGTAATTTGATGGGATTTTATCTGAACAGAAGGGTTTTAACTTTCAACACCCAAAATCTAAGTTACTCAATATACCGAGTAGCTTACAAATGTTGACTCCATCACGAACAAGTACAATGTCACATTCAGAATGATGCGTTGGCAAGTGAATGGTCAACGCTAATTCAAATGCAAATAAAAAACCTCAAAAGCATAGCACATGTCTAAAGCAACTCGTCACAATCTAAGATAATTCAAGTCGCAATTAGAGAACAGAAAGATATAATCAAACAAGAAACATGTTCCTATATTTTTATATGATATTCAAAATTATAAAAATTATTTCGAATCAAAACACTCTTTAGCAACATACCAAGCTCGAGAGTAACCAGTTTTTTGCATTTTTTCTCTCTTATGAAAATAATTTCAAATGAGCGAGAAGGCATTAATATGCCAACAAACCTCAAAGTTGTTTCATGCAAAGATTTGCTACTGTTGTCCAAATACTGATAGAGTAATAATATATCCTATTTTAGATAATTATACTTAATACATTTGATCATTTCTGAGTGATTATATATAATTTATAGTTGATTTTGTCTTTTGCAGATTAAATATGAAGAAAGTGCATTCAGAAGAGGAAAAGAACGAAAAAGATGAAAATCGGATTAAAAGTGGCAAAAAGTCAACTTCAGGGGCCAGTCTTTCAAGAGGTAAACTCTAGAGACCGAATTGTAATTTTTCAAAACAAGTGGGGATCTGGCACGACTCGTGTCGTGCTTACAGAGCAAAGATGACAAGCAGACGCTAGCTCGACCCATATCGTGTTCAGCTTCCTGAAGACACAATCCACATCAAGTTTACAATTCGAAGACGACATTCGGCTCAATCTAGCTCAAGACAGACGTAGAAATGTACGCTCCAGGTCATTTTTACAATATGAAGATGACAAAGAGCATGATCCGGATCATCCTAAAGCTAAAGATAGCACGACCCAGATTGTGCTAACACGTGTCACGCGTAGAAAGACTAGATTCGAGCATATTGGCTTTGCCCTTCACTGACCTCTTTTGATGATAATATTCTTTTCGAAAATTATCAATAATTATCAGAAAAATACAAGATGTCAACTCAATTATAAATATAAGACTCCGTCTCAATTCCTAATAAGTCTGGCACTGCACAACAACTTCTTGCTAGAAGGGGCAAGGGGACGAATGTCATTCAAAGTTGGAACTTCAAGAGACTAAACTTTTTTCTACCATTCTTATTTTACTTTCATAAATATTTTATGATTATTATTTCACTTATGCGTAGTGAGTAGTCATCTCTTACCTAGGATTCTGCGGATCCTAGGTTATTGTAGACTCGCATTCATGTTAATAAATTAAGTATTTTCATCCATTATTGTTCATGTCTCTTTGATTTACATATATGCATGTCATGTGTATGGTTGATTATCTTATTGATCTTACGTCCCTTGTCTTAGAAATTATCATGCACAGTTCTAAGTTTAACTATGTATGCTAGAATAGGCAAAATTAGGATTAAATTTACTATTCTCTATGCTAGAGTATTCCAACCCACGAAGACTAGAATCAGGATGAGTTGAATATTTTATTTAATTGTAGTCAATATTCCTTATCAACTAAAGACCGGATTCTGGAGTTGTCTAGGAATATTGAGTAGTTTGTTTATCCTACGATTTGATAGCATACTTAGGAAATATTAGTATAAACACCATTTGACTAGTATCTGTGAGCTCCAAAAACCGGAATCGAGAAACAACAAAATACAAAATCAATTGTAGTTTTGTGTAAGAATACCCAATAGTCGGACTTGCAATAAATTATTGAGTGATTATGCCGTATTATTGAAATTGCATGATTTTGATGGTTATTTAAGTTTCAAGAATAATATGAGAGTTTGCATTCAACTTAGGTGAAATAGAAATTCTAGGATGTTTATCAACTCTGTTCGATTCTAACTCTGTGCTTAGCTTTCAATTTAATTAGTAGTTAATTAATTTTCACCACTACATTGATTCGCCTATTATTAGGTTTTTTTATTAAACAAGAAAATGAAAAATAATAAAAAATAGAAATAATAAAACATTATAGTTTTGAATTGTTCAATTCCAATTTATAAATTATTATTCTAAACATTGATCACCAATCTAATTATTATACCCTATTAGGATTATTAAACTAGTTATCTGGGCGAGTTAAATCATATCATTTTCGATGGTACTTAAATGTTTTAGGATTTCAGATTTGTAGGAGTTGAAGTTTTTTTTTTTTGGATAATTTAGAAGCTCTTAAACCTAAAAATCCTAAATTTTAAAACCTTAAAAATACTAAAAAATGGCCTTGTTGATATATCGTATTTACATCGTATAAGATACATAGCGGAGCGTCTTAAATTATGTCTTTTAGATGGGTTTTCTGAATTTTAGTGTTTCATATTTTAACAGTTTGTTTTAGATTTATAAGATGTTTGAGTTTAATGTTTTTAAGTTGTTTCAAAACGGTGTCGTATCATAACCAGTGTTCTAAAAATCGGCCAGGGCGGCCGATTAATCGGCGCCTAGGCGTTGGGCGCTCCTCCAACGATTTTTTTTTGGCCGAGGCGGTCGAAAAACGGATTTATTGATTCAATTCCCAGATTAGCAGCAGCGGGGGCAATGGATTAGCGATGTTCATCAACCTTGCCTCAAGCCCTAGGCAATGACGGCTTACGATGTCGAAAAAAGAAGCCCAGATGGTGCCGCCATGACTCGGATTCAAGCTCCCTTTCCATCTTTGACTCGATCCTCATCAACCTGCAGATCGGAGAGAAGGAGAGAAGAAGAATCGATTCGTCGAGATTGAGGTGAAGGATTCGGTGGAGTCAATCGGGTCCAACTCCGGTAGCGAAATCGATTCACGGGAGCGAGGAAAGGAAAGGGCCGTGAGATCGGGAGGAAGGGGAGATGGACGAGAGGTAAGTCGGTGGGTGACGAGAGAGAACGAAGGAGTCGGTGGGTTATTGATGGTTCTATGAATATAGACATGATTATGTCCACGTTCATCTCATTGAAACTCAGAAAAATCAATATTTTTCAGTAGAGATTCGTTCAAAATCAATAAAAAATTAATCTAGAAAATTTTCAAAAAATCTGTGTAAATCCAGAAAATTCAAAACATCAATAATTTGTGTAAATCCAGAAAATTCGTCCAAGTGAATATGATGAATTGTTAAGGAAATGATATATTCCAGATGTTAATGTATTCTTCTCAAGGAAACTTTAATTTCTATTTAAGTATGATGAATTGTTATTTTTTTATAGAATTGAAACTAGTTATGTGTTGTGCTTACATTGATATTAACTTGATTTTATACTAATATATTTTGTAATTGAATATGGAACATTATATTAATATGTGAAGTACCGTTTAATCATCCGATTAATCATTCCGATTAATCCCCGCCTAGCCGATTAATCGCTAGGCGCTACCTCCACCGCCTAGGACCGCCTAGCGTTTTTTAGAACACTGATCATAACCCTAAACCTCCAAAATTTTAAAAACACTAAAAACCCAAAACACTAATCCTAAAACTGTAAGAATTCAAAATAATAAAAATCCTAAAATATCATCGAAAACAACATTAGTTTAATGCGGGGTACATAATTTATATACCTTGACATGATATATTCATTTTTCTCAAATCTTAAATTCAGAAATAGTATAAATTTTAAATTACCTAAAAACTTAAAATTCTAAAATTATGAAACCTCATAAACCTATTCAAAATAACGTCATTTAATTCATTCTCATTATATAATATTCAAAATTTAAACCTCATAAACCTATTCAAAATAACGTCATTTAATTCATTCTCATTATATAATATTCAAAATTTATCATACTTAATAATTTTAAAGAATGATAATAAAATGTAAACAGTGATAATTTATAGTTATAAAGTTTGCCGTAAGCCTTTCGAACAATTGCGTCTTGTTTCGTCGGTTCCTTATCAATCCATCTTCCTTTCCATCTCAAATGCACGGGCCTTGTTTGAAATTTGAAGACCCCATTCGAGACGCAATTTCCCGCATCCGCTCCGCTCCTACTTCCAACAATCTTCTCATCTCATCCTGGGACTCCGTGTGTATCTTCTCTCTTTCCGTTTTTCATACCCAGTTGGTTCAGTAATTTGCAGGAAAGGATGTTGTTAAGTGATTTGTTTGTGGTTTTGTGGTAGAATTTGAGGCTGTACGATGTCGATAATGTTGTCCTCAGACTGCAAGTCCCTGGTGAGGCTGCCTTGCTTGATTGCTGTTTTGAGGATGAGGCTTTTTGTCTTACTTCAGCCTCTGATGGTTTTGTTACGAGGTAGAAGAATAATAGTAGCTAACTATTTTTTTTGTACTACTCTGGGAAATATGTGAGGGAATGTCTTTGCTTGTATGAAGGTATGATGTGCATTCCAAAACAAAGCAGTTGTTAGGAAAACATGATGATTTAGCTACGTGTGTTGAATGCTCTATTGAAACCGGTAAGTTCCTTATTTCTTCTTCAAGTTTCTCATTTGCTAAGAAACAAGAAGTTTGTACTGTGGGTGAATGCTACTTGTTATTTACAAGCGGAAATTGCATTTGGCTTAGGAAAAATGTGTGGGAAAGGAAATGAGATAGGAAAATCAAGAATTCTATATTTGGTATTTATGGTAAATGAGGAGGAAAGAAAATTGGATGAAAAGCTAGAACGAACTTTTTGGTTCATTTACTGAGATGGTTCGCTTACTATACTTGATATTTTCCACATCAAACCAAACACAGGGAAGATTTCAGATCATGGTCATTCGGTCGTCTGACATCTTTTTAATAGAATTATGCTAAGGTAATTTTTATTGGGATTCTCAAACTATGTTATATTTGATCAAGTGTATTCTTTGCACATATAGCTTCTCTCTTTTAGTTTGGGTCTTCAGTTGGCACTGGTGAAATGAAAATATGTTATTATCTGACTTATATTATCATATGTTGCTTAGTTACGTCCTACTTGGCTGTAAATACGCTACACAGACCCTGCAATACCCGAAGTAGTTTTTTTTAGTCACTGGAAAGAAAACTTTGGATGTACTTTCAGGACTGGATTATGTACAATTATCATTTATGACAGTTGCTGACGAAATTGTGCATTGTGTCATAAAAGTGGCGGCATGGAAGAGTAATATAATACATAAGGATACTTGTCTTTTGTACTCCGTGCTTACTAGTTTTCAATCATGAGCTATATGATATGAAACTCAAAGTTCCAAATAGCACATGGTGACGAGATAGTCATGTTAATACTAATTTTTAAGGTGCTAGTTGGTTCAGTTTTACCATTAAATTTTGTGTTTTCTTCTAGGTCAAATACTTAGTGCTGGATGGGACAGGAAGATACTCTCATGGGATCCGCGTATCATAGATACCATTAGACCTCCCGTATATGTTGATGCCAAAGTAAAGGCAATGTCTGTCTCTTCAACCAACTTGATGATCGCTGTCGGGAAATCTGTGCTTGTTTTTGATTTACGGTACTTCCACCAGCCTGTTCAAGCCAAAGAATCACGGATGGACTTTCATATCAGATGTTTGAGGTCATTTTCTGATTCTAAAGGTATGTCGCTTAAAGGGTTGCTCCTTGTTTCCTTTTCTTTGTGCGCGACTTTGTTTTTCAACGATGTGTATATAAAGGTTCTTGTAAAGAAATAACCATTCAGTTCACTAAGTTCTGTAGTTAAATTGCTGCTACAGAGCAGAGAGCAATGTATTAAAGGGAGGATGTTATACGTTTTCTTATCATATATGGTCCTCTCATTATTTCAGTGAGTACTTTTGTACGCTTCTAGTATCTGCATCTGTTGTGGAATACATTTGTTTGGGCCAGTTATGGCTGTTTCTTTTTTACCTAGTAATCTCCCTTTGGTTCTCTTATTAATTTATTGTTAATGTAATAATTTTTACCACTTCTGTTTAGTAAGGCTTAGCATTTTCCACCTTGTGCAGGTTTTGCAGCTGGATCAATTGATGGTCTAGTAGCCTTAGAGACTGTTCAATCATCTGAGTTACTAGATAAAGGGTGAGTACGACACTCAGTCAAATGTCAAGTGGTTTTGCAACTTAAAGAGCATGATGATTTGACATTCATTATATTTTTGTGTTTTTATATGCACCTGTTTTCACCTGTTGTTTATAAATCAATAATCTCTCTGCTTTGTAACTAACTTCGGTTCTAATGCCTAGCATCCTTATTCAATTTTCATTTCACAACTTGTTATGTGAATGCCCGTAAAGGTAAAGGAGATGACAAAGTGTTTCTTCTCGCTCCCATCCAACCTTATTTTTTGTCACATATATGGTGTTAGAAACCTTATATTAGCAGTTACAATTACATTTGTGATTTTGTGTCAGCTACGACAGTCGACACTTACTACTTTGGAATGTAACTGGAGACAGTTACTGCAATAATCTTTCTAGATCCATTGCTCCGAATGTGTTATTTTATGGCTACAATCTTACGAAATGTTTGATATACAAGAGTTAGTTGATTGTTGGATTTCAATTGTGTTTTATTCGCTGATGTTCAGCCTGGCCATTTTGTGTGGTTTGGGCATAAAGGTGTCACCCGATCGCTTTAACTATTATGATGAGGACACAAAGTTAATTTTCAGTCATTATAATTTTTTGTCAAATAAGATCTGAAATTAGCCTGCCATTTGTTTGGATCTGAACAGTATTCTTTTAGATTTTTGGGTTTGAAGCAATGGCTGTCGATGTGCCGTGTAAATACATTACATTAATCCTTTTGCTTTTTTTAGCAATTACTGTATTTCAAAAAAATAATGCTTTTTAAATTTTACTATAAAAACTCAAGAAAAGCACTCTTTCAATATCAAAATATGAGTTGTCATGCTCAGAAAAATATTCAGTGCCTTCAACTTTGCATTGTACTGCTTACTGAATGTTGCATGTTTGACAATTCTTTTCAGATATGTTTTTTTGCTGTTGTCCGAAGTCCAGAGATGGAAAAAATATCTTTGTGCAGTTAATGACATTGCATTCCAACCAGGGTATGCATGCCTGTTATAAAAAGTTGATTTCTTTATATTTTCTGTATCTGTAACTGATAGTGTTATTTCATTGTTTAGTGCCTTTGGCACATTTGTAACTGGGAGTAATGATGGGCATGTTATATTTTGGAATGCAAAAAGTAAAAAATGATTGTTCGAGGTATCACTTTTTCCTTTGACAGCTTGATAAATTCATCAAGATGTTATTTGAGTGTCCATATTCATGAAAAATACTACTTGGGAACAAAAGGACATACAAAATTGATTCATCATATAATTAACGCGCAATATTTCTGATCTTGTGTGGATAAATGAGATGTCGTTTCAGATATTGTTTATGTATTGGGACTGGCCTAAGTAAAATATGTTGCTCAGTATCTCCCTCAAATTTTGATTCAACAGTTGCCAAGTTATCCCAACAGTGTGGCTGGTGTATCATATAACTTCGATGGGCAATTTTTGGCAGTTGCATCAAGCCATACCTACCAGGAAGCTAAAGAGAAGTAAGTAGCAATTTGTATGTGTTATTTTGCTTAGATGGCCTAAATGGCAGGCTACTCTTCTATGTGCTATTGTTACCCATTAGCTAAAGATTCACACTTCTGAACTTTATACTGGGTAGGTATTCATCAGATCAACTGTGAGTAAATTTTCTCTCTCAAAATGCTATTGAAACTTACAAAGTCATTGTTCAAAATGAGCTTGTTGCTTCTAGATAGTATCAGAAGGGGTGAACTATGACTATTTATTTCAGTGGCGGAACTAAAAATTTTATTTTGGGGTACAATTTTTTTTTTAAACTGAATGAGGTACATAAATAAAAAAATAATATTTTTAAGCTTAATTAGGGGTACAATTTTTTAAAAAAACTGACGGGGGTACAAAAATAAAAAATATAATATTTTGAGACTTAATTGGAGGTACAAAATTAAAAATATAATATTTTTACACTAAAATAGAAAAAGTTTGGTCTTGACTTGGGTGGACAGCTGCCCCCGCTGTCCACTCAGTGGAACCACCACTGATTTGTTTCATGTGAATATACATTGAGGTTGCTTCATGTCTCATCTGATATATGAATTACAAAAAACGCTGTGAAATAGTTTTTTATGAAAAAGGTATTACGTGTCAGAACATATCTGCTCTTGCAGAGAAGAGGAGCCCAAAATATTTGTGCATGCAATGCATGAGGACTTCATAGCATCAATGCCAGCCGGAAATTCAGCCAGAAAATGATTACCCACTTGATGGACTTTTGACTATAAAGGTATCAAATATTTATACCTTAGCGTCATTTTGGCTGTTAATACATCTTATGGTTCGCAAGTAACCTTTGATAAATAATACTAGTTCAGTAAATAAAATAAATTATAAAGTAGCAGGATTTTTTATCATGATAGCTTTTACATAATGGTTGTTTTATGTCTTCGAATTTGAGGAATAATTTGATGCTCAATGGATTGATATTTGCTATTTTTTTTTCCAGAATAAATAGATAATGACCAAACATCAATTGAATAGCATCCATTTTGCAACCGCATTGTTGTGGCGTGTAAATTTGCAAATGTTGCTCTTGTTGGAGTTGAAGCATCTCTTCTTCGTGATAGTCAATATTATAGATGCTACTTCATAAATGATATGTTGTTCTAGCTATTATGTTTGAACTTTACGAACATGGTTGCCAGCATCAAATGACCCAAAATTTGAATCATGCAAGGTTGATGAATTTGGATCACTCTTCACATAGTTACGATTACAGCTTAAGAGTGAAGATTATTTTGTTGTTATTTAAAATTTTAGTTCTCAGCTTGAAATTGGTGAAAACTGAAACTGAGAATTTAACTCACTAAAAATTCTGTATGAAAAATGCTCACTACATTTTCTAATATCTAGTTCCATTACAAATTAGGAGTTTGTAGTTTTGTATGATGTGAAATAAAAAGTCAGGAAAACTATTTGCCCGTGTCAACAGGAGGAGATGGTCAATAGGAGACTTTGAAGAAACATGCGCACTTAGGCATGAGTCCTTCAACTCGTTTGTTTTAATGAAGAAGCATGCTTTGTAGGGGTGTAAGAGTTTTGGGTTGACCAAAAATCCAACCCAAATAAATCCAATTAAAGTGAATTCAGGTTAAACTATTTTATTTGGGTTGGGTTTTGGGTTGTAATTTTTGGGTTGAGTGGTCTTTGGGTTGTATAATTTAAATTCGGGTTGATCCAAATTGTAAAACACAACCCGAATTACAAATATATAAAAAATAAAAACAAATATAAGAAAATAAAATAAAATAAAATAAAATAACAAATTTTTTTTAAAAAAATTTAATTCTTTTTTTAATTTTTTTTAATTTTTTTAAATTTTAAATTCTTTGTTAATAAAAATAAATGGGTTGACCCAAATTCAACCCAAATTAAGAGTTTTGAATTTGGGTTGGGCTGAGTTGGGTTGTTTTGAATTTGGGTTGGGTTTGGGTTGGATTATTTTATTATAAATGAATTTGGGTTTTGAGAAACCCAACCCAAATTCAATTTTCGACCCAGATTTACACTCCTAATGCTTTGCGTCAAAATGGTGTTCTCATGGCATCAAAATAGAAATTCACTAGATCGACCTGGAAAATCTCTGATCATATCAGCCATCTCTACTTGATTTTGAAGCTCATTAAGTTTCTTTTTAGATCTTGGCACTGTATTAATGTAACGTTACCAATTAATAAATAAATAAATATATAATAGAACAAATTTTATGTTTGAGACGGAGAATATTTGGGCTGGGTTTGTAAAAAAAATAGATATATATAAAAAAATCTACAAACACCCAAGGCTGTGTTTAATTTGAGGGAAAGAAAAATATGAGGGAAAATGAATTCCTTCGAAAATTCATTTTTGCTTTGTTTGGTTTGGAGTGGAAAATTTTATAGAAAGTACTAAAACATTTTTGAAATTAAATAAGTTTCCTTCAAAATTTCCATTTAACTTTCCATTTAATTTTCCATCACCAATTTTTCCTAAACCAAATAAAGAAATCCTTCTCGTTTTCCCTCAAAATTTCCTTTCCCTCAGATTTTCCAGAAACCAAACATAGCCTAAATCACCCCAAGCACTGAAAAACACAATCAAGTGAACTTCTGATCTTGCACCACAATCCTACCAACGCAGAAGAGCCTGTAGTTTGGCCCCGAAAGCTGGCCGAGCTCGAGACTGACGTCACTTTGATCTGCTTGGAAGGTAGTTTGAAGAAGATCAATACCTTTTTTTTATTCGCTGCAATTTTTGCTGCTCCTTCACAAGCCAACGGGGCAAAGATTGGCTAACGAGTGGAAGATGACTATCAATAAGAACAGGTTCCTATGTGTCGAACTGCTTCAGGATGTTAGGCTGGCAGCCGCGTCAATTCAATTACCTCGACCTCCCGGTAACCAATCAACACGGTGCGTCTGATGAAATCTTGGGCGTGTTCTCCCAACTTGTTATGCGGTTTTTTGGAAGCTCAAAGCGTGTCCACGCCGCACATTAGCTGCTCCTCCATAATACTAAGTATTGTACCAGGTCTGATCAAATCAAAACATCTGATTTGGGCTTCCTCTAGAACCTTTGTATTCCTAGCTTGAGCCAAGCTTAGTTTGAAGTTAGAATGTGGGAAAGGAGATTTGTTAATGTACGGGAAAGCAACGCTGCCTAACAAAGAGTATCATGCTAATTTGATGGATCATAATCTGGATGAATCAACCCTTAGACGCTGAGATTAGCCGTCTAATGAGGTAATCAAGTTGTTGCGATTTTGATAAAAAATAGTTTTGGTGACTAGTTTTGTGTGGCTGTAAATTGAGTTTATGTCACTGTTTTGGCATGATTATTGATTCTAAGTTCCAAAGGAGTCATGAGATAATTGGGTTCAAAGGTGAAAGTATGAAGTTGTCAGCCAGTTTAGACAAATCTGCCTATTGATTTCAGACGCGAATATCTTCTTGTTCTAATATTGAAAATTAGTAATTCTGTTGTTCTATGTAAAGCTTAATTTCTAGAGATATATGACATGTTTTCTAATTCCACCTGGTTATGGAGAAATAATGTTTCGAAGTTAGAAGTATGAACCCACCTGTAGAAATTGGCAACTCAAGCATCCAACTTCAAGGTCTGAAATTTAAACTTTTAATATCTGAATTAGGTGATTCTTATGTCTAAATTATTTAACTCGAAACAAGCTTTCTACCGATATAAAAATTATGACCTAGTTATGTCTAGTTATGAAGTTATTAGCTTCCAAATTTAGACGTTAGTGATAAGATTTTTAGGCTTGTTTGTCATTCTTATAGAATGTAAAATTGTAGGTTATAATGGAGCATTATTATTGCTTGAGTTCTTTAAGGATTGTTGGATCCGTTCAGAAGACGTGAGTAAAGAATTCATATGTATTTCCTTTCATGCAAGATTAAATACGTGATTACTAGTAAAACATATTGTGTATAATACGTACATAACATATAGTCATGTAGAAAAGTAAAATTGTCATATTGAGCATTCAGTCATGCATACACGCTGCATCCAGGCCTCTTCTTGAGGTTTAGTGGGCCCTGGGCGATATCAAATTATGGGCCCTTTTGACAAGTGTTAAATTGTTTGAAATAAAATAAACAAGGAGTAGCAAGAGCTGAGTTGGTTTAGTTATTGCATAAAATTGAAGAGCCCGAGGGATCGAAACATGCTGCTATTTCTTGTAATTTCATGTTAAGATTTTTGAAATATTACAGTGCAAATGTCTAGTTGATGGGCCCCGACCCGTGATGGGCTCTAGGCTGCCACCTACATGGGCCAAACATGAGATCCGGAGCTGGCTACATCATGTCTGCAACCCTTGTTACGCAAAAAGATATCGTGCTTGTTATATGATTGATTTAATGATCCGGATCGGCAGTGATGAATGTCTAGCCAAAAAAGACTTACGACGTAGTTCATGTCTGTTTATGCATTCACATTTACATTTGATATATGCCATTTTGATGTGATGTAAAAGAAATATTTGTGCAAACGAATTAATAAATAATCCATAAATACACAACAAATATACGAACGGTGAGCCGCACGTGATAAATATAATATTAATTAAAATAAAACAATATCTCCTTGGCTTGTCAAAATACGTAATGAGTGATTTACTCACGGACTCTTTTGACTCACCCCAATATCTAACTTCTCTTTGCAGATCAGTAGTATGTCAGTAGCGACGGCAGTTGGGTTAGCAATGAGCTTTTCGGTACTGTGTCATCTAGTCTTCAGTCAATAGCTATTTAATTTTTTATTACTTTGTCATCTCTTTAGTTGTCGCTTCGATGTATTTGGATAAGATTTTGACTTGATTTCGAATAGTTTGAATTTTGAATATTATTAGTATGTTAAATATTTGACTTTGAATTTTCTTCGTCGAGGTTTGTTTGACTAAAAGTCAAACGCCATCTGGATCCATATTTTTGGGGTCGTGACAATTTAGTGATTGTTGTGATCGATTTGTTCCATATTCTGTCTTTGCATACTTGTATTTTGATCACTGTTGAAAGTATGAAAAATCAACCTGCTGATAATCCATCTAGCCAAAATTCTGAAGATATTCCAGACCTGACTCATTCAAAATCTAGTATGAATCAACTAAGTATTAGACATCCTTATTACATAAAGCCAAGCGAGCATTTTGAAACCAATGTCACCATGATAGTCTTAATTGGACTTGAGCTTTTGAACAGTGGAAGAGAAGCGACATTATATCTTTGTCAACTCGATTAAATTTGGTTTCATTTATGGAACAATTATTGTTCCCTGTAGTAACTTCAGAGATGTGATTTGATTTCTAATGTGTTAATGACAATATAGTTTTACGAATAAATAACACTTTAAACACTGAGATTATTAGAATTGTGATGAATGTTACTAGTACTAAAGATCAATGAGATAAATTGGTAACAAGATTTAGTGAAAAAGCGGTCTAAGGAAGGCTCAACAGAAAGTTGAATACTATTCTCTTTGTCAAGAATCCCTCACAATTGATCATGTTTATGCTAAACTGAAAATTTGAAACATGTTATTAAGAATATGATTGCGTTAAGAGACTGTAATTGATCAAATAGATGTGTTAAACATTAAGATGAGAAAATTGAGAAGGATATGATCTTGCAATTACAAAAATTTTAACTTTGAACTTTGAAGGGTGAACTCATGTTGAGCTTTAAAAGATGTCTCTCAGCTCTCACTTTGGGTAATTTCAAAATATGTTTTGATGATTTTTTTATAAAATTAACTTCAAAAGCTTGTTTGAACTTCAGAACTTTTGTATAACGTTCACTGTTTAAATTGTTACAATGTTGATCAAGAACAAAGTTTAAAGTTCAGAATGAAATTTTGAATTTAAATTTTGTACGAGGTTCATGGTTCATGTTGAACATGCTGAATTTTGTTAGGGCTAATGGAAAGTACAAAGTTCATTATGAACTTTTATAAAGTTTAGGAGGAACTTTAGATAATGAAAATTTTTATTTTTTAATATAAAGTATCCAAAATGGATCCATTTTGGGTACATTTTGAATACGTTTTTAATAAATTTTTTTATAAGTTCATTGTTCAAATGCATAATATAAACTTCAAAATTTTTGAGCTTCTGACTTTGTACGAAGTTCAAACTTGTACAATGTTCATCCAAAACAAAGTTAATAATTCAGACTAAATCTTTCAACTCTATGTAAAATTCAAAGTTTAAAGTTCATGTTGAGCTTTGTTTTGATTGATGGAAAGTCTGAACTTTTATAAGCTCAAGGAGCACTTTAGAACATTTCATTTTTTAAATTATTTTAAAACTTTATGCAAAATAATTCTTGAATTAAAATTTATATTTTTTACAATTAATTTCGAACTTTGTATTTTTAATTAGAGAAAATGATTTTAAGAATTGATAATAAAGTAAAAACTTGGTTTAGATAAAAGAGAGTGGTTGTTCAATAGTCCTTTTGCGGGTGGACCAATTGGCCTCTACAAACAAAATTTTATATTTTTCCTCCACAAGTTGACACATTGTCCATTGAAAACTACTTTCCATTCATCGGGTCATTGATTATACAAAATGAACAACAAATAATTATGACTCTCAGCTTTTAACGAAGTGCTTTTAACGAATTGCTTTTAACTACTTTCCATCTTGGTTTAGATAATTATGACCAGAAGTGCTTTTAACTTTCAATATCCAATACTCACGCTGTCCGGTATTAGTCGCGCAACCAAAAAGCTCGTGAATTAAGGGAGTAATTTATGGAAGAGAGAATGAGATAAATATGGAAGGTAGTTGAGATGAGAGAGAAGTAAAATAGATGAAGATTGATGAGTATTTGAATAGTTGTTGAAAAGATAAAATTTTATAATTGATTTTCGACTTTTAAGGAAGTTACGAGAATTAAATGTGCGTTGAAATTGTTGAGTGACAAGTAAAAATGGATAAATAATTTCGGTTAAGTGACATGTAAAAAAGGACAGAGGGAGTATACTGTATTAGTAGCCAACAAAAAATTGTCTCGATGGTGAACAGGTTCAATGTTAAGTTCACAACAATATGTTTGCAAGTGCAATGAAACTTAAATACCCCCCAGTCCCAACAATTCGCATCTTTTTCTAAAGTATATACAATCAATAACACTATTCGGAATCAGGTCAGTCCTTAGCAACAAATCAAGCTCTAGAGTAACAAGGTTTGACACTCTTGAGTGGTTTGGGTTTCCACCTTGATACTTGTGTGCAATTTATTGCCTTGCATGCCGCAGTAGGCCAGAAGTAACATTCTGTGGATGAATAAATCACTTTATAATTCACACTGGCTCCATGAGTTGACAACAAATTGTCTGACGGCTGCCTCAGGAGGGTTTTGATGGCAAATAAGAATTTGAGCCATGCTTCTGACCTCATTTGGGAACCAGGGAAAAAGCGGCAAGGAATATACTGCGATCAAATGGTCTGATCAGCTTCTCGGTATCATAATTTTGTCAGATTGTTAGGAGAGCATGTGCCGTGTTTCCGCATAAACTCGATGTTCTCTGCAATTGTGGACCCACTCGTACCAACAAAACCGAGTGATGCGCAACTACAGGTAACTTCCTGGACGTATAGTAGCGCTTCGGGTAGGACTTCCACGATCATATTTTGTAAGGTGTCTTGGTTGTGCAAGTATGATTGGAGCTTTTCACTATGGCCGGCATCCAGAAGGCTCCTTGCAGCTCTTCTTATAACATCCTCATTTTCTCTCAGAACATGTAGCTTGAACGTACGATCTTCTTTTGCCAAATCCCCCAAGTAACTACCGGACCAGTTCCTTTCTGGAAGATCAGTCATAACAAAGATGTTAATAGGGAGGGGAACATCCTTCTTTATCATTTCCACCTTCTCTTTCAAAGCAAGAAAGGTAGATTTCCAGTGGTTCTTAAACTGCCCATCTAGCAATCTCAGCTGGGCACACAGAAATTCGTCTTTTATAGCATTTTGTGCAAAATCCTTCCCTGCTTTTATTATTCCCGTGGCAAATGGAAGATACTCCAGCTTCTCGATCAGAGATTGTATCCGTAGATCCTTAGGAGCTTCATGGATATCAATATATGATTCTGAGCCTTTGTAAGGAGCAGTGAAAAGACTCCCAAACGCCAATACTGATGCTGAATCGACACCAGAATCGAGTCGAAAGGTATTGTATACGTCTTTTCGTCTCCTCACATAAGAAATATTCTTTTTCTTCCTGAGTTGCTCATCAGGTTGAAATGAATCAAGAGCCCCGTCTTCAACATCTTGCTGGTAGGTCCAGACAGTACTTCTGCAGTCATCTTGGACAGCATATAAACATCCGTCCACATTACCGTGATCTCCAGACAGCAATGAACCGCACTGTCTTAACTGATGATGTAAAGAAGACTCGTTATCTGGTCCGCTAAAGCACAGCAAGTTTAAGTCCAAGCCACACCACCTTGCCACAAAAGCTTCAAAATCTATCATTCGAACCAATGATGACGAGACAATCTCCGAAAGATCAATGACGTCAGCCATGGAAGCATAGATACACCTAGTCCAGTAACAAGTGCGAATTGAGTCACATATAAACACTAAGAAGGTACAGCCATTTCATAATTCGCAGTCCAAACAGAATGCAACTATATCCCATAAAATGGAAGCTTCGGATCTCGATACCTGCGAAATCGAATGAGCTCAATGGAGTTATTCCAGACCGCCATCCTGATCTCGTTTGGACCCGTAACCCTAAACTTGGGACAACTCCCGAGCGCCACCGCATGGTGATCCAACACGGGCGGCACAACCAGCGTCCGATTCAGAATTGCAGCCATCAAGATGGCATTTTTAAACTCGGAGAGCTGATTACTGAACCCACTGTGAGGCGGGTACCACAGAAACCTCTGTCCAGCAAGGGTTTTCGAATCGCATTGCGGGAATCGGAGAGTGAGGGATTTGACGGAGGGGAAGCGGGAAATGGGAATATGTTTGTAGGAGAGGAAGAAGAGGAGGAAGCAGAAGACGGAGAGGAGCGAGAGCGAGGAGAACTTCGAGCGTTTGAGGGGCGAATTCTTCTTCCATTTCGATCGGGACGAGCTCGCTGCTTCCATTCTCGCTCTCCTTCTTCGAGGTCGATTACCAGGGGTTTCAATGATCAACTGCCAGAAAGAAATTGAAGCAATGAGGTGAAGAATTTTAACGTTGTTAATAATTGAATTAATGATTTTTGTGATTAAAATCGTAGTTAAATTCGTATTTGTCATACCCGTATCATAGTGTGATTCAAAGTTTAGATTTGTAAGTCATGGTCCAATAATTCAATATAAGTCTTCTTGTGGCATGCGCCTCTAAGGCGTGTTCACTGATCCCAAATTGAACCGTCATTATATTCTCATAATGACTCAAAAGCTTAGACTTGTAAATCAGGATTCAATAATCTAATATAAGTCAACTCCTATTCTCCTCACTAGGCGATGTGGGACATCTGTCAAGTGACATACCCAACAAATCTCTCCAATTTATGTTAACCGCTCTGAAATTGCATCATCCGCTCAGATTGTAAATACAACAAGTATATAAAAAAATCCTATAAATATTCATATGAAAAATACTTATCAATAACGTGTTTTTTCAATGGGTTCAGTCTGTTACCTTTTATGTTGACATTTTTGTGCCCATTAATATATAGTCTTTCATTATATGTTACTCATTGATCTCTAAAATGAGACAACTCAAATACAATTATCATTCATATTTGTCAATTTGATAAAACGTGTCTTAAAAAACTCAGTGTGTTAATCTTCTATAATGCACAATATAACATTGTATGAATCACTATCTAAGTTTCTGTCATTTTTTTCTTCAATTCTTCGTGTGAATATACTAAAATACAAGGATTGTTTCGATTCACTTACTATGTCCATGTGTAACATCAATTTTGATGGAGTTAGTATCAATGTCTTTTGTATGATTTATTTATTTTCTGCATATTAGAATGTATATTTACATTTAAACTATAATTGAATAAAAAAATATTAAATTTAGTGAAAGAGCAAGATTTAGATAATTATCGTGTTAGTATATTTTTCTTAGTTTTTATTTTTTTCCAAGAAGACCTTGCGGCCAAAATATGCTGGATGAAAAATTTAATGGTAAGTTTCCTATTAGTTTCCGACCAAACTAGATATTTGCCCAAAGCCTCAAAATTACAATTCTAGTTGCTTTTGAATTGATTTTAGCCCAAACTTAGGATATAAAATACATAAACATGATTCTTGGGCTATTATTGTAGTTTTAAAATCAAAATGGTTTCAAAAAACTTAAAAATCAAGTTTTAACGATGTTTGAGTTGATATTTGCCCAATCTTTGGATATCGAGGACAAAAACCTGATTCTTAGGCTATTTTAATGATCAATGGTTAGAAAGTTTTTTTTTTCCATAGAATTACTTAGAATTAAGAATAACTCCAAAATAGTGATGAAAACTTAACTTACAGGAACGATGAAATTAGTCAAAAGAATTCTATTACGGGAGACGAAAACTGATCCGCCCCATCATTTTCATTCTAAAACTTTAGATTTCACTATGCATTGCCACAAAAATACACTATGATCCTTTAGTGCTCAGTTTCATCTCTCTCTGTCCTCCGAACGAACAAGAACTCAGTTGTATAATCCATCCGATGAAGATTAATAAGCCAAATATATGAACAATCATCATCAACCGATAACCATAGACCCCGTGGTAATGGAAACAAATAATATCAGCAGCATGTCATTCTGACCGGTGTATGTAGTCCTTTTTACTCGAGCAACATTTGCTGCAGAGTCACGTATTTGTGTTATGAACATGTGGGTGAGAGATTAAATTAATAATATATATATTAAATTGATGAATATATATATCATATTAATAAACATATGTATAAACTAATGAATATATGTATCAACTTAATGAATATATGTTTTAAATTGATGAATGTATGTATTACATTAATGAATATATGCATTAAATAGATCAGTATATGTAATAATTTGATGAACATTGTGATGAGGGTTGAGTTATTAATGACTCAGCTGTAACAATTCTTTTTTTAATAAAGAATAATAACACTAAAAAGAATAGAATAGGCTCAAACCCAAAAGATAAAAAGGCATTATGTATGTACGGGAGTGGTTTCTTCCTCCCCAGCCAAACCCTAATTGAGACGAAGAAATGCCGAAGCCTCTTCTTCAATCGACTCGTATATCCCTCGTCTTTCTCCAGCGCCGCATCAATTCGTTTCGTCCATGTCTTCTTCCCCAACACTGATTTGTAGCAATGCCATGTCACAGCAAGGATGCGTCAAATAGAAGAGATAATGATCTACCAAAGCATAGTCTCGCCTTTGTTTTCATCAATGCCCAATTTCGCCGCTGAAAAATGGTGGTGTATAAAAGGAGATAGATGAGCTTCGCTTGTTGAGGGATGATCTCTCTTGTCAGGTCTTGTTCTCTTTTACGGTCCTAAGGGTTTCGGTCTCATGAATCAAGAAAGTAGAAAGAATGGAGTAGGACCTAAGGAATTGACAGTTTCTCTAAAAAAGACGATGATGGAGCAACAGATGCTGATAAAGAAGGTTGAAGGGGGAGACAAAGAGCTGAAAGAATAACATGAGGCTGCAATGTGTTGGCTTTAGACTGCTAAGAAAGAGCAGTACCGTAAGGACTGAGATTTAATGCGAGAGGTATGATGTGTAGGGCAGAGCATCGCAAATACTCCGGGAGTACCTACTCCCTCGTGCGACGTCGTTTTGATTTATTTTAAAACGACGTCGTTTTGTGTTTTATTCGTACAAAACTGCGTCGTTTCAATACTTTGCATTCAATTCAGCAGAACTTATTGGATATTCACCAGAACTTCAAGATATTCACCAGAATTGCTCTTTTATTTATCAGATTATTTTATGGTCTTTATATATTATTTTTGCTTCCATATTCATCACAAATGCTTCGATATTCACCAGAATTGCTTATATATTCACCAGAATTGCTCTTTTATTTATCAGATTATTTTATATTTATTTATTCATTATTTTTGCTTTCATATTCATCAGAAATACTTCGAATATTCACCAGAATTGCTCTTTTATTTATCAGATTATTTTTATGGTTTGTATATATTATTTTTGCTTCCATATTCACCAGAACTGACAAGATATTCACCAGAATTACTTATATATTCACCAGAATTGCTCTTTTATTTATCAGATTAGTTTATGGTCTTTATATATTATTTTTGTTTTCATATTCATCAGAAATGCTTCGATATTCACCAGAATTACTTATATATTCACCAGAATTGCTTCTTTATTTATCATATTATTTTATGGTCTTTATATATTATTTTTGCTTCCATATTCATCAGAAATGCTTCGATATTCACCAAAATTGCTTATATATTCACCAGAATTGCTCCTATTACAAAGGGTGATCGAGCATATGGATGATGATGCTCCTGCTGCATGTCTGATGTGAGTTCGTCGTCTTATTAAACAACAACTTGATGCAGGGGCAATGGAGGATGCAGAAAAGGAGCGATCTCTAGCACCGTCCAGCGGCTTGACCTCCTGTGTTTTCTCCTGGTCCATAAGTGACATCCTCAACAAAAACCTTTACAAAAATAAGGCTCGTTTAATCGCCCTTCCATCTTCTCATTCTCATTTTGTCTGCCTCCATTTATAGATTCATGCCCCCATGCATTGTATGTGCTGAGCTTGGCTCTAAGTTAACAAGATGTTAATGGCAGGTGTGCAACATCCCGCTGAGATTCTCATCAATGTCTCACTACAAGGCCTCGTTCGGGCCTGCGCTGATCGAAGTAACCCACGCAGACTTGCTCTCCGGCATCACTTCTGTGTCCAGGGCGCCTCTTTGTCAGATCGTTTCCGTTAAGAAACACAAAACCCATAAACTTCCTAATAACTTGTTATACTACATTAGAGTGAAAGCCGTGAGCACTTCAGCAAAGACAGATGAGGAGGATGCTGATCACTGCGATGAGGAGGATGCTGATGACTCCCGGAGTACACAAGAGTGACTCGCAGAGCATTGTACGGTTAAAATCGATTAATCGAATTTAAATAATCAAACTGATTAATTTTGGTTTGGTTAATTCCGTTATTCGGTTGATTCGGTTAAAACTAAATTATAAATCTGTTAATTTAAATCAGTTAATGGAAGAAATTTTTGTTATCGGTTAATCAAATAAATATTTGTCTTAATATTATTAATTTACTACTAAATAATAACCCATTTATCATTATGTGCAGCCCAAGCCAAAAAAACCTCTAAACCTAACATAAAGTTCATACTTTTCTATTTTCTTAAACCCTATCATCCTCATTCCTCACACAGTCACACGGAACTCCTCAAGTCCTCACACACACACACCGATAAGGTGACAACCGACTCACTTCACCAACACAGCGACACTCCGTCGTGCTCGTGAGATCCTCCATCATCCAGTCTCCCTTTTCTCACAGCCACGTCCTCCTCCGTCGTCCCTCACTTCTCTATCACCTGCACAGCCACAAACGATCTCCTCCATCGTTCGTCTTCTTGCCATCCTCACCATTCACCTTCCTCCATCCTTTGTTTTGTCTCGCAGCCACATAACCACGCAGCCGAACCGAACTACACAGCCACATAACCACATAACCCTAAACCACATAGCGGAGCAGCTACAGTCGCATAACTTACTTTCATATCACAAAATCCTGCACAAGGTAGACTTATGTCTCTGTGACTCTATCTATTCATTTTTATTTTCTAGATTTCAAATTCCAACTAACTTTTTTTGTGTGTAAGCGAGTCCTGTTGACTGTTGTAGTACTGCTACCTGCTAGTCTGTCAAAGCTCAAATCAGAAATCATCATATTTTATAAGTAAGTTACATTTAAATACTTCTTCCATCGCACTATTTTTTTCAGCAAATTGTCTGTAGACTCCGCACTCTGTATTTATAGCATTATTATCTTAACTGTAGTGAATAAACAGTGTTAAGGAAGTATAAATTGTTTGCATAAAAAAGATTTAAAATTTTCTTTTAGCATATAGTTTTAGATTATTTCTCTTTTCTTTAATTTTTTGTCTTTTCTACAAATACTTTCATACAAATAAAACAACATGCATACAACAACTTGTATTTATTTTCTTAATGCAGATTGTTTTATATTAAGTGTTAGACTTACTATTATTTTCTTTCTACATTTTGTTTTATATTGTATCTATTTTCTTTAATTATTTTTTGTATGCTTAAAATACTTAATTTTTATTATTTAAATTTTCTTAAAATCCTCTTTTGTAAGTTGAAAATAAAGAGCAATGTTACTAGTGCACTGATATATCATGTAAATAAACTACAAGAAAAATCCGGCTAGAGCTCAACAAACTGTTTTAACTTATGTGCCTTCTGATAGTGCTCAAGGGGATGGGGCATTACTTCTGGTATACTGAAAACATGGACTTTTGATCAAGATTCTATTAGAAAAGCATTAGCATTTATGATAATTCTTGATGAGCAGCCTTTTCGATTTGTTGAGCATCCAGTTTTCAGTATTTTATGATAGTTGCATCCCCTTTATTCTCCATTCTATCTAGATGGACATTAGCCAAATATTGTTATGAAATGTATGATGATGAGAGATTGAAATTGAAGATTTTTCTTAAAAAAATCAGTTGTCAGAATTTGTTTGACCACAAATACTTGGACATCTATTTAAAGAATAAATTATTTGTGTTAACTGCTCATTTTATTGATGAAAATTAGAATTTGCACAAATGGATAAGTGAAATTGTTATATTGGGCATTCATTCATATGCATACACGCTGTATCATGTCTGCGACGTTCTGTTTCCGCCAAAAGAATCGCGTTATGTTATATGATTAATTTTTATGATCCGGATCGGCAGTGACGACTGCCTAGCCAAAAAGAGCTTTCCGTCGCAGTTCATGTCTGTGCATCACACATACACATTTGCATTGACATATGCCATTTTGATGTGATATAAGAAATACATGTTCATAATAAATTATTAAATAACACAACAAATATATGAACGGTGAGTGAGCCGCACCTGATAAATAAGATAATAAATTAAAATAAAAGAAATTCCACATTCGCCTCGCCAAATACGTAGCGAGTTATTTACTCATGGAGTTCTTTGACTCACCCCCAATATTTAAATTCTCTTTTCAGATCAGTAATCGGTTAGTAGTGACTGTGTTTGGGTACCAACAAACGAGCTCTTCGGTACGGTGTCATTCAGTATTCAGTCAGTTTTTTTAGTCAACGGTTATTTATTTTCTTGTTTTCTTAATAGTTGTCGCTTCGATGTACTTGGGCAAGATTTTGGATTGTTTTTGAATAGATTTAAATTACAAATGTTCCTTTATTAGTATGTTGAACATTTGACGTACATTTGACTCTGATTTTTCTTCGTCGAGGCTTGTTTGACTAAAAATAAAAAAGACAAGTCAAACACCATCGCGATCCTTATTTTTTTGGGTCGTGACATTAGCATTTGATGAATATAAGTATCAAATTGATGAATATTCTTATTAAATTGATAAACATAAGTATCAAATTGATGAAAATAAGTATACATTTGACGAACATGGGGTGGGAGGTTGAAACTTTATTGGGTGAGCTTGTTGTGTGGATGAAGATATGACATAAATATGATGAACATAATTATTTTAATAAGTAAAAAAATAGAAATTCATGAATTTATAATTTTTTATTTTAATATTTCTAAATCAAACTAGTATATTTTTCTAATTTGTTTTTGCTTTTTTTATTGTTAATATTTTTGGATATTTGATGTGAATGCAAATTAAATCCAAACAATGTCATTTTAAATCACATTAAACGATGTCTTGGAGCGAGAGCACCCATTATGCACCCAAGACTGACTGTTGTCAAATGTGATTTGATAGTTAAGATAAGCACTGACTTTGAGTAGAATATTAACTTCATATAAAAGTTACCACAGAGACTTAATACATAAATATTATGGAGATCAAAGATCTCGAAAGAAAAAATTTATAAAATGCATTATGTCATATTTTGGTATTCTTTATAACACAAATCTTAATTTAGAGTTTTCTACATATATAATTAGACTAAAGAAATTTCATTCCTAGATAATTAGACTCAAGAAATTTCAACTATGTCCACACTTTAGATTTAGAATTTGTTAATATCATATGACTCGTAAATGGGGATCATTTTTATCATAAATTAGGATTACTTTCGGACATGTCTTGCTTGAAGCCTCAATTTGATCTTATCCATTTATAAATAGTGAACTTTTCAGAACTATTATTGAAAAACTCAGATTTATTCATACTTAATAAACAAATCTAATTTGTTATAGTAAATTGCATAATATAGAAATTCGGAATGACAGCAAGTAATGGACGTATAAGTAGCCGATTTATCACTCCCTTAATAGTATATGGACAACTACTACCTTGTCCACTTATATTTATTATTTAGATAAAATTCTTTATTATTTTATATGTTACTTAATTAAATCAAGACAATAAATATTTACATAAATTTATATTTAATAAATATGACAATACTTTAATTAGTATTGAATCAAGTTTGATATGCCACCAGGAGTGGTGGTCAAGTGACAAAGAATTCTGCCCGTCATCCGCAAGGTACCATATTTAATAACAATGCATTTATATGCAACATACCACATTTGTCAATAAATACATGTCATTTAACTGTTGATAACAAAGTTTGACTCAGCTCTTTTTATGAAATATTTTTAATATCAACTTCTAATGTGAATATTTTTTGGTTTCATGATTTTTATAGCATATAGTTTAAATAAACTACTATAAAATTTTAGGCATTAATAGTTAAATGATGCCATATGTGTATTTTTGATGTCCTTGCATGAGAATTCAATGCTTCCTAGTTCTTTGCATTATTATATGAACCTGATTGAACTATATTTTAACTAAATTGCATGAAAACATTTCATGCATACCTGGATGACACATATTATTGGATAATCAAGTATTTATCTTATTTTTGTTTTAGAAATTTAGTAGAAGTACTATTTAAGTGGATTGTGTATAGCATTTATCGTTGAATTGCAAACAATCAGGATATGACGCATGACAGATTGAAAAATCAAAAAAAAAAATCACATGTCACAAACATATGAATGAGATAAAATTTAATTTTTCAATTCGTTACATGATGCATTGTTAATTGATGATATCTATTTACTTAGGCTGTGTTTGGTTTAGGGAAAATTTGGTCGAAAATAAGAAGGAAAATTTGTGAGAAAATGATAATGAAAGTTCGTAGGAAATTAAATGAAAAATAGAAAGGAAAATTTACTTAAAATAAAGAATTTTTTAGTATTTTCCATCATTTTTTACCTTGAACCAAATAAAGAAAAATAAAATGGATTCCATTAAGAAAAAAACTTTCCTCCAAATTTTTTCTAAACCAAACACACCCTTAGTGTCGACATAATCCCCTTGAGAATTCCTCCCATTACACTATATATAGAGAGATTAAATTGTATAGCGATGGCTTGTGAAATAACTATATCACAAAAAATTACTCCAGAGATCAAACCTTAAGAAAAAAATGAAAAAGATTGATTTGAAAATTGTCTTTGTGTGCTTAGTTATATTGGGGTGTTTTCTTCAGGATTCGAATGCATTATACTTCAGGGATTGCTACAGCAAATGTCTTACAAGATGCATATTTCAAGCTGAAGGCCGTGGGCAGTAGCAAATATGTTTCAACCACCAACGTGAAAGATCTTTCAGGTGATACTGCTTTATATATATATTTTTTAATTTTTTAATATAAAATTAAAACGGACACATTTAATCGTTAGAATTCGAATACTAAAAGTTGAGATTGTCAGGAATAACGCTCTCCCACTTTATCATCAGGCTATACTCCTAATGGCTGCTTTTTTATACATTACGCTCTTTCATCTTATATGATCTGATATGCTGGATTTATTCTTTGCAACCTAATATTGTGAATTCATTTTTCTTCTTATTGAATTATAAGAACAGACATAATTTATTTTGAGATATTTGACGCTAGGGGATGTGCTTTCATCGCGTGTTTCAGATGCAAACTAAGTTGAGAAGAGTGTTGAAGGTTGTGATGGAAATCGCAATGCCAGAAGTTAGGCCGCCTACCGATTCCTCCCTTGTAATTGACAGTTAAAATAAATTTTATGCTGCATAATAAATATTTTCTTAAGAATTGAATAGTGTGATATTCTTTTCCTTAACATAAATTAATTTTTTATATCATATCATACCATAAATAAAAAAAAACGGCAGACTTATTCTTAATTATCGTTAAATGGGAATATTGTTACATCCACACTATTGATCAAAATAAGTAATGTTGGCATTTACAACAGATATTAAAAAAAAACTGACATGTAAGCATCTGTCCTTCATAATCTATCGTCCTTATATATACAGTTTGGGTTTTTAGAATACTTTAAAAATGGCAGTTAAATTAATATTATTACATCATATTGTATTGCAAATAACTGCAATAGGAAAATTAAAAGAAGTTGACTAACATTACTAGTTACTAAACTAAAAAAAGTCCATAAATAAAACTAGAAAATTAGCCTTTTCACATAAAATTCTAATTGTAATAAAATTTTGTAATCTTTTTTTATAAAAAAACACTTCATTGGGAAAGATGGAATATACAGGAATGAGAATGTTTAGTTAAGACAAGATTACAAGAAACCTGAAATTAAGGAGATCACAAAATAAGGAATTAAAGTCACGTTGGATCAACAAGATGATCCAGCTTCATAGCTTTGAACCAATAGCAATTACAAGTAGAGACTTTAATACGTCTAAAACAACTAGTCTTGTAATAGCTGTCCTAAATAGTGTATGAAACAACCAGATGAATTTTTCATGAATTCATTTCATTTTTCTTTATTTAGTTAGAAATAAAAAATGTATGAAATATTGCTCAAACACTTTTTATTTTATTAAAATTTTCATCTAATTTTCTTTATTTTAACTTTTCCTAAATCAAATAAGGAGTTTCTTCCCATTTTCATTCAAAATTTTCTTTCTTTTTAATTTTTCCTAAACCAAACACAACTTTAGCGTTGCTCAAATAATGGAGGTATTAGAAGAACAAGTACGGTGGTGACGAATTTCAAGCAAGTCATGAACAAAGATGCATTGTGCCTACTGTGTAAGATCAATCCTATGTATAAACGCCCTCTCATAGCCAAGTTATCATGACATCTCTGTTATAGAAGAGAATTTATGTTTTGGCTAAGAAAGTTTGTTACACCGTAACTTAATGTGCTAACTGTGTAAGATAAATCCTATGTTTTGTGATGCTGATTGGGGGAGCTGCACCGAAACTCACCGCTCGATCACAGGCTATTGAGTTTTTCTTAGCAATTCTTTGGTATCGTGGAAGCGCAAGAAGCAACTAGTAGTTTCTCGGGCATCTGCAAAGGAAGAATATAGAGCATTAGCGAATCTTGCCTATGAAATAACTTGGCTACTACCTCTTCTCAAATCACTTCAGGGTGATGTGGTTACTCCAGTTTCTGCCTTCTCGGAGAGGAACTCTGCATTTGCAATTGCTCACAATATTGTTTTCCATGACTGTACAAAACGTGATGATATCGACTGCCATTCTATCCGGAGTAAGATTGTTGATGGCACGTTGTAAACGTTACAATTTTGATGGGGGGGGG
>NQLW01000844.1:147157-172055 GCA_002312845.1 Kalanchoe fedtschenkoi
GTGGAAGAACAATTTTGATGGATGAAACAATGTCGTTCGTCGAGGTGGGAGTAAAACTTGTCTGTGAAACGGTGTCGTTGAGCTATGGCGCCGTTGCACAAGTTTGTGAAACGCTATGATTTCTATTTATAAAGCAATAGCAATATGCTTCTGTTTTGTTTCAGAATAGCTATATATATGCCTCCTACCTGTATTGATTTAGATCAAATTTTTCAATACAAATGGTTGTTATTTAGCCTGTGGTTCCTTACTTTTCAAAACCCTAGATCTGGTCTCACTCGCCAACCCTCAGATCATTGTCTCTCGCATGGACTAGCCCATAAAATGAAGTGTAGAAATTCAGCCACCACACTGAATCCTCATGGGTAGAAAACCGTAAAGAGGAGCAAAAGAGCTCCGGACGCGTGATGCACAACCCAACCACCTGAGTTGCCTTCATTGCTCGCTAACCTATCCATATTCAATATGAGACCTTCCATCATATCCCATGAAACTCATTTGACCTGAGGCGAAGCAACTAGGCAGACCGCTATATGGAGAGCCAGCCGAGTTTTTTTTTCTTTTGGCCCTCCTTCAAACTTTTTTTTTCCAAATGACATTGTATGAGAAAAGTTTACCGAAATGACCTACTTTCAGAGAATCGCTGTCTGCTGTTCTGATTGGGCTATCTAGTCAGTAGACAGGTGGATATGTATCAGTTTCAAACTACGGTAAGACCAAGACCAACGCTATTCCAAACAGCGGTTCTATTTGAAGTCCAACTGTTGTTTGAAACTAGTACTTGTCTTAATCCAATCGCTATTTTGAACCTCGGTTATGTAATATATGGAAAAATGTAAAGACACCAAAATTATAATTATTCAAAATATGGAGGACTTGAATCGAATTAAAATAAAAATAAAAATAAAACCCTAATTAAATAATTGTATGTCTACACTAGAAGGTTACATTGTGCGGAAGAAGAAGACGGAGCTGCCATGGAGCGGCCTTGGTCATTCACCATCTTCGTTCTCCCTCTCGCATCTCATCGTCTAATTAATCCTCGTCCGCTCGTTGGTTTTCGTCATAGAAAAGTGCTAGAGGTTTCTTCCCTATGCAATTGATTGTTTGGTGATTTCAAAGAGACTTCAATTGGTGAAGGGAACTCAAAATTATTTTGGGGTTGCTTTAAGGTGTTGGTACTCAGGATAAGGTCTGTTTTGGGGGCGATAATGCTTATTGGTTGAGATGGTTGAGAATGGAGCTGGAGAAGATGGTTGAGGAGAAAAGTTCGGACTCAGAGAGCAGCTGCAACAGTGAAGAGGCTGAGATGGCCGCCTAATGAGGTAATTGATCAGCTGCTGCGATTTTGACCGAGGAAAGAAAAATAGTTTTATTATGTAGTTTTGTTATATCTGTAAAATTAGTATTCATTGCTTGTTTGGAGTGATTATTGATTCTAAATTGTTCTACATGAAAAGAGCTTTCTAACCATATAATTTCGGAATCTAGTTCAACCGGAGTAAGGAGATAATTAGGTGGAAAGGTAGAAGCAGGAAGCTGTCTGTTTGTTTTCAGCAGCTTTACCTACTGACTTTGGATAAAGATATCTTTCTGTTCTGATATCATAATTGAGTAATTCTTTTTCTAAACATGTTTTAGGCGAAACATAGTTTCTAGAGATATATGATATGTTTTCTACTTCCAAGTGGTTAGGAAGAAATAATGTCTCGAAGTTATAGGTTCAAATCTGTCTGTTAGAATTTGACAGCTCATGCATCTAACTTTGAGGGTCTGAAACTTGAGTTTACAATATCCGAATTAAGCGATTCTTGAGTTTAAACTATTTAGCTCGAAACAAGCTTTCTACCGATATAAAAATCATAAGCTAGTTATGTCTGGTTATGAAGTTATTAGCTTCCAAAGTTAGACTATTAAATCTGTTTTTTAGGAGTTAGTGATAAGATTTTAGGCTTGTTTTGTCGTCCTTATAGAATGTAAAATTGTAGGTTATAATGGAGCATTATTATTGCTCAAGTTCCTTAATGATTGTTGGATTGGCTCAGAAGAGGCGAGTAAATAATTCCTACGTATTTCTTTCCGTACAAAATTTAATATGTGATTGATAACGAAATATATTGGGTATAATACGTGGATAATATATACCTACGTGGAAAAGTGAAACTATTACATTGAACATTCATTCATGTGCATATACGCTGCATCATGTCTGCGATGTTCTGTTTCTGCGATAATATCGCGTTCTGTTTCCGTGATGATATCACGTTCTGTTTCCGTGATAATATCACGTTTTGTTATATGAATGATTTTATGATCTGGATCGGCAGTGACGACTGCCTAGCCAAAAAGGGCTTTCCGTCGCAGTTCATGTCTGTCACGCATTCACGTTGCATTGACATATGCCATTTTGATGTGATGTTAATGAAATATATGTGCAAATAAAATGATAAATGACCCCCCTATGTACACAATAATAGTACGAACGGTGAGCGAGCCGCATGTTATAAGTATAATATCAATTTAAAATAAAAGAAATCCCCCATTCGGCTCGCCAAATACGTAGCGAGTTGTTTACTCATAGAGTGAGTCTTTTGACTCACCCCCCAATATTTAAATTTTCTTTTCAGATCAGTAGTCGGTTAGCGACGAAGGTGTTTGAGTTAGCAACGAGCAAGCTCTTCGATACAGTTTCATCCAGCCTTCAGTCAACAGTTATTTAATTTGTGTTACCTAGTCATCTCTTTAGTAGTTGCTCCGATGTACTTGGGTAAGATTTTGGGTTGTTTTTGAATAGATTTAAATTGCGAATGTTCTTTTATTAGTATGTTGAACATTTGACTTTGACTTTTCTTCGCTGAGGCTTGTTTGACTAAAAGTCAAAAGGACAAGTCAAACGCCTTCGCGATCCACATTTTTCGGGTCGTGACAAGTTATAGCTCTCTGAACTTTTTGGTGCATTCGAGCCCTATTTAAAATAGCAATTCGGTTTGGCCAAACAACACTGTTTGATTGTTCAGCCAGGAAAAACTACACCGATTAGTAGAGATAGCATCGTATCGGTTTACTCTAACCTCTATTTGAAATAGCGGTTGGGTCAGATTTGAAAATCAGGAACCACTACCAGAATCAAAAAATTTAGCGGGATAAGATTTTCGGACAAAACATGGTCCGAAAATTTTTTTCGGATGTATTTCGGCTAATAAGAGGATTTTTACCGGGTTTTGGGTTAAAAACGGGTGCTTTTCGGACCACTTTCTAACCACTGTCGGGATCTTTTGGGGTTCATTTTTTCGGGTTTGTGGTGGAGTTAATACGGGTGTACAGTTTGAGGGTCAATTTCGGGTATTTTCGGACTATTGGATATATTTTCGGACCATTATCTAACTATTTTCGGACCATTCCAAATTTTTTTTGGATTTGTTCAAATAATTATGCAAATAATTATATTTAAATTTATTTTTTATTTTTTCAGATTTGTTTTCGGAATATTTTCGGAATTCAATAATTTTTTTTCGGTTCTCTTTCTAATTTTTCTCGGACTAATTATTTTTTTATAATTTTATTCTTAATCTTGTCCTTAATCTACGGATTCCCTTCGGACCATTTACGGAAATTTTGAGGATTAAGACCAATTTTTTTCGGTTCTTTTTCTAATCTTTTTCGGACTAATTATTTTTTTATAATTTTGTTCTTAATTTTGTCCTTAACTTACGGATTCATTTCGGACCATTTACGGAAATTTTGAGGATTAACACCAATTTTGTTAAATTTTGTTCACACTAATTATCTTTATCCTAATTTATTTTCGAACTAATTTTCGGACCAATTCTCATTTGTTTCGGATCACTATTTTTAGACAAACCCTAAAACACTCCTCCATTAAACCGAAAATGAATTAAAAAATATATGATCCGAAAGAAGTCCTCTATTGTCCCTCTATTTTTATATTTTTTTAATCCCATTACCCCATTCCCGAAAAACATCCGAAACAAAGCCCGAAAGAAAATTTTTCGGATTTGATTGTGGGCCGTTTTCAGAGTTGTTTTTTGTACCCGAAAAAATATATTTTTCTGATAACTTTCGGACTTATTTCGGATAATTTTTTATCCGCAGAAAAAAATTATTCTGGTAGTGAACCCCCTTCTCTCTTCTTCTTCTTCTTCCCATGCTCGAAAATTTTAACGACTGCAGCGGCGGTGACCAAGCGGGATGAATCAACCTAAGGCGATCCAACGAGCAGAGCTTCAGTGATCTGGTCAGTTAGTTTGTGGAGGAGTATATTTTAGTCGAGGAGTACAAATTTTTTTTCCTAATCTTTAGATCTAGCAACGCCATTCGTGTTGCCATGACTCATTATTTGTACGGATTGGTTGGCTTATGTTATTTGGATATATTGGAACTAGGAATGGGTATTGGTAATTTGTTTGTAGGTATGGATATGGTAGAGGGTTTGTATGGCTATGTTTGTGAATTTCTTTGTAAGTTGTTGTTTAGGGGTGTTCAATCTATTGTTTTGATAACTATGTGATGATGTTTACATATTTAGTTGTCATACCTACCAATATTTCAAATTTCGACGATGCAGTTATTGAACCTTAGAGACTCGTGATAATCTGGTGATAGATGAGTACAATAATGAGCAATTAGAAATCTTAGATGGAGATAGTGATGAGAATGACCAAGCTGCGGAAGATTTAGCATACAATTTGTTTGGTGAGGAGAATATTGATGATGAACTTGAAGATGTTACCAACGAAAGTGGGTTTAGTGGCGGACACAATGAGTATTTTGAGATTAGTCAATCTTCTAGTTCAGTGGAACATGAGCATAGGAGTGTCATACCCGAATATTTAAACTATCCGGCCTTAAAGACTTGTCAAAATGGATGGATGAGGTCAAGATGCCTTTAATCAACCAGAATTCTGATGAAAATGAGTTTACAAGGGGCAACTCTTTGTAATAAAAGGAGATGTGGTTCATGCATGTCAAGCGTATTCTTTAAAAATCGTGTGGAATACAGAGTTGCTAAGTCAAATCCAGAGTTGATCAGTTTGAAGTGTCGATGAAATGGTGAAGACGACGTTAATTATAAATGGGATTTGCGCGTATTTTGAAGAAGCGATCATTGATGTTTGTTTTGAGTGTGTATAAAGGACCACACACATATGAATCGGATATAATTTTGAATGACAACATCCATCACAACAAAAACTTTATAGGATTTGAGATGATGGATTCGGTGAAAGAAAATTTACGCTTTTCTCTAGCTCAAATTGTTAATTATTTCAAGAAAAGCTACGGACATGAGATTTCATATTTGAAATCATGGAAAGGGCGGCAGAACGCAATAGAGAACTTGTTAGGTAATTGGGATGAGTCATTTGAGATTTTGCCTGTGTACATGCAAATTGTTTAGAAGTCCAATTCTGGTACAGTTTTTTACTGGTGCACTACCACAATAGATGATGAAACGGTGACCATTGATAGGGATTTTTAGGCATTTGCACCAGCAATTAAGGCTTTCAAACATTGTCATCCAGTATTATCGGTCGATGGAACACATCTTTATTGAAAGTGGAAGAGGATTGGGAGAGGATGCCACTGGGACGACCCACACGAGACGACATTACTAGATCGGGCTGCTAAGGATCAGATAGAGGAGAGTGATCTGATGATGGCCCCATCCATCGCTTACGGGTATGTGTTTTTATCACTTGTCATGTAGTTAACGATGTTTGTTTGAACTGTAAATCTTATACCATTCATATTTCTAACAACAATCGATGGGGAGGTACATGCGCCTACAGACAGTCACCCCGTCAAGTACTGATCTTCTACTGAGATCAACTAGACATACAGAGCCCGATAGATTTGCGATGGACACCATACATGCCGGAGCAACTTCAGGGTCTTAGTCCATTTTACGTACAGGGGAGTGAGATCTGGATGGCTGAGGTTCCATTAGTTTACTTCGATGTCGTAGAGTGGCACTATCCGAGGCGAGTGACTCGCGAGTTCGGGTGGCAGCCCAGTATACCAGATAGGCCGTGACATGGTCATAGGGAGCTACATCAGGTTTCCCAAAAAAAGATAAAGTTAATTAGAGAGTTGAGCATGCAGAGTCGATATCGCTATGAGATGCACGTGATCAGTATGTGGTACAGGGAGCTGAGGAATGCGAAAAAGGTGCTTTACGGGAGTACACCGATTGGTATGATAGGATTACCCGCCGCATTATTCAGCCGCCTATAGTTCAGGCCCCCACATACCAGCCTTTCTCACTTGACTATGCTGCACTGGTTCGTAATATAACAATGTGTTAACTTATACTTAAACATCTATAACATATTCACAATTATTTATTTTCCTGCATTTACAGGTCCATTCATAATTGCGTAGCTGTAAGGCAGCGGCCGAGGTTTTCGTCAGTGATGCTAGCTTGCATGGTAAGAGGATTGTGCAGGACCTCTTTCACACATGTCGTAGAGAGTTGGAGGGCGTCAACGAAGCTGCTCGACTTAGGATTGATCCAAATACTAATAGACTACAGGCTGGTATTTTTAATGTTAGAAATATTTCAATCTACTTACAACGCGTCACATATTTGTAAAATTCTTTTTTTCAATGTTTCAGATTTGTCACAGTCATCTGTTGATGCTAAATCAGACAATGAGTTCGATGATGATGGAGATCATGGAGTGACTCTGTCACAGGTCACACAGATGACCTAAGAACAGGAAAATATTTAGCAACAGCCAAGACAGTCCAAGCGCGTTACGGTTACAAAAGGCCCTTGGACTCCTCGTACTTAGTGGCTGGAGATTTCAAACTTTCAAACATTTCAATGCAAACTTGTTCTTCCTATTTTCTAAAGTAGTGACTCGAGAATTCTTACAACTTAGTTGATTTTAATTGATTCAACTGTTTCATATTCAATAATTTTAAAAGTTTATTTATAATGAATTAATTTATAAAATAAGAATTAAGTATGGGACCTCTAACAAAAGAACTTAAATAGAACAACATTAATATTCCAAGATTTGATCCAACCGCTATTTCAAACATCGGTTGGGGATTAATGAAAAGGACACCGTCACACCGCATTGCTGCAATTGTTTCGCGCCAAAGCAGTGAACAGCGACGCATCGCGTAATCAGACCGTTGTTTGAAACAGCGGGTGCACTTAAACCGCTGTTTCAAACAGCGCCTTGTACGCACCAAAAAATTCATAGAGCTAACCTAATTGAACTGTTATTCGAAATAGCAGTTGGATTAGGACAAGTACGAGTTTCAAACACCGATTGGACTTCAAACAGAACCGTTGTTTGAAACTTTGGTTGGCATTAAGCCAACCACAGTTTGAAACTGGTACTCATCCACCTATATACTGACTGGATAGCCTAGTCACTACATTAGTCGAACCGCTGTTTGAAACAGTGATTCTCTAAAAGTAAGCCATTTCAGTAAACTTTTTCCATGCAAGTCCATTTGGAAAGAAAAATTTGAAGGAGGGCCAAATGATAACAAAAAAACTCGAGCCTGGAAAGACAAGAAATCTAGAAAGAAATCTTTGGATGTAGGTCTATAAGACGAAACCAACAAACTCAACTATTGTTGGATCTTTTGTCGCCAAACCCTAGGCATAATGCTATCCTCATGCATTCATTACGCAAAGTGGTGGAATTAGAAATTTTACTTTGAGGTAAAAGAAAACTAAAGCTAAACGAGTTACAAAATTTAAAATTTATTTTTAAGTTTAATAAAGGAACAAAATTTTTTTAAGCTCCATGAGATACAAAAATACAAAATATAATATTTTTAAACATAACTTGGGATACGAAAATTAAAAATATATTTTTTTAATACATTAGGATCTGTTTGGTTTGGGTTGAGAGCTGTGCTTGCTGTCCACCCAGTTGCAAAAACCAAATTTCCTATAATGTGCAACCAATTATAGATGTAGTAACAAAATTCAAGTAAGGGCATTTTGACAAGGAATACATGCCCAAAGGAGTAAAAGATGTTATCACCTCTAGGCTATTCAACACTCCACCAAAAAAAACTCTAAACTTCACGAGTTGATCTTGGATGGATATGGTCCACCGTGTGAACTATGGACAACCACTTGTGAGTTGTCACATTTCAGTTTGACCAACCACATGACATGTTGAAAAGTAAAAAAAAGAATCAATGTATACTTGTCACTTGTCAATTTGATTTTCATGCGAAACGTGTCATATTCTAATTGAAGATGTCGTCCACCCAAGAATTCCTCAAACTTTAAGCTAAATCTTCATAAATGAATAAGTCATGCACCGATTCACAAGTAGCCGAGGCTCAACATATGAACTTTGATGCAAGAGATATACGTTTGCCTTGAATTTGAGTATTGATAGGCGTTGCATTATTAACTGATAGGGTAGTAATATACCTTATTTTATGTACTTTAAACTTGGTATATTTGAGTCATTTCTGAGTGATTATGGATGATTTATAGTTAATTTTGTCTCTTGTAGGTTAAATATGAAGAATACATGCTTTTGAAGAGGAAAAAGATGAAAATAGTGCAAATTGGACTACAAAATCGGCCAAAAAGCCAAGTTCAGGGGTCAAACTGTCAAAAGAAGAATCTCAGAGTTAATATGTAAATATGGAAAACCAGAACTCGACCCAGACGGGCCAGAAATGAGTAGATTCAAATTCTGACGTTCCGAATCTGTTTTGGCAATAGGTTGCTTCCAAAACTCATTCAAATTACAAGATAATTACACTACCAAAATTTACCCTTTTACCGATTAATATTTACCGGTTAAAAAATAACCGATAAAATGTTATCGGTTAAAGTAACGTTTTAATTGTCGGTTAAAATTTGTATCGGTTAAACCCACGGTTATAATATCGGTTAAATTTTTATCGGTTAAATTTACGCCCGGAGGGAAATTGCAAATTATTTAACCGGTAGCCTAACCGATTAGGCTAACGGTTACCGGCTACCGGTTAAGCTACCGGCTGGGTTGAACCAGGCGGTAAATTTGGGAACCGGTCGGTTCAACTCGATCTAATTACTTATATAATAACCCATATAATACACCAAAAAATCTTTAAAAATTAAAATTTAATTATTCTTTATTTCTTTCTCACCTTATTTATTTGTCATATAACACAATTTAAAAACTAAACAAAATAAATTAATAATTATACATCCCTGTACTATAATTTATTGTCATCCTTATTGTCATCCTCCTATTGTCCCACAACTTCTGAAAAGTAATGAAATGAATTATCATTTCTGAATTATCATTCTATTGACAAGTCTTAAATGAATTGTCATTCCATACACAAGTGACACATTGAAGTGTCATGTCATGTATCTCCCTCTTTCGACATGCAAGCTCTCCATGTGGTTTAATTTAATTAACAACTTCAAGCTCTCCACTCCACGTGCCACTCCAACAACTCAAACCCAAGACTTTGATACTATATATACATGTAGTCATTATCCACACAAGTCCATCACCTCACTCTCAAACCTTTTCTCCTTCTTTCCCATATCATTCCCCCACATTACAAGTGTCTATCCCTCATAAACCTAAATCACTCCATATAATATGTCGTCATCCGGAAAATCTCAAAAGAAAAAAGGTATGTTTTCGAGATTTAGGCCAAAAGTTGTTCGCGAAACGGGTCCTCCTCAAAGACAACAGACCACCTCAAGTCAACCTCATGAAGATCCACCATCAAGCATCCCTTCCCAAAATACACCACGACCAGTTACATCTCAACATACACCACCAACCATCCCTTCGGACGTTCCCGGTGCTCCAGCATATGGTTATTCCTATGCGCCTATACCGTCTGTGAACCTGTTCCCTTCAATTTATGAAAATGTTTATAGACCCACATTTGAGCAACCAGAAATTCTTGATACTCAACTGTCTCAACAGCCAAGCCCTCCTGTATACCAACAATTTGAGCCATTCATGCACCCAGCACTGATGAGGTCGTTGTCATCTGGTACTCCTTCTCATATGGATTTTGGTTCTCCTTCACAACAGCAGGGGCAGCAGGCCGCCGTTGAACGTACTGTATTTCATTCACAACCGCAGAGACGGGGTTCCACTTCATAGCCTGATGCCGCCGGGAATGAGCAGGACTCCGAAACTAGTAGCGGAGAGGATGAAGAAGATGATCAAAACAGTAATGTGCGAAACGCATCCGAGGAAGAGTCGTTGGCACCAAGTGATGATGCATGTTTTGTCCCTGAAGACGCGCGATTCAAAGCCGGAAGAATAATGCCACGAGGAAGAACATACATCAAGCCCAAAGGAAAAAGCTTGTAAGTAAAAAATTATAATCGGAATTAATTCAGAACATACATATATTTATTTTTCACGCATGCATGTTTCAATAAAATAATTATTGTAAATTATTTTAATTACTAATGCCGCTATGTGTCGATATATATATATACAGCTTCAACCCACCAAATGTGTCAAAACGTATGCGTACCGAACTTCTTTTTGGGAATTGGAATGGTCCATATATGACATATCAAACTGCTCTACGGGAGGATAGAGATACATGGTGGAAGTTATTCCAGGTATATGCTACTAAAATTTTGTAAATTTTATATACTAAGAAAATACACCAACTAACCGGAATTGATAAATTTGTTTGAAATGATGCAGACAAAATATATGTGGAAGAAAAGTCGAGACTGGAAAGTGATGCACAACTATAAGAATAAAATGTCTAAAATTATATCTGACGTGTTCTATCAAGGGAGGAAGAAGCACCTCAACGATCCGAGTGCATGGAAACTGCCAGAGTTTGTTAGAATGGAGCATTCCGAGGCTATCTTGAATAAAATGAGGAATGATGAAGGTTATCTGAAACGATCTCAACGAGCACAACAAAATGCACGGGGGAGAACTCATGACCCGTACATCCATCATTTGGGTTCACAGTCACCCCATATTGCATATGAAAAACAACAGTCCGGAAGTCAAGAGATAATTACTCCAAATGAGTTTTATAAATATACACATACAGACAGGAGGACTGGGGTAATTAATCCAGAAGCTCTAAAGAAAGCGGTAATTAACCTAATATAATTATTCACTTGGAATTCTTATCATACAATGTATTATTTATGAGAGAACTGACACATTTATTTTTATTTTTTAAATTTAACGTACAGGAAGAAATGGAAATGGCTGTGGCTATGCTGAGTGACGGCGATCCAACTTTTGCTTCTCTGCATCCAATTGCACAACAAATGCAGATTTGACCATCAATCCATGGAACAGAAGGAAGCTCTAATGAGTACAGAGGTTTGGGCACTCAAGCTGATTATTTCCTTGAAAAATATGGTAATGGTGGATCTTACACCTCATGAGAGTCTTCCACTGGGACATCGGCACGTCGACCACATGCAGCACAACAGACAACACAACAACAAGCTGATATCAATGCACAAATTGCCGCACAAGTGGAGGTCACTGTCAAAGCTCACATGTACACACTGCGCAATCAGGATATTGCAGCACAAATTCAACGTGCTGTTGAAGCTCAAATGAATACACAATTTCGCAACGAGTTCAATCCTGACATTCAATCACTAATGGAAGAGAGGATTCAGGCCCAAATGTCAGATTTACGAGACCAATTGAAGACGGATATATATGCGCACTTCAACATTTGCGCCCGTTCCAATGTGCCATCACGACGATCACCTCACTAAATTTCATGAATCTTGTATGCCCATTACAATCCAAATATGAATTATGTGTACGTTGTAGCTCGAATAATTTTATATGTAAATAAAGATCGTGGTTAGCTATCTTCCCATCAAAATACTTATACAAATACTTATAAGGTGAATAATAACAAAAATTTAATTTTGCAACGAAAACTTGTAAATTTTGAGTACCTAAATTTAATGAAACACAAAAATAATTTAACGAAAATAATTATTTTTCAAACCAATTGGTGCCGGTTGGTTTGAAAAATAATTATTTTCGGTAAAACCAACAAATTGGTTCGCCGGTTGGACCGGCCAGCCGGTAAAGTAGCCGGTAACCGGGCGGCCAGCCGGTAAATTTTCAACCTATCCTCCATTTAATCCAAATCTCACACACACCAACCATTTCTCCTCCTAACTTTACATCCACCACCACACTCACTCTATATATATCCCCATTTATATTCTTTTCAAAACCCGTGCATATATGTCATAAATTCTTTTTCGTTACGGAGAAACTTCGTCCTCGATCTGATATGTGTTCTTAGTTTATATTTGTCGAAGGTATGAATTTTAGTATGTTTCATTATATATTTATATGATCATGTATACAGGTGGATTTACATGTCATATTTTTCAGACGATGAATCGACTTGTCATACAACGTTCATGGATGTACAATCATCATCCATCATCTGTATACGGTTACCGAAAAATTCCGGAATTTGTAGCGGGTTTGGAAGAGTTCATTAGCTCCGCTTATCTACATGGAGCTGTGTCTGTGGATAAGCTTTTATGTCCTTGCAAGCGATGTAAAAATAGAAAGTGGCATTCAGTAGACAGCATGAAGGATCACGTTTTGAGCAAGGGGTTTTTGGATGATTATTACAACTGGACGTCACATGGTGAAGCAATATATAATTGGGATCCCCCAGCAAATATATCAGAAGAACATGGGTTATTAGCCGGATGTGAATCACAGGGAGTACTACAAACTAACAATGAGCCTGATTATTCTCACAATTTTAATACATTAAATAATTTTCCAGAAGAGCGAGAATACTCAACACAATATTATTCTACACCATCTACCGGTGACAGCCAGCACCAGCGAAACTCATCAAATACTAGATTACTGCATGGGCAACCCTTATGGCCGGGGAACACATCTATTCACACAGATGTTTCGGTAAATATGCGAATGATGAATATAAAAAATGCTTCTAACATGTCTGAAAGCGTGTATGACAATCTATGCAGCTTCTTCAGCGATCTGTTACCGCCAGACAATACTTTTCCTCGTAACTTTTACGAGACTAAAAAAGTTGTAGCGAGATTTGAGCACTCATTTGAAAAAATTGACGCATGCGTTCGGAATTGCATGTTGTACTACAAAGAGGATGAGAAGTTAGAAGTGTGCAAATTTTGCGAAGAGCCGCGTTATAGACCACCAAGTTCAAGAGGTGTTTCCATTGCTCGTAAAAGTATGTTCTTTTTACCACTGACCCCACGTCTTAGTAGATTATTCCAATGTTTTGAAACAGCAGGCGAGATGACATGGCATAAGTTTGCAAAGTGGAACGACACAGATGTCATGACACATCCATCAGATGCTAAATCATGGAAGAATTTTGACTCCAGGTATCCACTATTCGCACAAGAGCCCTGAAATGTAAGATTAGGCTTGTGCTCTGATGGTTTCTCTCCATTTTCCACACATGGTAGTGGAAGGCAGTACTCGTGTTGGCCCGTGATTGTGACGCCATATAATCTACCTCCAAGACTTTGTATGAAACAAAGATTTTTATTTCTAACATGCATGATTCCAGGCCCAAAGAGTCCGGGGAAAAAATTGACGTGTATCTCCAACCTTTGATAGACGAGCTCAAAATTCTTTGGGAAACTGGGGTTCCTGTTTTTGATGTGTCGAAGAAGGAGACCTTCCAAATGCATGCTGCATTAATGTGGACTGTGAATGATTTTCCTGCTTATGCAATGCTATCGGGGTGGCAAACTCAAGAAAAACTTGCGTGTCCGGTGTGCATGCATCAAAATATTGCTAGTTATCTACCCAATGGACGAAAGACTACTTGGTTTGATTGTCACAGAAAGTTTCTTGATGCAAACCATCCGTACAGGTGGAATAAGACTTCTTTTCGTAGAAATACCGTGGAATATGGACAACCTCCTGTTCGTATTTCTGGAGAGAAAATACTTAATGAAGAAATACGCTGCTATCCCAAAATCACAGTTGCACCTGAAATGGGTAAGCTACCAGCATTTAATGATCATCGTCACAACTGGACGAAAAAGAGTATTTTTTGGGATTTACCATATTGGCAGCACAATGATTTGAGGCATAATCTTGATGTCATGCATATTGAGAAAAATGTTTTCGAGAGTCTTTTTAACACGATTATGAAGGTCTCGAAGCTGTCAAAAGACAATTTGGAGGCACGGAAAGACATAGCAACTATGTGTTACAGAAAGAGTCTAGAACCAATTTACGTTGGAGATAATAAGTTTGTGCTACCAAAAGCTAAATATGTCTTAGAAGATACTCATGCGAAGGAAGTATGCAAATAGGTGAAAGAGCTGAAGTTCGACGGCTTTGTATCAAACTTGAATCATTGCGTGGATGAGGATAATCACAAGCTGATTAACATGAAGAGTCATGACTGTCATGTATTCATGGAACGATTAATGCCAATAGCCTTCCATTGTTTTCTACCTGCACAGATTTGGAAAGCTGTGTCAGAGTTGTCGACTTTTTTTAAAGAGATTTGTGCATCTGCTCTCCGCATTGAGCGTTTAACGCAACTGAACACCAACATCGTTCTTACTCTTTGCAAATTAGAGACGCAATTTCCTCCAAGTTTATTTGATTCAATGGAACATTTGGTGATTCATCTCGCTGAAGAGGCATTATTAGGAGGTCCAGTTCAGTACAGGTGGATGTACCCCTTCGAAAGGTACACGTTTAACCCCTATAGTATAGCTTCATGCCATCATATTATTATAGTTTAATTGTGCTACTTGTCTTTAATATTGTAATGACGTGGTAGGTATATGCATGTATTGAAAAAGAAGTGTACAAACAGACGCCACGTCGAAGCTTCAATTGTACACGCATATATTCGCGAGGAAGCTGCATATTTCTCGCAATCATTCGAATCAACTTCAACCGCATCAACCTCGGAGACAATGGTTTCACCTTCAACTATCTTCAATTATCCAGGGGAAGCATCCGGATGGAATCGACCAGTCACAATGACTCATAAAGAGCGTAATATTGCTGAATATTTTATTCTCACAAATATTCCGGAACTACAACCTCTTATAAAGTACATACACCTTATGTAGCCATAACCTCACATAAGTCCATATTCAAGCATACATGTGAATTTAGTCTTCTTATTATTCACTTTACATATATGTATGCAGGTGGAATGCAGACTACTATAAGGATACATACGGAGATCAACTCAGTAATTATCAGTTACAAAAATTAATGACTGAGAATGTACCGGCGTGGTTTAGAAATTGGATTCAAATGCAAGGATCCAGTATATCTCTGTGGTGGTTGAAAGTAGCAGTTCAAGGACCACGCTTAAAAGCTCGCCGTTTCCAAAAATACCAAGTTAACGGATACAAATTTCGTCTTGGTGATTCTTCAACAAAGTTTAAAGAGGGTAGTGGTGTGTCCGTTTTAGGAAAAGATGATGATGGGAATGAAACAACGTGGTACGGAAATCTTATCGACATACTATAGTTGACCTATTCCAAAGAACCATTTCTGGCAATCGTCCTCTTCAAGTGTCGATGGTTTGATTTGAATCGGGTGGTGAATTTCGTAGAAAATGGATTGACATTAGTCGATAAAAAAGGATGTGCGACCCAGACTACGAACCTTATATATTGGCACAGAACGCGTCACTGGTATACTACACATCGATTCCAGGCTCCAATAACGTACCGAGAAGAAAAGATATGTTAGCTGTTCGTAAGGTAAAGCCCACTTCACAAATCGAATCAAATGAAATTGAAGAAGCCTTTCAAGAAGAACTTCCAGCACCAGGACAGGAAGTTCCATTCGTTTGGAGACTCTACTGTTTGAAATATATGTTTGATTCTGACTGCACTCTCACTAGCATGCTTACCCACCTTGCTCTAAGATGCCTAATGTTGTCGTCTTGAATTCCCAGCTTCACATAAAAACACAAAGAGCAGGTAGTCAATGCGCTAGCATCCATACTGTCCGAGGCATGTGGAATGGTGAAAAATGCGAATATTGATGGATGAAACAACTGATTTGATCAACATTATTCTTTCTCCAAAAGACACAACCTAACCCAATATCCTTATACAAAAGAACTGATGTTAGTGATCATGCCATCAAAGTATGCAATCTTAGCCCAACCTAGAAAGAGCATAACTTCAAGATAGGTAATCGGAAGAAACCTGCACTGAAGCTAGTATTGAGGAGAATGACAGCACGACAAGATCATCCTAGTATGTACTTCAAGAAGTAGATAACACTCTTCAAATAGCTAACAACTTGGTCAAGGTTCTCATAAAACCGCTTCAGAATATTAGACAAGAACCGAAAGGAAGATGCACCAACATTCACCATATTATCTACGAATAAGAGATGTGACGAAGGTTTAAAACCAAACCGATATAAAAGGCTACATCTCTCTATTCTTTATTGCTTTGTTGAGAAGGCTACTTTACACCTCTTGTGTAAACACAAATAGGGACAATGATAAAGGATCCCTCTGCTGGACTAGGACGCGCGAAATCAAGGATCAAATTACTATAGATTTCGTTTTCACCACGCTTTCATTTGTCATTCTTGAACTGTATATCAAGTTTATAAGACGAAGCGGATAAATAATAAAGCGTGGTAATTGATCAAAGTCACATACTACCACACTCAAAAGACAAAATATGGTAATAGGCATTAGTCAAAACAACATGTTAAATCTATTACCACGCTTGTTGTTATCAAACAAGATAATATGCAAAATTAAAAAGACAGCCAACTGAAAGAATATATATTCCCACGCTTAATATAAGGAAGCATGGTAATAAGTAAGGTTCAAACAACGGTCATTTTGAAATAATACTTATTTCCACGCGATTGTTTTTATTCAGCATGGTAAAAAATGGACCACCTGATTACCACGCTTCTTGACAACAAGCGTGTAAAATAAGTATTACTTTAGAACGACAATCGTTTTACTCACACTTATTATCACACCTCATAACAACAAGCGTTGTAATATATATTATTCCAAAACAACAGTCGTTTTAGTCCCACCTATTACCACACTTCATATTTTAATTTTTGTAATGGATATATTAATTTTAATATATATTTAGTAATTTTTGAATTTATCACTTTTTTGTACTATTATTTTACTTTTATTGTATTATTGTTTAATTTTATAACTTTTTGTATTATTGTTTGATTTTTATATTGATACTTGTCACAATATTTATTGTAAGAAATTAAGTTTTAGTTAAATGTTAGTCTCATATAATATTGATAATTATCATCCATTTTATAATATACATATAAAATAATTTAAAAATGCCTCATAAATAATTCATATCAATGATTATCTTCATTTTCATATTAAGATTAAACGCATTAAAAAATATTTAAGTGTACGTAATGTTTATGTCTGAAAGTTGATATTAGCGAACCCAATTTATAAAATGGACCAAACCAAACCTTTACATGCTTATATAGTGATACGAATGTAATTATATTCTAAGTCATAAATTTTATAATAATTAAATAAACTAATTTTACAAAAATCAATTGAAACTTGAAAGGTAAACAGTTATAAATAAATTCTAAAATTTCAATTTATAAATCCTAAATCTTAAACCCCAAAGCCTAAACCCCACACCCTAAATCAATAAAAAATAATAAGACATTTTGATGCTTTTGAAATTACTAATTAATATTCCATTACTTAAATAATAAATCACTAATTGTGTAATCAAATAAAATAATAAAAATATATTAAAGATAACTGAAGTCTAAAACTTAAAATCTAATTAACCAAATAAAAATATTTATACACTAAACCCTAAACTCCAATGGAAAAAAGTTCTTAACTCCTTAAATAATTAGATGATTTAAAAATATATAAATTTTTAACAAAAATTAAATTAATTAATTATCACACTTAATTCTCATATGTGTGGTAATCAGTATACTCATTACCACGATTATCACTCATAAGCGTGATAATAAGACTTTCATAATTATTGAATATTTTACCGTGACCCTTTTACCACGCTTGTGGATTACAAGCGTGGTAATAGGTGTGTGAAACAACGGCCAATGATTTAATCATGAACTTGATCAATGACTCATTTTTTATCCTAATCTTAAGTATACAGTTTTACCTTACCTCTTCTCATGTTTAGCCTTTGGGTAATTTTGACCTGGTAAGTTTTCTCCAACTCTTCAATGTTGATTTTTTTATTATCATAATTTTGTTTTTATTACTTTTTTTGTTTCATGCGGTGTTGCTTTTCAACATGGAAGCATGGTGAAAGCTCTATTTGGCATGGGGAAAGTGTTGTCGATTAGATATGTTGTTGTTTTTTGCAGTTAAAGTAAGTTTATCATTAAATAATTGGATTTCATTATGGTTGTGTCGAAATTGATGTTTATTGCTTTGAATGATCAATTGGCAGAAAGAAATTGAATAGCGACGAGTTCCTTCGCTACAAATAAGGTGAAGAATTTTAACGTAGTTAATAATTGAATTAATGATTTTTGTGATTAAAATCGTAGTTCAATTCGTATTTGTCATACCCGCATCATAGTCTTGTTGAATTTTCAATCAAATCAGCTATATGACTCAAAAGTTTAGGTTTGTAAGTCATCATTCAATAATTCAATATACGTCATCTCATCTTCTTTTTATTAGAGACATACTCAACAATCTCGCCCTCCCTCACTTGAGAAATGTCAAATGCTCCCCCTCGATCGATACTTCGTTATGTCTCTCCTTGTGGCATGTGTGCTCTTCATAAGTGCGCCTTCTGCGTCTTTCTCTCCTCTCTCGAGGTCTGACCCACATCTCAGACGTCATGCGACTCTCTCTTGCCATCCAGCTCACTCTCACTTTTGTGAGTCACTCTCTGTCCTACAACGTACATCATAAATGGGGTACCTTCACCCATGTCCTTGGCCTCCAACACGTGTTCACTTGTCCTAGATTGAACCGTCAACTCTGATACCATATTGAATTTTTGGGCGGCTCATACTGGATTGTGTTCTCGCTATGACCCAAAAACCTAGACTTGTAAGTCATGGTTCAACAATCCAATAAAAGTCACCTCCTCTTCTCACCACTAGCCGATGTGGGATATCTGTCAAGTGACATACTCAACAAGTCTCCCCAATTTATGTTAACCGCTTTGAAATTTCCCCATCCGCTCATATTGTAAATACAATTAGTATATAAGAAAATCCTATAAATATTTATATAAAAATACTTACTTATCAATAAGGTTTTTTTAATGGGTTCAGTCTATTACCTTTTATATTGAAATTTTTGTGCTCATTAATATATCGTCTTTCATTATATTTTACCCATTGATCTCTAAAATGAGACCGCTCAAATATAATTATCATTCACATTTGTCAATTTGATGAAATGGATCTTAAAATTCTCCACAATGCACAATATATCACTTTATGAATCACCATCTAAGTTTTTGGCATTTTGTTTCTTCAATTCTTAGTGTGAATATACTAAAATAGAAGGATTGTTTCGATTCACATTGGAGTAGTTCAAATCGTAATAAAATATCAATAATAATTTAGACTCCTTTTAAAAATTTCTCCACGTATTTTAATAGCGGTTAAATGGTTATCCGTGTTTAAACCAAAATTTAATGGGTATGAGGATAATTTTGATTTTCACATACCCCAATAATTATGATGCGGATATGGTTTTAATACCTCTTGAGGTAGATACGGTAGGTTAATGTCACTAACCGCCTTGAACCCATCTTGTTTCCATCCCTATTTCGGTGGGCCACATACATTTTTCTCCATTTTGTAAAAGGAAAAATTTTAAATAACTTTAAAGTATCATCTCTTATCCGAATTTGGTATGAACTACAACAATTTTTAAATAAATTACAAGGTGCATTTTTGAACAAAAAATACAATATACAATTTCGTCTAAACATTTTCAATCTCACTAACAAAGAGTCACATCAGAAATCATTTCCAAATAAAAAACCTCATCCATAGTTTCCTCCGTCATCTTCTTCATCATCAACAACTTCCTTCGTTAACTCCCTTCCTTTGCCTAAATCTCTTTGTCGTCATTCTTTGCCTCCATCATTGATCCAAAATCACACAATCCACAAATATAGAACACTACAAAAATTAAACTGTTCTCTAGCAAAAAATAAGCTGGCCAAAAGTTGGCCGCTAAAATTTTTGTGATATTTTATATCAATTTTCAGTGAACGTAGAGACAAAATTGATATTTTGTGCTTCATATAAAAAAGTTTATGCTTTGCTGGAACATGCCTGAAAAATTCGGCCAAAGTTTTGTGACTTCCGACCATCTTATGTTTTTGCGATGCATTTTATTTAAAATTTATAAGTTGATGAAAAGTCCCCCAAAAATTGGATGGAGTTTTCTGGTAATTTTTCGGCCAACTAAAAAATAAATAAAGTTCAATGAAATGTGGCCGAGAACTGACCGAAAAAGAGATATCAAAATCAGACCAAAATCTAGTACAGTATCTCAATCTCTGATGCAATTTCATGTTCGTCTCTCTCACTTTTAGTTTAAAATTACTTACACACCCTACCTAAAATTACTCATTATTCGGCCATGCTTTTGGACTAAAAAATGGCTAAAAAAATGAATTTCAGCCACATTTTATGTCAAATAGAAGTTGGCTGAAACGCGGTGCCAATAATATATTTTTGCGACCTTCCTGCCATGTTTCGGTTGAAGTTTTCGGCCAAGTTAAGACTTTTTCTCGACCATTAATGGTTTTCTCATCTTTTAACCACTTTTTTGCTAGTGTTCGGCCAATCCAAATTTTTCGTACAGTTCCGACCTCTCTCTTTCGCCGTATTTTAAGCTAACTTTCGGACATCTATATGTCCTCATAACCGGTCTCTTCTGGCCATTCGGTTTAAAAGAATTTGGTGTGTTTTCACACCAACAAAGAGAAATAAAACTTATAAAAAATATTTCAAATCCATTTTATAGCCGGTTTTGCAAAATGACAAAATAATTTAAAAACTCATTTCACAAGAAATTAGTACGCAATATAAGTTCGCCACTCCAGATCAATGATACATCCAATAATAGGCAACATAAAACTTGATTATACTCTAATACATACAATAATTATATATTTTAATACTACATTTACAAACTTTCTTACTTTACAAGCTTATAATTCCGTATAAAAAGTATAACTAGGATAAAAAGCTTCTGAATTATCTTTTCGTGCAAAACTTATGTCTGGAACTTTGGCGAATTCTTTAACATGCAATATTTACCAATGTGAACAGTGAGCGTGATGACCTTCAAAATAATATTAAATCTTAACAGTTTCATGAAGGAATCTTATTTTAAAAAAACTACCCTAAGAAGCTATAAACAACAAAGATGATTTATTAATAAAAAATACATGGCTCACATTATTATTTTTTATATAATATTCATTTCCTTCACACAACCCTTCTTCATCCCATATTATAATTTACTTGAGGTCAACAAAAATATGTGAAATTGATGCATAAATAACAGCTAAGGAATATTGATTCCAAGCTAAAACTAAATTGATAAAAATAATTTTTTAAGGACAGACCTTGCAATATTCTAATTTCATTCCCAACTCATTCCAAATATCTCTCTATCATCATATTAAAAAATAATCTCACTATCAAATGAGTTATAGTCATTTAAGTTAACTTTTTTTCCTAATAATAAATTTCTTTGTGATTTATTTGTCACTTTATTCTCAACATGATACTGATATTTTTATTAATATCTTTGGGAACTAACATCTTTAAGTGGCTCGTCGTAATTGTGGTAGTCTTTACTCCCCTCACAGTGGGTAATTTTTCAAGTAATTATGTTTTTTGTGATTTATCTCGTCAAGACACTCTATGGTGACCTATGGCGAGATTATGTAAACATCATTTTCTTAACCACTTCAATTATACAAAAAATATGAAGACATTTTCTCTTTTAACTTTTAGTCAAACCATCCCTGACCACTTGATGGCAACGTACCATAGAGTTCACTCATACCTACTCAGACACCACAATCATTAACTAAGTACTTGTTTGAAAAGGAGGAAATAAAATAAAGAGGTGAGTCAAAATGAATCAGTGAGCAGTAATCCTCACGTACAACAGTGAGCCGGGGGGATTCATTTTCTAATATTCAAGGTACATATTTCTCATTAAATTATATCATTCGTAGTATACACGTATAAGTGTGAGATGACTCATCATATCCTAGTTTGAATATAAAATAATATTTTGACATAATCATAGAATGATTCAATTCAGTTGCAAGTGTGTGCAGGATGTGATGCACAAGCATGAATTGTGACGTAAAGCTCTATAATTGGCTCGGCAGTCGTCACTATGGATCTAGATTATAAAATCAATCGTATATCAAAATGAGCTATCTTTTCGCATAACAAGACTTCAAAGACATGATGCAGCACGCATGCATGAACGAATGCGTAATATGACATTTCACTTTTCCACATAGACATGTACATCATATTTCTAACACAATATTAGTAATGTATGTACTATACTATTATATAGAGTGCGTGAGAAATATGTACTCACCTCTTCCGAGTAAATCCAAAAATCTTCAAAGAACTCAAGAATTGATAATGCTCCAATATAACATACAATTTTACATTATATAAAAATCACAAACATAACTAAAATCCTCTCAACAATAACTCATCCACCTAACAAACTTTAGAACCACACATTCTTAAACATGTATTTGAAGGTCTAATTTTGAAAGATAATAAATTCAAAATCAGATGCAATTAGTTTATGATTTTGATATAGGCGGAAAGTTTATTTTAAGATAAATATTTTGACTCAAGAATTATCTAATTTGGATTTCGATAACTCAATATTTAAATCCTCAAAGTTGGATGCATAAACAATCAATTGTTTTAGGTAAATTCAAACCTCTAACTTCGAAACATTTTTTCTTTCTAACCAGGTAGAATATATCATTAAAAACTTCATTTTACGTGGAACAAGTTCAAAGCAAGTATTACTCAATTCCAATATCAAAACAGAAAGATATCTCTATCCGAAATTAAAAAAACAAAACTGCTCAAAACTAGCAGACAACTTCTTACCCCTGCCCGTAAAAGTTTAAACTATTATAATACTGTTGAATTGGCAAACCCTAGGTGATTGTCAGGCGATTAGCGAAGGCAGCCGATGTCCTCTCCGGTGCTGGCTTCGGACGGCGACCCCCCCACGACGCAATCCCCACCCGCTCCCCTGATTCCGGAGAATGCGCATTGCATCGATGGCGATGTCAAGTCCGACTCAGGTTGGCATCCAGACGCCGGACGGGAGTCATGGGAATCAATTGTGGCTGGAAAAAAACGAATGGAGAATGGAATTCAATTCAATTCTGAGTCATCTCATGCGAATGGATCTGAGCTCTTCCTAGCAGAAGATATTTGGAATGAAGGGATATCAGATTGGGATACATCTCTTGTCGGGTATGGATTTGGTTTAGCCCCTTCATTGTTTACCATGAGAAACTATGTCAGGAAGCGATGGGGAGACGAGCGTATAATTACAGTTCAAGAATAGAACTGAGGAGTTTTCTTATTCTATTTTGAGTCGAAGTCGGACATGGAGAATATCCTGGAAAAGAGTCCATGGTCTTTCAATAATAGGCCTCTAATCCTCCAACCATGGCACCCAACTTTGAATCTAACCTGAATACTGCCAAGTCGATCCCTGTCCGGGTGAAACTTCCCAACCTCAATCTTCACTTGTGGAGGCCGAGGGCATTGGAGAAAAGACTGCAATATGCCTTGGTTTGTGTTGAGATCAATGCTGATTTTGAACCCCTCCATGAAATTAGTATTCATGGCCCCAAAGGCATCATCATCAACCAGGCAGTAGAATATGAATGGAGACCCAACAGATGTTCAAATTGCAAAATCTTCGGACATAAAACAGAGGGATGTTCTAAGTTTTCGAAACAGCAATGGGTGCCAAAGTCTTTTGACGCTCCAATGCAAAATCCTATCATCAATGAGGATGAAAGCCCTGCCTTATTTGATCACCCAACTCCCATAATACCTAATGATTCCTATGTTTCTCAAACAAACATGCAAATAGTATTAGTCCCTGGTGATGATAGTGTTATTGTTCCTGCCCAATCCCCACCATCCAAATTCCTCCAGCCAATACCAACTCTCCTGTCTCGGATCCGAAAAGCATACCCTCCAATCCATCAACGACTAATACTCCATCTCCAATTATGGTTCTTTCTCAATCAGACAATCTTCACACGCCTACCAAAGTGTACAACTCAAGTGCTTCTAACCAAACTGCGGTCCCAGATAGCAAGATTATTCTTGTTGATCAACATAACTCCAGTGATCCAGGTGATGGTTTCACTATGGTAACCAAGAAAAAAAGGAAGAGCTAAAGGTACCAAGAATGTCCCCAAAGCCATCCAGCCTCGAGTTATTTCTCTCAGAAGTGATTCTCAGACAGGCAATATCTCTTCCCTTCCTCATCATGTTTAAAATTGCTTCCTGGAATAGGGCGGTGCGGTGACCTGGGCGGTGCGGTGAGATGGCCTCGCCGACTCCGACCGTGGCTGGTGAGTCAGTTCCAGCTTCTGTCGAGCTGCACAAGGATCCTCAAATTGGTGACAATGGTGTGGACAGAGCCAAGCCGCATCAAATTAAGGAGTCGTGGGCATCGATTGTAACTGGTAACAAGCGTATTGAAGATAAGATAGTCCTGGAAAATGATGACAGCTTCACGGGAGGCAACGACGTTTTCTTGGAGGAAGAGGTTTGGGCGGAAGGCATTGACGACTGGAGCTCCACGCTAGTAG
>NQLW01000844.1:175792-195842 GCA_002312845.1 Kalanchoe fedtschenkoi
AAAAAAAAAAAAAAAAAAAAAAAAGATTAACCTAAGGAAGGCTTTTGATTCTGTAAACTGGAATTTCATTCCATCTGCTCTTAGTTATTATGGCTTCCCTACCCAATTTATCAGATGGGTTTCTTAATGTGTTCTCGATCCCTATTTCTCTATCATTTTCAATGGCTCTCCATATGGTTGTTTCAAGGGATCTCAAGGTCTAAGACAGGGCTGCCTTCTATCTCCCCTTCTTTTCACTCTTGCAATGGGAATTCTCTCAAGGAATTTGAGAGCCTTTCAAGCTAATCCAGATTTTAAATTCAACCCCAAATTTTTAAGGATTAATTTAAATCACTTGCTTTATGCTGATGATTTGTTTACCTTCTGTAAAGGTACTCAGAATTCCATTCTCTGTGTTAAATCCTCCCTGGACAATTTTGCCTCTGAATCCGGTCTGTATGTCAATATTAGCAAGTCTAAAATCTATTTGCCTGGTCTTTTCTCCCCTGCTACTACCATCTCTGACTTAGGGGGATTCTCTAAAGAATCTCTCCCTGTTAAGTACTAGGGTATCCCTCTTGATAGCAAGACCATCAAATCCAGTGACTGCGCTGTTCCGTTGGACTCTCTCTCAGCTAGAATTAACTCCTGGAGTCACAGGACGCATTCTCATGCTGGTAGAACTGTCCTCCTTCGATCTGTTCTCAATTCTCTCCAGGTATACTGGTACAGAGTCTTCAGCATCCCCAAAAATATCCTCAAAGCTATCAACTCTATCTGCAGAAAATTTCTTTGGCAAGGGGAATCCAAGTCCCTTGTTAAATGGTCTGTTGTCTGCACTGTTACATCTCAAGGAGGTCTAGGTATTAAATCTGCCAGTCATATCAATCTATCTATCTTTCTCTCTTAGACATGCGATATTAGTCAAAAGAAAGATTATGGCTGGATTAAATGGCTCCATGCCTATTACATTAAATCAGGAGACTGGTGGAGTTTAGTTGCAAAGCCTTCTATGCCATGGACCATTAGACAAGTCTTAAAGGTCATAGACATAGCCCTTCTCTGTTGCTCTTCTTCTGGTACCTCAGCCAGCTGGAAAATCCCAGGGTGTCCATTTTCATCTAGCTCAGTTTTCAACTTCCTCCAGCCTCAGCTTCCGAAGCCTCCTTGTTGGCACTCCATGGTGTGGAATCCTCTATCCATTCCCAAGCACAGCTTCACCCTTTGGCAGGCCTGCTTAGCAAGACTTCCAATAAAATCAAGGCTCCACAAAATGGCTTTGATTCCCAGCTCTCAGTGTCAGCTCTGCTCAGTAGCCACTGAATCTCATGATCATCTCTTTTTCCAATGTTCAGCTACAATTTCTATTTTCACAGAGGCTCTGGAATTATGCCACTTCCCTAGCAGGCAGATTTTCTCCTCATCGACTGACCTTGTTTCTTGGGCAGCCACCTATAATTTTCCATTCTTGGTGCTAAAGTATACTGCTTTTCTTTTCACTGCTAGTGCATGCTACAGCATCTGGAAATTCAAATATGCTTTGGTCTTTAAAGACGAGTCCTTCTGCAGAGCTAAACTCCTTCATGCGATTAAATTGAAGTGTCGTATTAATTTAGCTTGTATCTCCTCTATCAAACACTCCAGTTTCAATCAAGTCTAGGCAGAAAAAATGCACCTCTCCCATCTCTTAGATTAGGCTCTTTGATTCGTTTATTCTTTGTATTCTTTTCTCCATTTTTGTTCTCAGCTAATTGGCTCCTCCTGTATATTCCATCAATCTAATGCAACCAGCGTTTTGCAAAAAAAACTTCTTACCCCTACCTTTCAACTTAAGTATCTCATTACTCCGGTTGAACTAGAATTTTAAACTTATATGGTTAGAAAGTTCGTTTTTCATAGAATAACTCAGAACAAAGAGTAACTTCAAAGTATTGATGAAAACTTAACTTACAGGAACAATGAAATTAGTCAAAAGAATTTTATTACCGGAGATGGAAACTGACCCGCCCCATAATTTACGTTCTAGAACTTTAGATTTCATTATGCATTGCCACAAAAGTACCCTATGATCCTTCAATGCTCAATTTTATCTCTATATGTCCTCCCAATGAATAAGAACTCAGTTGTATAATCCATCCGATGAAGAATAATAAGCCAAATATATGAAAAATCATCATCAATCGATAACCATAGAACCCGGTGGTAATGGAAACAAATATTATCAGCACCATGTCATCTTGACCGGTGTCTGTAGTCCTTTTTACTCATGTAACATCTGCTGCAGAGTAACGTATTTGTGTTATGAACATGGGGGTGAGGGATTAAAGTAATAATATCTATTGAATTAATGAATATATATATCATATTAATAAATGGATGTTTAAAATAATGAATATATGTATTAAAATGATGAACATATGAATCAAAATTATTAATATATGTGTTAAATTGATAAACATATGTACTAAATTGATGACTATATGTATCAACTTGATGAATATATATTTTAAATTGATGAATGTGTGTATTACATTGATGAATATATGCATTAAATAGATGAGCATGGGGTGCGAGGTTGAATTGATGAACATTTTTATTAAATTGATAAACATAAGTATCAAATTGATAAAATAATTATACATTTGACGAACATGGGGTGGAAGGTTGAATTATTATTGGGTGAGCTTGTTGAGTGGGATATGACATAAATATGATGAACATAATTATTTTAATAAGTAAAAAATAGAAATTTTATGAATTTATAATTTTTATTTTTTATTTTTTATTTCAATATTTCTAAATCAAACTAGTATATTTTTGTATTTTTTTTTCTTTTTCTTTTTTTATTATTAATATTTTTAGATATTTGATGTGAATGCAAATTGAATCCAAACGATGTCATTTTAAATCACATTAAACGTTGTCTTGGAGCGAGAGTACCCATTATACACCCAACACGGACTGTTGTCCAATGTGTTTTGATAGTTTAGATAACCACTAACTTTGAGGAGAATATTAACTTTATATAAAAGTTACCACGAGGACTTAATATATAAATATTATTGAGATCAAAGATGTCTGAAAGAAAAAATTTAAAAAATGCATTATGACCTATTTTGGCATTCTTTATAATACAAATCTTAATTTAGAGTTTTCTACATATACAATTAGACTAAAGAAATTTCATTCCTAGATAATTAGACTCAAGAAATTTCAACTATGTCCACACTTTAGATTTAGAACTTGTTAATATCATTTCATTCCTAGATAATTAGACTCAAGAAATTTCAACTATGTCCACACTTTAGATTTAGAACTTGTTAATATCATATGACTCGTAAATGGGGATTATTTTTATCATAAATTAGGATTACTTTCGGAAATGTCTTGCTTGAAGCCTCAATTTGATCTTATCCATTTATAAATAGTGAACCTTTCAGAACTATTATTGAAAAACTCAGATTTATTCATACTATTTAATAAACAAATCTAATTTGTTATAGTAAATTGCATAATATGTAGTAGACATAGAAATTCGGAATGACAGCTATTAATGGACGTATAAGTAGCCGATTTATCACTCCTTTAATAGTATGCGGAAAACTACTACCTGTGTCCACTTATATTTATTATTTAGATAAAATTCTGTATTATTTTATATGTTACTTATAAATATTTATATAAATTTATATTTAAAAAATATGACAATACTTTATTTAGTATTCAATCAAGTTTGATAAATAATTAATGAACTATTTATTGACAAATAGTTCCGGCTGTTATGGGTAAGGTACCATATTTAATAACAATGCATTTATATGCAACATACCACATTTGTCAATAAATACATGTCATTTAACTGTTTATAACAAAGTTTGACTCAGCTCTTTTTATGAAATATTTTTAATATCAACTTCTAATGTGAAAATTTTTTTTGTTTCATAATTTTCATAACATATAGTTTAAATAAACTATTACAAAATTTTAGGCATTAATAGTTAAATGATGCCATACGTGTATTTTTGATGTCCTTGCATGAGAATTCAATGCTTCCTAGTTCTTTGCGTTATTATTTGAACCTGATTGAACTATATTTTAGCTAAATTGCGTTAAAACATTTCATGCGTACCTGGATGACACATATTATCGAATAATCAAGTATTTTCTTTATTTTTGTTTTAGAAATTCAGTACAAGTACTTTTTAAGGGACTGTGTATAACATTTATCGTTTAGTTGCATACAATCAGAATACGACGCATGACAGATTGAAAAGTCAAAAAAAAAATGTCACGTGTCACAAACATATGAATGAGACAAAATTTAATTTTTCAATTCGTTACATGACGCATTGCTAATTGATAATGTCCATTTACTTAGGCTGTGTTTGGTTTAGGGAAAATTTGGTGAAAAGGAAAATTTGGTCGAAAATAAGAAGAAACATTTGTGAGAAAATGAGAATGAAAGTTTGTAGGAAATTAAATGAAAAATAGGAAGGAAAATTTACTTAAAATAAAGAATTTTTTAACATTTTTCCATCATTTTTTACCTTGAACCAAAATAAAGGAATATAAAATGGATTCTATGAAGAAAAACATTTTCCTCCAAATTTTTCCTAAACCAAACACACCCTTAGTGTCGACATAATCCCCTTGAAATTTCCTCCCATTACACTATATATAGAGATTAAATTGTATAGCAATGGCTTGCGAAATAACTATATCACAAAAAATTACTGCAGAGATCAAACCTTAAGAAAAAATGAAAAAGATCGATTTGAAAACTGTCTTTGTTGTCTTAATTATATTGGGGTGTTTTTTTCAGGATTCGAACGCATTATACTTCAAGGATTGCTACAACAAATGTTTTACAAGATGCATATTTAAAGCTGAAAGCCATGGGCAGTAGCAAATATGTTTCAACCACCAACGTGAAAAATCCTTCAGGTGATACTGCTTTATATATATATATATTTTTTAATTTTTTAATATAAAATTAAAACGGACACATTTAATCGTTAGAATTCGAATACTAAGAGTCGAGATTGTCAAGAATCACGCTCTCCCATTTATTATCAGGTTATACTCCTAATGGCTGCTTTTTTATATATTACACTCTTTCATCATATATGATCTGATATGCTGGATTTATTCTTTGCAACCTAATATTGCGAATTCATTTTTCTTCTTATTGAATTATAAGAACAGACATAATTTATTTTGAGATATTTGACGCTAGGGGATTTCATCGCGTGTTTCAGATGCAAACTAAGTTGAGAAGAGTGTTGAAGGTTGTGATGGAAATCGCAATGCCAGAAAATAGGCCGCCTACAGATTCCTCCCTTGTAATTGACAGTTAAAATAAATTTTATGCTGCATAATAAATATTTTTCTTAAGAATTGAATAGTGTGATATTCTTTTCCTTAACATAAATTAATTTTTTATATCATATCATACCATAAATAAAAACAACGCAGACTTATTCTTAATTATCATTAAATGGAAATATTGTTACATCCACACTATTGATCAACATAACTAATGTTGGCATTTACAGCAGATATTAAAAAAAAAAATGACATGTAGGCATCTGTCCTTCATAATCTATCTTCCTTATATATACAGTTTGGGTTTTAAGAATACTTTAAAAATGGCAGTTAAATTAATATTATTACATCATATTGTATTACAAATAACTGCAATAGGAAAATTAAAAGAAGTTGACTAACATTACTAGTTACTAAACTAAAAAAAGCCCATAAATAAAACTAGAAAATTAGCATTTTCACATAAAATTCTAATTGTAATAAAATTTTGTAATCTTTTTTTATAAAAAACACTTCACTGGGAAAGATGGAATATCTACTATAATTATATTACGGTGTCTGTCGCCCTCCCGAACCGAACCGGTTCGGTTCGATTTGAAACTGGTCGGTTCGGTTTGAAATTTTAAAAAATTGTTCAGTTTGAAATTGATCGGTTCGGTCTGGGCTGAAATGTTAATGGTTTGGTTACGGTTTTAAATTTTAAAAAACTGATAACTAATAATTTGGTTCAGCATTTAATTTTTCACGAACTGAACCGAATCCGTCGGGTCGACGGGGTACCTTCCCTTGTAGGAATGGGAATGTTTAGTTAAAACAAGATTACAAGAAACCTGAAATTAAGGAGATCACAAAATAAGGAATTAAAGTCACGTTGGATCAACAAGATGATCCAGGTTCATAGCTTTGAACCAATAGCTATTAAAAGTAGAGACTTTGATGCGTCTAAAACAACTAGTCTTGTAATAGCTGTCCTTAATAGTGTATGAAACAACAAGATGAATTTTTCATGAATTCATTTCTTTTTTCTTTATTTAGTTAGAAATAAAAAATGTATGGAATATTGCTCAAACACTTTTTATTTTATTAAAAATTTTCATCTTATTTTCTATCTAATTTTCTTTATTTTAACTTTTCCCAAATCAAATAAGGAATTTCTTCCCATTTTCATTCAAAATTTTCTTTCTTTTTAATTTTTCCTAAACCAAACACAGCTTTAGCGTTGCTCAAATAATGGAGGTATTAGAAGAACAAGTACGGTGGTGACGAATTTCAAGCAAGTCATGAACACAGATGCATTGTACTAACTGTGTAAGATCAATCCTATGTATAAATGCCCTCTCAGAGCCATGTTATCATGACATCTCTGTTATAGAAGAGAATTTATGTTTTGGCTAAGAAAGTTCGTTACATGCAAGTTTTTTTATTAATATAATATTACATACACACATCCGGCATCAAAAAATTCAAAAATTATCAGAAATCATCTCTAATCCTTTCTACCACTAGACCATACCCTAAAGACAAATTAATTGTTTTGTCACACACCAAGTCGAACCATGAAGGCTTTATGACTGGATCAAAACAATTTAAAGACAGCCCATGGGTGCAGGCTTTTTCAATTAAGTGTGGCATAACATAAGTCAGTTTTCTAATCTTGTTGCAATTTGTATTGGTCTATTTCAGCTTGCTCAGAGCCTTGGTTGCTCGAGATCGGTTACTCTTGTTGCAGCTGGTTTATGTGGGATACCTAGTCGGTCAAGATTTAGTTGGTGGCCTTTCCTTTGGTGACAGTAGAATTTTGTCCTTATAGTTTGGGTTCTCCTTGTTCTTCTCGCTGCGTCGAGATTGTGTAGTGCTTGCTGTGGGCTTGTTTCGGCTGTTGTGTTAATCAGTCTTGTATGGTCCTTCTGTTTTCTGTATCCCCGATTGGGGCCCTTTTGATCAAATAATTTTGTTCAAAAAAAAAAGTCGAACCATGAAGGAATGACCGGTACACCAACCTAAAGGAGAATGGATCGCGCGTGCAAATTCTAGTGTAAAGAGTTGATGTAGACAGACCAACATGTCTAATGAAGTTTTTCAAGGGCTTTCATATTGAACTTAATTAAAAAGTAGGTTCATATTATGTGAATTTATGTCATGCCACTTCTTTCTTTTACAATTTTTTTCATAAGTTTTTTTTACTCACATTGAATAAACTTTTATTCAATTATATATGCGTGACTCGCATGACATATTACATATAACAGTTATTTTAACATCAAAGTAAATTATCTAATAGTTGTTTTCAAATAAAAATTTGAATAATTGATAATTAATTATATATAAGGTCAGTATTTATTTATTTAAAATTAAAATAAGATAACTAAATAAAAAAATAAGAGTAAAAAAATTATATTTTGTGAGAAATTAAAACCTTGAATATTGAAAGATTCCAAAAGATCAAAAGGATTGAAATAAATTGGATAAATTTAGTGCACAAAGTCAATAATTGTAGTTAAAAATTTTTGTATTAATATTTTTATCATAGTATATATAACCGTTATTTGTAAATAAAAACATCTATTATCACGTTTGGAAAGAAGAATCATGCTAAAGGTTACAAATTCTTTGTTATGGTTTTTGGGTGTCTTTGTTATGGTTCTTCCCAAAAATCTCAGAGAGACAAATTCTCTTCAAGGGAGTGTTTTTCTAGGGTACCCTTTTGCAAAAAAAGGTTACAGATTACAAGGTAATATACTATAGTAGAGATGTTGTCTTCTTTGAAAATATATTTCCTTTTGCCCTTAATCCTTTATTTCATCAATCATAAAATATATCCCATACAGAGCCTCCTTCTGACTGTCCTCACTACATCTCTACTGATCAGATTTTTCCCAACTCATTACCCAATTCAGTTCATCCAACTAGTATTTCCTCAACAGTTTTAACTACTCAATCCATTGGTTTTAGTGACTCAGTTCCTATATGTAGTGATCCCGCCGATCCTACTGAGTCCTATGAACCTCACACTACTCCATCTGTTCCTTTAATCCAGTCCAGACCACACAGAGTTTCCAAACTTTCACAGAAATTCCAAGACTATATTCTACCCAGAGACAGTGCCATACCTGCTTCACATATTGTTTCTTCAGTAAAGGTTACTTATCCTCTTCCAACTGTGTCTCTTATCAACATTTTAATCCTTACTTTTATTCATTCATCATGTCTATCTCTACACATACTAAACCTACCTCTTATACACAATCCTCGAAGGATGCAAATTGGGTGGCTGCTATGACAAAAGAACTTCATGCTTTATAATCTAACAAAACTTTGATTATAACTTACTTACCTGCAGATAAAACACCTTTTGGCTGCAAGTGGATTTAAAGAGTAAAGTATAAATCAGATGGATCCTTAGAAAAATACAAGATGCGCCTTGTTGCCAAAGGCTTTACACAAACGCATTATCTTGATTACTTTGAAATCTTTGCTCCTGTTGCTAAGATGACTACAGTTTGGATTATGTTGGCAGTTGCTACTCTTAATGGGTGGTCTGTATCTCTACTTGATGTTAAAAATGTGTTCCTTAATGGTGATCTTTTGGAAGATGTATATATGAAACTACCACCTGGATATAAGGTACCAAATCGAACTGCTTACACTCATCCAACTTGAAAACTAGTGAAGTCCCTTTATGGTCTCGAACAGGCGCCAAGATAGTGATTTTTCAAATTTTCCACTGCTTTAACTAACTATGGATTTCAATAGACCTGCAGTGACCATTCCTTATTCACTCGTCTGGTTGGAACTCGGTTCAATGCTCTTCTGGTTTATGTTGATGACATTATAATCACAGGTAACTCAGTTTCAAATACTTCTGATCTCAAATCATATCTCAGTACTCAGTTTGTCACCATGGACGTGGGACCTTTGCATTATCTCTTTAGGGTTGAGGTTGCTTAATCCATAACTGGATTGTCTCTCTATCAGGGCAAATACACACTTGAAATTATTGCTGAAACTTGATTATAGCTTGCAAGCTGAGCACTGTTCCCATGAATCCCAAAGTGAAGCTATCTGAAGGAATCAGTTCTCCTGTATCTGAGTTGGATCAATATAGAAGATAAGTTAGGAGATTGGTATATCTAACGATAACAAGACTTAATATCGTTTGCTGTTCATCATTGAAGTCAGTTTCTAGCTAAACCATGTGATCATCACATGATTGGTACTTCTAAGGTGGTTAGATATTTGAAAGGAGCTCCAGGATAGAGTCTTTTGTACCGAGCCGAGTCCTCCACAATATTATCAGGCTTTTGTGATGCTGATTGGGGGAGTTGCACCTTAACTCACCGCTCGATCACAGGCTATTGAGTTTTTCTTATCAATTCTTATCGTGGAAGCGCAAGAAGCAACTAGTAGTTTCTCGGTCATCTGCAAAGGAAGAATGTAGAGCATTGCCGAATCTTGCCTATGAAATAACTTGGCTACTACCTCTTCTCAAATCACCTCAGGGTGATATGGTTACTCCAGTCTCTGCCTTCTCGGACAGGAACTCTGCATTTGCAATTGCTCGCAATATTATTTTCCATGAATGTACAAAACGTGATGATATCGACTGCCATTCTATCCGGAGTAAGATAGTTGATGGCACGTTGCAAACCTGTCATATCTCCTCAGATCAGCAGGCTACTGACCAGCTTACTAAACCTCTGCACCCTCATCTATTTTTTTCATTATTATCCAAGTTTGGCTTGCATAATCTATATGCTACCAAACTTGAGGAGGGGGGATCTGAGTGCAGGTTGTGGAAGAACAGTTTTGATGGATGAAACAGTGTTGTTCGTCAAGGCGGGAGTAAAACTTGTCTGTGAAACGGTGTCATTGAGCTATGGGGCGTTGCACAAGTTTGTGAAACGCAGTGATTTCTATTTATAAAGCAGTAGCAATATGATTTTGTTTTGTTTCAGAATAGCTTTATATATGCCTCCAACCTGTATTGATTCAGACCAAATTTTTGAATACAAGTGGTTGTTATTTAGCCTGTGGTTCCTTGCTTTTCAAGACCCTAGATCTGCTCTCACTCGCCAACCCTCATATCATTGTCTCTCGCATGGACTAGCCTATAAATGAAGTGCAGAAATTCAGCCACCACACTGAATCTTCAAGGGTAGAAAGCAGTAAAGAGGAGCAAAGGAGCTCTGGATGCGTAATGCACAACACAACCACCTGAGTTGCCTTCATTGCTCGCTAACCTATCCATATTCAATATGAGACCTTCCATTGTATCCCATGAAACTCATTTGACCTGAGGCGAAGGAACTAGGAAGACCGATATATGCAGAGTCAGCCAAGTTTTTTTTTTCATTTGCCCCTCCTTCAAACTTTTTTTTTCCAAATGGCATTGCATGAGAAAAGTTTACCGAAATGGCCTACTTTTAGAGAACCGCTGTGTAATGTTCTGACTGAGCTATCTAGTCAGTAGACAGGTGGATAAGTATCAGTTTCAAACTGTGTTTCGACCAAGGCCAATAGCTGTTCCAAACAGCGGTTCTATTTGAAGTCCAACTGCAGTTCAATTGTTGTTTGAAACTAGTACTTATCTTAATCCAATCGTTGTTTTGAACATCGGTTCAATTGCAGTTCAATTGGGTTAGCTCTCTGAACTTTTTGGTGCATTCGAGCCCTATTTAAAATAGTAATTCAGTTTGGTTAAACGACATTGTTCGATTGTTCAGCTAAGAAAAACTATACTGATTAGTATAGATAGTGTCGTATCGGTTACTTTAACCTCTATTTGAAACAGCGGTTGGGTCAGATCTGAAAATCAGGACCCCCCTTCTCTCTTCTTCTTCATCTCATGCTCAAAAATTGTAACGACTGCAGCGGTGGTGATCCAGCAAGATGAATCAATCTAAGGCGATCCAATGACCAGAGCTTCTGTGATCTGGTCAGTTAGTTTGTGGAGTATATTTTAGTCGAGGAGTACAAAATTTTTTTCACAAAGAGGTTAGTTTTTCTAATCTTTAGATCCAGCGTACCACAGGTTAGTCTACTATTTTCGACGCCATTCGTGTTGCCATGACTCATTATTTGTACGGATTGGTTGGCTTATGTTATATGGATATATTGGAATTAGGAATGGAAATTGGTAATTTGTTTGTAGGTATGGATATGGTAGAGGGTTTGTATGGCTATGTTTGTGAATTTCTTTGTAAATTGTTGTTTAGGGGTGTTCAATCTTTTTTTTTATAACTATGTGATGATGTTTACATATTTAGTTGTCATACCCGCCAATATTTCAAACTTTGACAATGCAGTTATTGAACCTTAGAGACTCGTGATAATTCGGTGATAGATGAGTACAATAATGAGCAATTAGAAATCTTAGATGGACATAGTGATGAGAATGACCAAGTTGCGGAAGATTTAGTATATAATTTGTTTGGTGAGGAGAATGTTGATGATGAACTTGAAGATGTTACCAACAAAGGTGGGTTTAATGGCGGACACAGTGAGTATTTTGAGATTAGTCAATCTTCTAGTTCAGTGGAACTTGAGCATAGGAGTGTCATGCCAGAATATTTAAACTATCCGGCCTTAGAGACATGTCAAAAATGGATGGATGAGGTCAAGATGCCTTTAATCAACTAGAATTCTGATGAAAATGAGTTTACAAGGGGCAACTCTTTGTAAGAAAAGAAGATGTGGTTATGCATGTCAAGCGTATTCTTTAAAAATCGTGTGGAATACAGAGTTGCTAAGCCAAATCCAGAGTTGATTAGTTTGAAGTGTCGACGACATGGTGAAGATGGCGTTAATTATAAATGGGATTTTTGCGTATTTTGAAGAAGCGATCATTGATGTTTATTTTGAGTGTGTATAAAGGACCACACACATATGAATCGGAAATAATTCTGAATTACAACATCCATCAGAACAAAAACTTTATAGGATTTGAGATGATGGATTCGGTGAAAGAAATATACGTTTTTCTCTAGCTCAGATTGTTAATTATGTCAAGAAGAGCTACGGATATGAGATTTCATATTTGAAAGCATGGAAAGGGTGGCAGAAGGCAATAGAGAACTTGTTAGGCAATTGGGATGAGTCATTTGAGATTTTGCCTGTGTACATGCAAATTCTTTAGAAGTCCAATCCCGGTACAGTTGTTTACTGGTGCACTACCCCAATAGATGACGAAACGGTGACCATTGATAGGATTTTTTTGGCATTTGCACCGGCAATTAAGGCCATCGAACATGGTCACCCAGTATTATCGGTCGATGAAACACATCTTTATGGAAAGTGGAAGGGGATTGGGAGAGGATGCCTCTGAGACGACCCAACGAGATGACATTACCAGATCGAGCTGCTTAGGATGAGATAGAGGAGAGTGATCTGATGATGGCCCCATACGTCCCTTACGGGTATGTGCTTGTCATGTAGTTAACTATGTTTGTTTGAACTGTAAATCTTATACCATTCATATTTCTAACAACAATCGATGGGGACGTACATGCGCCTACAGACAGTCACCCCGTCAGGTATTGATCTTCTACTGAGATCAACTAGACATACAGAGCCTGACAGATTTGCGATGGACACCATACATGCCGGAGCAACTTCAGGGTCTTAGTCCATTTTACGTACAGGGGAGTCAGATCTGGACGGCTGAGGTTCCATTAGTTTACTTCGATGTCGTAGAGTGGCACTATCCGAGCTGAGTGACTCGCGAGTTCGGGTGGCAGCCCAGTATACCAGACAGGCCCCGACATGGTCAGAGGGAGCTACATCTGGTTTCCCAAAAAAAGAGAAACTTAATTAAATAGTTGAGCATGCAGAGTCGATATCGCTATGAGATGCACGTGATCAGTATGTGGTACAGGGAGCTGAAGAGTACGAAAAAGGTGCTTTACGGGAGTACACTGACTGGTATGATAGGATTACCCGCCGCATTATTTAGCCGCAATATTTCAGGCCCCCACATACCAGCCTTTCTCACTTGACTATACTGCACTGGTTCGTAATATAACAATCTGTTAACTTATACTTAAACATTTATAACATATTCACAATTATTTATTTTCCTGCATTTACAGGTCCAGTCATTATTGCGTAGCTGTAAGGCAGTGACCGAGGTTTTCGTCAGTGATGCTAGCTTGCATGTTTAGAGGATTATGCAGGACCTCTTTCACACATGACGTAGAGAGTTGGAGGGCGTCAACGAAGCTGCTCGACTTAGGATTGATCCATTTACTATTAGACTACAGGCTGGTATTTTTAATGTTAGAAATATTTCAATCTACTTACAGCGCGTCACATATTTGAAAAATTCTTTTTTTTTAATGTTTCAAATTTGTCACAGTCATCTGTTGATGCTGAATCAGACAATGAGTTCGATGATGATGGAGATCATGGAGTGACTTTGTCACAGGTCACACAGATGACCTAAGAACAAGAAGATATTCAGCAACAGCCAAGACAGTCCAAGCGCATTACGGTTACAAAAGGCCCTTGGACTCCTCGTACTTAGTGGCTAGAGATTTCAAACTTTCAAACATTTCAATGCAAACTTGTTTTTCTTAATTTTTGAAGTAGTGACTCGAGACTTCAAACTTTCAAACATTTCAATGCAAACTTGTTCTTCCTATTTTCTAAAGTAGTGACTCGATAATTCTTACAACCAAATTGATTTTTATTGATAAAACTGTTTCATATTCAATAATTTCAAAAGTTTATTTATAATGAATTAATTTATAAAATAAAAATTAAGTAAGGGACCTCTAACAAAAGAATATAAATAGAACAACATTAATATTCCGAGATTTGACCAACCGCTAGTTCAAACATCGGTTCAGGATTAATGAAAAGGACACTGTCACACCGCATTGCTGCAATTGTTTCACGCCAAAGCAGCGAACAGCGACGCATCGCGTAATCAGACCGCTGTTTCAAACAATGGCTTGTATGCACCGAAAAATTCAGAGAGCTAACCTAATTGAACTGTTATTCGAAATAGCGGTTGGATTAGGACAAGTACGAGTTTCAAACACCGGTTGGACTTCAAACAGAACCGTTGTTTGAAACAGCGGTTGGCATTAAGCCAACCACAATTTGAAACTGGTACTTATCCACCTATATACTGTCTGGATAGCCTAGTCACCACATTAGTCGGACCGCTGTTTGAAACAACGGTTCTCTAAAAGTAAGACGTTTTAGTAAACTTTTTTCATGCAAGTCCATTTAGAAAAAAAAAGTTTGAAGGAGGGCCAAATGAAAACAAAAAAACTCAAGCCTTGAAAGACAAGAAATCTAGAAAGAAATCTTTGGATGTAGGTCTATAACACGAAACCAACAAATTCAACTATTGTTTGATCTTTTGTCACTAGACCCTAGGCATAATGCTGTCCTCATGCATTCATTACGCAAAGTGGTGGAATGAAAAATTTACTTTGAGGTAAAAGAAAATTAAAAACGAGTTACAAAACTAAAAAAAATATTTTTAAGTTTAATTAAGGAACAAAATTTTTTTAAGCTCAACGAGATTCAAAAATAAAAAATATAATATTTTTAAGCATAACTTGGGATACGAAAATTAAAAATAGATTATTTTTTCAATACATTAGGATCTGTTTGGTTTGGGTTGAGAGCTGTGCTTGCTGTCCACCCAGTTGCAAAAACCAAATTTCCTATAATGTGCAACCAATTATAGATGTAGTAACAAAATTCGAATAATGGCATTTTGACAAGGAATACATTCCCAAAGGAGTAAAAGATGTTATCACCTCTAGGCTATTTAACGCTCCACCATAAAAAACTCTAAACTTCACGAGTTGCTCTTGGATGGACATGGTCCACCCTATGAACTATGGACCAATCACTTGGGAGTTGTCACGTTTCAGTTTGACCAACCACATGACATGCTGAAAAGTAAAAAAAGAATCAATGTATACTTGTCACTTGTCAATTTGATTTTTCATGCGAAACGTGTCATATTCTAATTGAAGATGTCGTCCACCCAAGAATTCCTCAAACTTTAAGCGAAATCTTCAGAAATGAATAAGTCATGCACCGATTCACAAGTAGCCGAGGCTCAACATATGAACTTTGATGCAAGAGATATACGTTTGCCTTGAATTTGAGTATTGATAGGCGTTGCATTATTAACTGATAGGGCAGTAATATACCTTATTTTATGTACTTTAAACTTAGTATATTTGAGTCATTTCTGAGTGATTATGGATGATTTATAGTTAATTTTGTCTCTTGTAGGTTAAATATGAAGAACACTGGCTTTGGAAGAGGAAAAAGATGAAAATAGTGCAAATTGGACTAAAAAATGGACAAAAAGCCAAGTTCAGGGGTCAAACTGTCAAAAAAAGAATCTCAGATTTAATATGTAAATATGCAAAACCAGAACTCGACCCAGATCGAGCTTCCTTTGCACTAACTCGACCCATGTCAAGTTTACACGTGTCGGGCCAGAAACGAGCAGATTCAAATTCTGACGTTCCGAATCTCTTTTGGCAATAGGATTGCTTCCAAAACTCATTCAAATTACAAGATAATTACAAGGTGACATATCAACTACAAATAGGAGATCTGACCTCAAACCCTAAGAAGCCTGACACCACACCACATCTTCCTGTCAGAAGGGCTAGAGAAACGAATTCCGTTCAGAGTTAGAGCTTCAAGAGACTAAACCTTCCTCTACCGTTCTTGTTTTATTTTCATAATTATTTTATTATTGTTATTTCAATTTGCTTAGTGAGTAGTCGTCTCTGTCCTAGGGTCCTACGGATCCTAGTTTGTGTGTAAGTTCAACTTTTTATGTTTATTAATTAAGAATATTTTTCATCCATGTTGCTAGTGCTTCTTTGAATGTTATTGCGTATGTTCATTATTTTAGGGACGCCTTTATAATGTCATGCGTAGTTATATAGAGTTTAAATATGCAAGCTATAAGAACTTAGTTTAGGATATAATCTATTACCCTCCAAGCTAGGATATTCCATCTCATGAAGACCCGAATCCGGATGGGTTGGATATTTTACTTAGTTATAGTCAATGACCCTAGTCAACCGAAGACCAGAATCGGGAGTTGGCCTAAGAATATTGAGTAGGTTATTTATCCTGCTACATGTTTAGAAAATATTAGTGTATCACCCTTTGACTAGTATTTGTGACCTATGAAGATCAGAATCGGGAAAAAACACAATATGAAATCAATTGTAGTCAATATTTTATTGCGTACAAACACCTAGAATTCGGACTTGCATGTAAATTATTGAGTGATACGCCTTATTATTGAAATTACATGATTTGGATGATTAATTTGCGCGTGAATCACATGGTTAGTTTTGCATGCAACCTAGGTGAAGTATATCTTAGGATGCTTATCTTCTCTGTTCGATTCTATCTTTGTGTCTTTGCTTTCACTTTTAGTTCTTAGTTAATTAGTTTCCAACAAATTCCACTCACTCATCTAGAATTGAATAGATATTAATTAGGTTATTTACGCCAAGCAAGCCTTGTGTTCCTCTTGGTTCGACTCGGTACTTACTGATTTATTTGACTGCAATGATCCTGTAACGTTAATTGACATCTATATCGGGTCAAAAATATGCACTGTCATTAACTAACCTTCATAAGAAAGCCGAAAGCCAAAACACTCATAGGTAACCATTTGGACCACATCTAGTTTAACTCCGAGCTAAGAACTTTAGGATTGAGCGATTGAGAGAATACAGCCGTACTGAACTTTCTCATCTCAAAATGCAGCCATATTGTCTGATCAATGTATTTGAAAGCACCTACACTACATGTTTTCTCACTACAATTAGAAGCATCGCCAGGTGCTCCGAACTATCCATGCATTCTCTAGTAGTAAGGTTATGGACAAATGGAGGCCGTCTCACCAATGGAGAAGCATGATGGAGAAGCGTCTCACCTCTTCCATAGAGCCTCTCTACATGGCTTCTCACCAGAAAAACCAAAGGCCTAATCTAGCTCCAAACACTCGAGCAATTGCATCAGGACAACTCTCCATCAGCCGATTGACCAAACATGGCTGCCATGAAGAGAGCTCATAGTCATAATGATTAATTGCACCAATAGCTACATGCTAACTTCGTTTGGAGACTCTACTGTTTGAAATATATGTTTGATTCTGACTGCACTCTCACTAGCATGCTTACCCACCTTGCTCTAAGATGCCTAATGTTATCGTTTTGAATTCCCAGCTTCACATTAAAACACAAAGAGCAGGTAGTCAATGTGCTAGCATCCATACTGTCTGAGGCATGTGGAACGATGAAATATGTGAATATTGATGGATGAAACAACTGATTTGATCAACATTATTCTTCCTCCAAAAGACACAACCTAACCCAACCATCCTTGTACATGAGAACTGATGTTAGTGATCATGCCATCAAAGTATGCAATCTTAGCCCAACCTAGAAAGAGCATAGCTTCAAGATAGCTTCAAAATGCACATCTCCCATCTCTTAGATTAGGCTCGTTGATTCATTGTATTCTTTTCTCCATTTTTGTTCTAAGCTAATTGACGCCTCCGGTATATTCCATCAATCTAATGCAAGCAGCCTTTTGCAAAAAAAAACTTCTTACCCCTACCTTTCAACTTAAGTATCTCATTACTCTGGTTGAACTAGAATTTGAAACTTATATGGTTAGAAAGCTCTTTTTTCATAGAATAACTCAGAACTAAGAGTAACTTCAAAGTATAGATGAAAACTTAACTTACAGAAACAATGAAATTAGTCAAAAGAATTTTATTGCTGGAGATGGAAACTGACCCGCCCCATAATTTACGTTCTAGAACTTTAGATTTCATTATGCATTGCCACAAAAGTACCCTATGATTCTTTAATGCTCAATTTCATCTCTATTTGTCCTCCCAATGAATAAGAACTCAGTTGTATAATCCATCCGATGAAGAATAATAAGCCAAATATATGAAAAATCATCATCAATCGATAACCATAGAACCTCGTGGTAATGGAAACAAATATTATCAGCACCATGTCATCTTGACCGGTGTCTATAGTCCTTTTTACTCATGTAACATTTGCTGCAGAGTAACGTATTTGTGTTATGAACATGGGGGTGAGGGATTAAAGTAATCATATCTATTGAATTAATGAATATATGTATCATATTAATAAATGGATATTTAAATGAATGAATATATGTATTAAAATGATGAACATATGTATCAAATTGATTAATATATGTGTTAAATTGATAAACATATGTATTAAATTGATGAATATATGTATCAACTTCATGAATATATGTTTTAAATTAATGAATGTGTGTATTACATTGATGAATATATGCATTGAATAGATAGCATGTGTAATAATTTGATGAACATGGTGATGAGGGTTGAATTATTAATGGCTTTGTATTTGAAGAATATAAGTACAAAATTGATGAACATTTTTATTAAATTGATAAACAGAAGTATCAGATTGATGAAAATAATTATACATTTGACAAACATGGGGTGGGAGGTTGAATTATTATTGGGTGAGCTTGTTGAGTGGGATATTATATAAATATGATGAACATAATTATTTTAATAATTAAAAAATAGAAATTTATGAATTTATATTTTTTATTTTTTATTTCCATATTTCTAAATCAAACTAGTATATTTTTCTAATTTTTTTACTTTTTCTTTTTTTTATTAATATTTTTAGATATTTGATGTGAATGCAAATTGAATCCAAACTATGTCATTTTAAATCACATTAAACAATGTCTTGGAGCGAGAGCACCGATTATGCACCCAAGACTGACTGTTGTCAAATGTGATTTGATAGTTAAGATAACCACTAACTTTGAGGAGAATATTAACTTTATATAAAGGTTACCACAGAGACTTAATATATAAATATTATTGAGATCAAAGATGTCTGAAAGAAAAAATTTATAAAATGCATTATGACCTATTTTGGCATTCTTTTATAATACAAATCTTAATTTAGAGTTTTCTACTTATATAATTAGACTAAAGAAATTTCATTCCTAGATAATTAGACTCAAGAAATTTCAAATACATCCAAACTTTTGATTTAGAACTTCTCAATATCTTATGAGTCGTAAATGGGGATCATTTTTATCATAAATTAGGATTACTTTCGGAAATGTCTTGCTTGAAGCCTCAATTTGATCTTATCCATTTATAAATAGTGAACCTTTCAGAACTATTATTGAAAAACTCAGATTTATTCATACTATTTAATAAACAAATCTCATTTGTTATAGTAAATTGCATAATATGAAGTAGACATAGAAATTCGGAATGACAGCTATTAATGGACGTATAAGTAGCCGATTTATCACTCCTTTAATAGTATGTGGACAACTACTACCTGTGTCCACTTATATTTATTATTTAGATAAATTTTTTTATTATTTTATATGTTACTAATTAAGAATATAAATATTTATATAAATTTATATTTAATAAATATGACAATACTTTATTTAGTATTCAATCAAGTTTGATAAATAGTTAATGAACCATTTATTGACAAATAGTTCCACCCGTCATCGGTAAGGTACCATATTTAATAACAATGCATTTATATGCAACATACCACATTTGTCAATAAATACATGTCATTTAACTGTTTATAACAAAGTTTGACTCAGCTCTTTTAATGAAATATTTTTAATACCAACTTCTAATGTGAATATTTTTTTGTTTCATGATTTTTTAACATAT
>NQLW01000844.1:203237-219015 GCA_002312845.1 Kalanchoe fedtschenkoi
TGTGACTTTCTTACTGCTTCTTTTCTTGGTCTTGTGCTTAAAGTTTTCATACGGATCGTGCATTCTTGCCCCTTGCTTATCATGGACTCTCCCTGTGGGAATTTTCATTACCTCCTTATGATTTTTCCTCCTAGAATCTGGTGTTTTCTTAACAGGAAATTTATGTTGTTGCAGAAATGGTATGGGTGATGCCTCAGGTCACCGCTTATTGCTTCCTTACTTCCACCTTCATCCCTTGTTTTGCTGTGATCTCAACCTCCAAAACATAAGAAAACAAATCTGATATATCAGTCTTCTAAACATTGTGTTTCATACCTATAAGCATTAATGCAAGGTCTGGTGATTTTTCCTCTCTCTTCTTTGGTTCTTCTTTCTCAAGTTCTTCATATTCTTCCTCTATGATGAATTCTACTTGATCCGAGGAGTCTAATATGCTCATGTGTATGGTTCTGTTACCGAACTGGATTCACATTCTTCCTTCTCCCACACCAATATTGGTTCTAGCTGTTGACATGAAGGGTCTTCCGAGAATGATGAGCTGGTGTTCTTGGGACTGTCATATTTTTATGACATAAAAATATGTAGGTATAGTTAGAGTCCTTACCCATACTTGGAGATTGTCTATTATACCTAACGGACAAAAGTCAGATCGGCTAGCTACTGATATGATAGCTCTTGTTTCACATAATGATCTAGGATACACAATGGTGTATATGTTATATGGCATTACATTAATCCCAGCTCTTAAATCTATCATGCATATGTTCAGAATTTTAGTCCCTATCATGGATTGTACTACGAACACACCTGGATCGTCTCTTTTTAAAGGCATATCATAAGCTGAAATAGAGGATACATCTAGCTTCAGGTTTTCCTCTTCCTATTCATTTTTTACTTCATTTTCGCCTTGGACCTGAGATAAGAGAGTAGATACAGTATTAAATGAGTTAGTATTATCTTGACAGTAAGAGAAACATGTGTTTTCTCTTCTGAATCAATTTTATTATCTGTGAGTGAGCTATAGCCATGCGCAGGAAAGTTGAACGCGCGCGCATCCTCCGCGTGTAGGCTTCCTTCTTCTTCTGTAATTCCTTTGACCGTGCACTCAAAATAATACAAATATGCGTGCGAGATCCTACGCGATATTGGTGGAATTAAGTCTATGAATGACTTCTGGGGTTTTGACTTCTTTTCCTCTTCCTACATCTGCATGGTACTGACATTAGGGTAAAGATTCTTCTTAGTTGTCATGGTAACCGGCCCTGCGAAGCTCTAAGCTCATTGATATATGTACCGAGTTGGGACAATTGTCTTTCCATGTCGGCTAGCATTATGTCCATATTCTTGTCACGTTCCTTAATGTACTCTTCTGGCTTATTCACGCTTGCTTCCAATCTTCTACCGGTAGCTCCTTGTTGAAATCTGTGAATAAATGGTCTTGCCCTTACGTAGTTTTTGTTCCTGTAGCTCATATTTGGGTAAATTCGAAAGCCTGGATTATAATGTATTAGCACTGTTGTTCCTTGTTGCTGCACTTGACGAAATCCATTGATAACCATCAGGTCTTCCCCTAGATTTACAGGTTCTTACCAAGAAATACACGCATCAGTGGTATAGTTAATGACATGCATACCTCTCATTGAGTAAGCTTCATGTTTTTCATGGATTAAAGTAGCTCTTGCATCATGGTGTTCATATATGATATTTCAGAGGATGGAGCTAAAAGTGGTGGAATTTGGGCTGATATTGCGTCGGTATCTAAGGTTGCAACCTTGAGCACTCTGCGAGGTCGTTTGAACAATCGGATATTCTCGGCTATCTCTTTTATTATCATGCAAATCTCCTTGGGATACTTATTCTGAATACTTCTGCCAGTTGATGCCTCCAACAATTTTTTATCTTAGGGCTCCATTCTTTCTATGTAGAACTCGATTAGGTTTTGGTCCAAGAATCCCTGGTTTTGGCACTTGGTGGTCAATCTCCTAAAGTGTTTATAATAGTCATAGGATTTCTCATCCGGTTATTGTTTGAGACCGCATATCTCCTTCTGGATTTGAGATGCTTTATCTGTAAGAAAGTACTTTAAAAGAAAGGCTTCTTGTATTTAGTTCAATGTAGTCATAGTTCCTGCAGGCAAATACAATAGTCATTCCTTAGCATAATCCATTAATGAGAAGAGAAAGGCTAATAACCTATATTGATCTATGTTAGTCCAAGCTGACTTCATTATGGTGCAAACCACGCTAAATTCATGCAAATGACATTGGACATCTTCTCTCGGCGTCCCTTGGAATTTAGAGAGTTGGTGTATGACACCTCCCCTAATTTCAATATCTTCATCATCATCGGCTCGTATGCATATTTATTGATTGTGGAAAGTTACAGCAGTCAGCTCCCCAAAAGTTCTCCTCCATGGCTTATTTTGTTGGGCTGCCATCTCTGCTACGACTGCCTCTTTTATTGTGATGTTCCTTTGGTGAATCAAATCTTCAGGGTTCTCATAGAATGCAGATGGGTTATCCAGAAAATTTTGTACATAGACTCAGCAGAGGCTGGTTTGAAAGGTTAGTGTAAGCGATAAGACAAACAAAGCAAATTTGACAAATCTAAAAAAAGTCAGATCACTCTCGTGCGCTCGTGAGGATAGGTTGCCCTTGCAAGACTCTGTAAAACAAGAAAAACTAAAAAAATAATAGGCCACGCGCTCAAGTTACTTGACCACGCACGTGGCTAGACTTCAACAGACTTAGAAAATGACATTGTACTAAAATTAACTAGTTACCAAAGTATCAATGTACCTCAATCTCCGGCAACATCGCCAATTTGATAAGACCCTAGTTGGGCTGTTTTATTCAAATAAATTTATAAACCTGAGCTCACTAAGTAGTAGTAAGTACAAGATCGATCCAAAGAGAATGAGTTGTGAATATTTAATAACTATTCAATTAAATAACATTAAAGACATAAATTTTTGGGGGTTTTCAAATATAAAAGGTAAACATAATAGTTAGCTAGGAAATGAGATAGAAAAGCATGTAGTTTAGGTAACCTTGATTTGTGAGATCACCGATCATTGATACAATAGATTAAATTCTATTCATCTACTAAACTCATCAAAATATACATCCCATGTTTCAGAGTGTAAACAATTGCTCCTATTCTACGTTCATCATATCCTTATGCTAGTACTCCAAATTCTATATATCTAACATGCTCTAGTAGGTTATCAGCCTAGCAACAAAACATATGTAGTTATGCTACTGTGATATGGAATTCAGATAATGTTAACTTGCTTTCACAGTAATTAGAATATGTCACTATATATGCTCTATTTAATTAGTTTTGGCTTTTGCCCTCACAATTAAATCTAAACATCTAGGTTCCATGCATGAAACACTACGCTCATTCAGATTGTCATGTACGTTAATGTAATCATTCAGGTTCTATGTAGTAACAATATCAACATAAATCAAATTTATAAGCATAAACTATCTCACAATAATCATCACAAATTTACAACATCTGAATTACACAAAAGAATTAGTCATTAAAGGCCATAGACTTAGATATAAGAAAAATAGTAGAAACTATAATCTTACTCAAACCTATGCTAGGTTGAATTCTCTTACTGCTCTCCACTGCTCCTTGAAAATTATACCAGATCTGAGATCTGGTCTTGATCACACCAAGCTTCATGTCTGCTGGTCACTCTTGTGCTACATCGTTTTTCGCACTAGCCCGTCACACTTGTCTCCTTTGTTAAGCTCTTATTATATAGGTATGAGGTAGCTTAGCTTTCAAGCTACGAATTAGGCTTCTTTTTTCATGTAAATCTTCAAATGATATTGATGGGCTTTGTACTTCTTCGGCTTATAAAAATAAGAATCGAGATATAAGCCAATTTAGGAAGATTATCTGCCCATGGGCTTTGTTGGTGATTCTGACAAATATTTTATCGAGACGTAGGCTCGGATTCCTTATAAAAATGTGTCTCTCTAATCTTTCTATAGCCTTTTCAATTGCGTGAACCGGACATCTAAACCAAAAGATATGCCCCTCCAAAGTTGGAAATATTCTGCAGAACAGATTAGGAAACTGCAGCTTAGCGCGCACACATGTCACTTTCCATTGCGCCCGTGGCTCTTACACATGTCCAGTTCCATGTCATCTTCATTTCCTTCCATTCATTGTGTGACACATGTCAGCTTCTTCCCCCTCGCGTGGCAATGAACCACTACACATAGCTTTTGCACTCGTCTAATCACTGTCTCATGTTCGATTTCATCTCTTTGTCCGAATTAGGCTCCAAAACATCCCTTTTGAGCATATTTTTGCATCAAGACCTAAAATAAGCCTACAATGAAAAACTAGTTAAACCCATTAAATAACACTCAGGAATGGTCACGAATTAGGTGATTTAAGCGTAATTAAATGGTCAAATTTTTTCTCATCATTACTCCTTTTGCTGCTCTCGAGATTGTGTGTGGATGATCCTCTTTAATAAGATGTCTTCACTCACCTTCTTGTTGTTAGCGGATAGCTTAACTTCTTATCTCTTGGAGATGCTCGTCACTGGATCTTCATTTTCCTTGTAAAATGGCTTCAAGCAGCTGACACGGAACACCGGATTAATCCTCATCCATTCAGGGAGCTCCACTCCATAGGCAGCATTTCCTATATTTGGAATGATTAGGAGAGTGCCTTCATAATTTTGAATTAGGAGTTTGTTATTGCCCTTAAGGAACCTTAGTTCTTAAAATACTATCACCAACACTAAATCCCCAACTTTGAACTCTAATGGTGTCCTCTTCTTGTCCGCCCACTTCTTCATCTTTTTTTGAGGCATTATCCAAGTATGCTTTAACTACGTCATTTTTTACCTTCCGTTATCTTGATAACTTGAACGCCTTTAGGTTTTTCCCAGTATATTGACCCAATATAGTATGTGTCATAAATGGTTATTTTCCCATTATCATTTCAAAAGGACTCTTATTGGAAGTCGAACTCTTGAGTAAGAATTATGCATTATCCAGCAAGTTGACACAGTTGGTCTGATTTGCATCCGAAAGTGTCACAAGTATTCCTCTAGCATCCTATTGAAGCATTCTATATGTCCATCAATTTGTGAGTGATAACTCATCGACATCTTCAATTTTGAACCCATCAACTTAAAAGCTCCTTCCAAAAGTGCCTCTTAAATCTTCCATCTCGATCACTAACATGACTTTGTGGCACTCCGCAATATTTCATGATGTGTCAGAAGAATAAGAATGTTGTCTATCATGCGGAGCAAGATTTTGGGACATAAATGAAGGTAGCATACTTTGAGAAGCTATAAACAATTACTAGTCTGCTTAAGTAGTCTCCACTTTTGGAAAGCAAGTGATGAAGTCCATGGACACACTTTCCCAAGGTTTTGTAGGGACTTTTAGGGGTTCTAAGAGACCAGAAGGTTGGCTCCTTTCTATTTTGTTTTGTTGGCAAGTCAAGCAAGTCGTCATGTAACATTTAACATCCTTTTCTTGCGGGGCCAGGAGTACTAGTGTTGGATTAGACTTAAAATCCTTCACCATCAAGGGTGGCCGGCCCATAAATTATTGTGGCAGTCATGCATTATTAAGCATATCATGTTGTCAACTTTTAGTACATATATCTTTCTCCCCATAGAAAAGATCAACCCGTTCTCGATTCAAAAGCGTTGAGTTTTCCCCTCTTCGATCAACTATTTGATACCTCTTACCAATAGGTCCTTGTCTAACCAATTTTTGATTGATTCTCCCAGGGAAAATGATACTCCACTAGCCGATAAGTGGGCTAGTTTACAAAGACTTGCAAGGTTGGTAATTTGGCTTAACGCATCTGTGACTTGATTTGTCTTTCCACTTCTATGCTCTATCATCACACCAAACTAGGCTAAAAACTCTTGCCATCGGGCATATATCACAGTGAGCTTCGGCTGAGTCAAGATACAGATTGACGCAACATTATCCGTTTGTACAATAAATCGAGCTCCCAGCAAGTAATGCCTCCATACACATAGGCTATGAATGATCGCCAATGACTCTTTCTTGAGCAGTATATCTCTTTTCCACATCTCTCAACTTACGACTTTCATAAGCAATTGGATGACCTTCTGACATCAGTGCTCCTCCTAAGAAAACATTTGAAGCATCAGTATGCAATTTAAGAGATGTGGAAATATTTGGCATTGTGAGAACGTGCTCTTTCGTCATTGACAGTTTCAACTTCTCGAAAGCCGCTTCATAAACTTATCCCAAATTTCACTTTTTATCTTTCCAAAGTAAATCAATCAATGTGGTAATAATTTTTAAATAATTATGGATGAATCTACTATAGTAGTTGCACAGTCAGAGGAATGAGCAAAATTCACTGACACTTATTGGGGTTCTCCAATTTCTAATAGTTTGGACTTTTTTCTCATCCATGTGTATCTTCCCCTATTCAATATTCTGGCCCAATAAGTCAATGCATCTCTTTGAAAAGGAATACTTCTCTTGCTTCATATATAGTTAGTTTTCCTCAACTTTTGTACCACCATCCCTAGATGATTTTCATGAAATAACAATATCATCTACATAGACAACAACAAACTTCAAGATTGTCATAAAACAACTCATTCATAAAAGTGCTGATCATAGCACAAATATTAATAAGTCTGAAGGGCATCACCAGGAACTAATAAGCACCATATCGTGTCACACAAGTTGTCTTTTGTTTTTCTCTCTCAGTAATTCTGAATTGGTGATACCCAGACCGCAAGTCCAACTTTCAAAAGTATTTTGCTCCATTAACTTATCAAAGAGATCTGCAATTAGGGGAATTGGGTAGTGGTTTCACACTGTTATCTTATTCTAGGCTCTACAGTCATTACACAGTCGCGATGATCCATCTTGCTCTTTTGAAATAGCACCGGTGCCCCGAAAGGAGACTTTGAAGGTCAAATGAAGCCAACTTCAATAAGTTTCAGTAGATCTATCTCATGGTCCACACTCCTCCATTGTGGTAACACTTTTAGTAGTTGATCGGGCATTACATCGTCAAACTCTTTAGAATCGCATCAATTTGTTTGGGAGCTGCCTTGTTATTCTCTTCTTTAACCTAAAGAAAGACAAGAAAGTTAGGTTCCGAGTGCTTAATTCCCTTATTTAACCGGAGTGCTGACATGAATTTTTCCATATCCCCCTTTGAAAAAGAGATTTTCTTCTCCCCATTACTTCACTTGTTGATCTTACACTTAACCGATCTCCCACACTTAACCGATCTCCCACGAAGAGGAGACTATCAACAAAGGGCATCCAAACCACTCTCTCCTACCTTAGAAGTTCCATTCCCAAGATTACTTAAAATCATCTAATGATACTACAGTGAAGTTCAGTGGGCCTTTCCACTCTCCGATCGTTGTATGCACATTCGACGCCACTTCACTAACTGGATGAGCTTGGAAATTCACTGCCTTCAATTTACTAATATCTTTCTAAACACTTAGGCCATATTGCACTGCTTCCAGACCATTTATAAATTGTGGGTTGCGCCCGAATCAACTATAGATAGCGATGATTTCCCATTGACCTCTAAGTCCACGGACATCAAAGTACGCAACATCTGAGTTTTATTCATCATAGCCTTCTTCTAATATCCATAAAAGATGGAGGGCTCTCATCTGTAAAGATTGTTCTGCCTCATCTCCTTCTCTCGCACTATCCTCTTGGACACTATTATATTTTTGGAGCACACTAAAAGCTCCTTTGTGAGGACATTCCTCCACTAGATGAGGCCTAATAAATAAGAAGCTCTCTAGCTGACGCGTTTTATCATTTGGATGCCCTCAAACATTGTTTTTTTTACCCAACCAATTACCTATTTGTTGTTCTCTCTTAAAAATAATGGCCTCTTATTTAAAGGATTTGAGGGTCCAGAGTTTGCTCCCATAAGAAATCAATTTTGACACAGCAGCGGTCATCTTGCCCTGTTCCCAAATTCATCCTTCCGGGGGTTTCTCTCAAATATGTAGTCAATAAGCCTTTCCACCGTACTTACGGAACTTACAAGATTGAGAGTGTTTTGCCAATTGAGTTATGTTATAACCCAAGGTTTCAGACCCTTGAGGAAATAAAAATTCTTATCCACTTCACACATATCCTTAACATCCAACATCACGGTCATAAATTACCTCATATACTCACGGATATCACTTGTGTGTCTCACTGATCTTAGTTTGAGCTGAGCGTGTAGCTTACATTCTCAAGAAAGACTGGTCTCTTAGGCTCTTCTTGAAGTCTTCCCACTTCTTAATAGTACATCGTCCAGCATGAATTTTATCATATTTTGACCTCCACATGCCTTTTTCCTACTCAGTAAGATACATTGTAGCTATCTTTATTTTCCCTTTGTCGGCTTCCTCCACTATGTGGATGTACTTTTCCATATTGAGCAAAAAATTATCCAGATCTTTCGCACTTCGTTCGCGATCATAAGGTCGGGGTTTTGGAACTCGTAGGTTCTCATATCCTCGAGGTGCCAGAAGATTGTTGATGACCCGGTTGAGCAAGTTCACCTTGAGCAATAATTCTTTCAAATTGTTACTCAACACCGAAACTAGTTGATAGGGCAATAATTTACCCTATTTTAGGTGCCTATACTTAGTATATTTGAGTCGTTTCCGAGTGAATATGGGTGATTTATAGATGATTTTGTCTCTTTCAGGTTAATTATGAAGAATACTGGCTTTGGAAGAAGAAAAAGATGAAAACAATGCAAATTGGACTAAATTCGGACAGAAAGCCAAGTTCAGGGGTCAAGCTGTCAAATGAAGGAACTGTAAGGGTCAATCTGCAAATATGAAGACTACTGACTCGATCCGGATCGAGCTGAACAAAACAGCACGATCCAGACCGTGTCATATGGCGGCGCTCGATCCAGATCGAGCTGAACAAAAACAAGCACGATCCAGACCGTGTTTCATGTCGGTGCACGACCCAAAACTCGATCCAGATCGAGCTGACACGTGGCGGGCCCCGAAAAGGCAGTTTCTAATTCTCTTTTAGGAACCCTTTTGGCAATAGAAATCCTACGGAGAATAGTCTAAGGTGACAGATCACCTATAAATATGAGTCTAGGGCTCATTCTTCAAGACATCTTCGCACACACAGGAGCCCGGGGATTCTACCGTTCAGAGTTGGAGCACCACGAGACTAAGCCCTCCTCTACCTTTCTAGTCTTACTTTCATTATTACTGTGATTGTATTACTATGATGCGTAGTGAGTAGTCTCCCTATTCTAGGATCCTACGGATCCGAAGTTGTTGTAAACTCAAATTCATGTTATTTATTTAAAAGTATTTTCATCCATAATTGTTCGTGCTCTTTAAATATACTACGTATGACTGGTGTAGGATTTGTTGACGAATTTATCTTGCATTCATTATTCTAGGGACGCCTAGGAATATGTTTATTCAGAGTTTAAATATGCATGCTTTAAGAACTGAGTTTAGGATATAATCTATTACCCTCTAAGCTAGAATATTCCATCCCACGAAGACCAGAATCGGGATGGGTTGGATATTTCGCTTAGTTGTAGTCAATGGCCCAAGTCAACCGAAGACCAGAATCGGGAGTTGATCTAGGAATATTGAGTAGTTTATTTATCCTGCTGCATGTTTAAGAAATATTAGTGTATCACCCTTTGATTAGTGTTTGTGAGCTATGAAGACCAGAATCGGGAAACAACACAATATAAAATCAATTGTAGTCAATAATTTACTGCGTAGAAACACCCAGAAGTCGGACTTGCATGTGAATTATTGAGTGATATGCCGTATTATTGAAATTGCATGATACCTTGTGGATGATTACTTATGCTTCAAGGATAACATGAGAGTTTACATACAACTTAGGTGAAGTAGAAATCCTAGGATATTTCCATAATCTGAACACAACTTTCCCTTTCACAACTGCTTTTGTTTTGCGTAGTTCATAATTCCAACCAAAGCTATTCATCTAGGATTAAATATTCATTAGCTAGGATATTAGTGCCTCTGACAAGCCTTACTTGCTCCTATAGGTTCGACTCGGACTTCCCGAATTTATTTGACTGCAACTGATCCCTAAAACATAACATTGATATATATATAGGGTCAAAAATACGTTTGTCACTAGTTCTTTGGTGTTCTCATTTAACTCAGTCACCTTCCCATCGAGCTCTTCATGAGCACGCCCATGTAAATATTAGGAACTTGAATAACGCACCTTATCCGAGTGGAGTAGCTCAACTACAATGTTGAACTATCCACTCCCCTGTAAAGAGCTAATGAGACCTTTTCCATTTCCATATGAGCAAATATGACTATTGCTTGTGCTAACATACTACTTTTTACTAAAGAAAACAACTGACCATAAGCATAACAATGCCCTAGACAAGCTTGGATTATGATACGAAACACCTCCATCACCAAATAGAATAGATTACTCCCTTTCATATAATTCAAGTCGGAATCAGTGCAAAGCTCAAGAAATGATTGATATACTTGATGTTAGTGCACTATGCAGAAGGAATTGAAGCAACTTTTTCAAGTACTGCAAAAGGTTTACCAAGAAGAGGGTGATTAAAACTCAGACTCCTGATCAAGGTCGGAGTAAAGCCCCTACTGAAAAGGTCTCTGAGCCAAACAAAGAGGATATTCTGGATAAAGAACTGAAAGTAGCAACTCCGGTTCTGGAAAAGCAAGAACTCAATAAGCTGCATGTTGAGGAAAATTGCAAGGCATCCGAAGAAAGCTTATTAAAAAGCTTAAAGAAAACCAGAAGGATGAATTAATAGCTCCAGCTTTGGATTACTTAAAGAAGATCGGAATGTACAACAAAGGTCGAGAGGAGGAATCCCAACCTAATACATATTGCACCTTAATGGGAAATTTAAGCTAAATGGTGATGAGGACTTCTTTAGTGTTGATGACATAGTGAAAGAATACTCAACCATGGTTCATCACTTAGAGGATGACTTAAAGTTTGGTCAAGAAGAGGAGTATACTGAAGAACCCTAAACTAAACAACTGGAGCTAAGTGACAATTCATCAACATGCTCTCAGGTTCATGAGGAATTTTTGGAAATCGATCCAGAAGGAAACTTTTGATACAGAAGATCGAGAAGAGGAGGTTGGCACACCAATGGATCTACCTGAAGATTTGGATGTCAGTGTGCCAACCAAACATATGGAGCATGAAACACGAAAGAACATATATGGGATCAATGATGGAATGGTACCCCATCAGACTAGATGTTCCATATGAGGATGTCTTCTCACCTATATCCATAAGCCTTAAGATGATCCTTAGACTGAATACATTGAAAGTGAGAGGAGGCCGGGAGACAATGAAACAAAACCGATATAAGGAAGCATTCAACAGAGAAGGCCTATCACAAACAAACACATTTCGACCAAGGTGGCCGGTTCATTAAATGGAATTTCAAGATGGATTTAAGAAGCCTCTGAAGAAGTCTTGCCAAAGACGTTAAACTAGGCCTTTACGAGGAGTAATCCACACTGTGAGTCTTCTCTTTATTTCTACATTAGGAGTAGTTATAACTTAGTTTGAGTGAATTTTTTATATTAATTGAGTGTCATGATTTCATCCTAACTATCGAATGATCGAAAACCACTTATCCCATTTTCACCTTTCAGTCTAATATTGCTAAGTCCCTATACATTAAAATACATTCATTATGTTAACTTTCTAGCGTTCAACGCTTAAGGAACTAAGCTCTATTTAATTAAAAGATTAACATAACTCATGTATATTCTGCTAGAGTTATTTATGTTGTACAATACAAACAAAAAATCCATAAAAAACTTGAAAAGACAAGAAACAATTTTTAGCATATTCTTAAAGTAAAGATTAAAAAATCTAGACATTCTTGATTTGAAAAAACTCTTATTAATTGAAATATTTTGAAGCAAAAAAGGTATCGATCCTAAGCTTTAATCATAGGATCAGAATTTCACTTTACAAATTTACATGGACTTTAAAAATGATATATCAGAATAAATTACGATTTTTAAACTAGTGGGCACTATTAAAATCTTTTCAAAATCCTTAGTTATCTAGCATATTTAGCCAACCCATTTTCTTGAATTATAAACTTTTCTTATTAAAATTTCTATTTGAAAATGTTCAAGGAGTGTTGCCAAGTTATAAGTGTGGAATGATTGAAATCATTCCAAAATTTCCATAAAAAAGGAAATTTCAAAGGGGCAAGAAAAGTGACGTAAGTCTGCGAAAAATATAAGGAACAAAAGTTCCTCAAAAAGAGGAACCGAAGGTCATAAAAAATATAAAAAAACTCAAAAGATGACTTGAACTACCACCACTTATCTAATTACGGTCTCAACTATCATGATTGTAAAAAAAAGTGCTATGAAAAAATTGGACTGATTTTCTAAAATAAAATTTATTGTTACACTCCTAACTAATATTATTATAAAAGTTAGATATGTGAAAAAATCACATCATTAGATTATCAAAATGAATAATATCGTTTTGCGCGTATTAACAAAACTATTTTTTATACTCAATCATTCATAGTTCTTAATAAATTTAACAAGATCAATTTATATTTATGAAATCAAAAAAATTGATCTTAAGCATTATCTGAAATCAGTCATTTTTCATCACACTTTTTCGGTAATCGTGGTAGTTCGGACCGCAATTGGGTAAGTAGTGATGGTTCAGAACCCATTTAGATTTTTTCTTAAAAAATATATATATGGAAAATCCTTTAAGGAATTGAGACCAAAGGCGAAATCCACTTTCATCCTTTATATTGGCAAGCACTTTGTTTTCTCTTGGGATTTTAACTTAAATTTTCCGAAGTAAAGATTCTAGGGAGGACCTTTTTTATGGTTACTAGGGGCTGCAACACCCTCTCAACCTTGATAGTGATGTCAAACTCATTTAAAATCAGTTCATGCGCACGTCCATCATATCTATACGCATGCGGTACGTACTACAAGGGCTCGAACCTAGGACTTTGGGATTTTTAGACGACACCCTAAGTCACTAGATCAACACTCTGCCCGTATGTGCACGAAAGTGCTAGAAACTAAAAAGAAATTGCTCTTTAATAATCTCAGTCCAAGCTCCTCTTTTCTTATGGTCATAAACTTGATTTAAGGACTTGAAAATGAAATTTAAGCCATAAATCCATGGACTATCTCTTGCTAGCATAGATGGCTGGTGAGAAAATTTTATGTGGCTAGTTGAAAAACCTTGATGAAAAATTTTAAGCCTAGTAATTTCAATGTTGTAGCTAGTTGAAAAGTACTTCTTCTACTCTATACAAGTTTTTAGAATGAGGGCTCACTTCTTTTTAAAAAAAATTTCCGTGCTTTACAAAATTATTCTTGCATTAGAGTAGTTGAATTATTAGAAAATAAGTAGAATTGTCATCTCCTTCACTTTTAAAGAGTCAATATGGGATTTGTGGGTCATCCGGATAAGAAAACGTTCACGACACTACAATTCGTCCACAAGAGACACTTTGGAGTTCGAAAGCTTTATGCATATGCTGAATTCACTCCAAATTCCTGCGATTGTAAGTTAGAATTTTCATTGTTTTTAGCATTTTCATTGCGTAGTGAACTTAAGAGACTAAGAATAAAAAATGGTGAGGGATAAATTGACATATTTTTCCCTACTTTTGCAAAGTGATTATTTTTATTTTTAATGGACGAACAAATCCTAAGTATGAAATTTTGATCGGGCAAAAATATGACCGATTTAAAGCTCTATTTCTTAATGATTTGGACGTCTCCGAACCATTTTAGCTATGTATTTGCGGTTTTATTGTTCATGTAGGTAAAAGTCTCAAAATAGTGGGAAAATGGATAAAAAATGTTTTGGACCAAAAACATATCAAAAAGTGTAAGATAATGATCAAATCAATATTTACTCTGACAAATCGAATTTTACTCGACTGAGTATACACTGAACCGGTTGAAGTATGTCCCGTACACGGCTTGAATAAAAGTGCAAGAGAAATGTTACTCAAGTCTGAATATAGAAAATGTTTTAATTTCGGACCGAATAACATTTAATACGGTTCACTTGATCACTCGCTATATATAGTTATAAGTAATTTACTTTTATAAAGTTACAGACATTTATAAATTTAAAGTTTTAACAGCTGAAACATTATGTGTGTGTTTCTTGTCGGCAAAAAATAAATTGGGGGGCATAAGAAGGTGATCACGTGCAGCCCCAACTCAAATTGACATATTAAAAAACATTCCGTAAAATCAGATTCAATTCTCTAATCGCTTCATCATTTCTTACTTTTCCAGCCACATGCTTGACTTGACCCAAAGCTGTTGTGGTCTAAAATAGAATGCTTTTCTCCCCCAACACGTGGGACCCGCTGGCGGTAAACACTAAAACCTCATACATGGCTGGCATCGCACGTGCACGTGCGGGCAATCGCCTTATCATTGGAAACCGCATATTTGCTTGCTTATTACGTACATTATTTTACTCAATTCTCCATCCCCGTCTAATGATGCAGATACGAGTTTTCCGGTTGTTTATTTAATTTAATGAAAACTAATATTTGATGTATACGGAGTTGTGGCCAATTTCAATTCTCTGTTGACAAATAAAATAGGGATAAAATTTAAAATGAGTCTTGAACTATCACCACTTAGTTAATTGCGGTCAGAATTACCATAATTTTTAAAAATGGTGCGATGAAAAAAAAATTAGACTGATTTTCTAAAATAAAAATTACATCCTAAACTAGTATTATCATAAGATTTAGATTTGTGTGCGAAAATTACATCATTTGGTTATCAAAATAAATTATATCATTTTGCGCACATAAAGAAAATAACGTTTTTTGATAATCAAACAAAGTACTTTTCGCACACAAATCTAAATTTTATAATAATATTAGTTTTGGAATGCAACGCTGAATTTTATTTTAAAAAATCAATCTATTTTTTTTTTCATCGCAATCTTTTTTGAAAATCGTGATAGTACCGCAATTGGGTAAGCGGTGATGGTTCATGACCCCTTTTGATTTTTTTTCCAACAAAATAAAATACATTTTCATTGAGGCTTTGTTCGGTTAAGGAAACCTTGAATGAAAGAGAAATATATTAGAAATTTTATGAATTTTATTTTAAATAATATATCAAACAAGGTACCAAAATATTCTATAATTTCTAATAAATTGTATTCCTTCCAATTTCCGTTGGTCAGCACCAATAAAAAATTATTTAGACTATGTTTGATTTAGAAAAAATTAAAGGAAATGAAAATGGTAAAGAAAATGTAATACATCATAGATTCAATTTAATAATTATTTGTTTGGAATGCAAAGTTGTTTTTGAAAATTCTTTTTAATTTACTTTAATTTTCTTTTTAATATTCCATATTCAAATTTTTTTTCCACAAACGTTCCATAGATGAAAGATGAAATTCTCTTTACTTTTCAGTTTTCACTAAAATTTTTCTTTCCCCACTAATTATCTATTAATCCAAACAAAGCCTGAATATAACTAATACTATTTTGTTAATTCTTAGGAGGGTCTATTATTAAAGGTTGTAGCTTTTCTTGTTTAGTTTAGTTGAGAGGAAGGATGAGGAGGAGGCGTGGGTTTGACCGAGGCAGCACGTGGGGGTGGGGGTGGAGCTGTCGTTGAGCTGTTGCAGGTTTATTGGGAGTCCAGACACAGACACAGACACGTAGGATCCACATGCATGACATT
>NQLW01000844.1:224342-261835 GCA_002312845.1 Kalanchoe fedtschenkoi
CAAGTAAGTTTTAAATTTAGTAATTGATTTTGATTCATATTTGTTGTTGATTTCTAATATGGTTGATTATTGTATGATTTTGTATTCTAATTTGTTGTATTATCGTATTCTAATTTGCCTAACGAATTCTTTCTGCCATTTTTGTTGCAGCCATGGGTCCTTCAGCCCCTCGTGTGGAGTCTCCACCTAGCCAGGGGACGAGTGTTAGGAGAATACCCCCATTCCCAAGCGGGCAGTTGTTAGGTGAAAGTCGCTCAGTCCGTTCAGTTCGCTGCGATCGCCGACACCGCGCAACGGGTCATTTAAGCCAAGCCAGGAGCCTCAGACTCCGCTCCTAGAGCCAGCTGATATGAGAGCTTATACGAATGAGGCTATGGACTCCAGAGATGATTCACAACTTAGTGATGGTGTAGAGTCTGTTGGGGACCTGGCTGGGAGCCCGGATGATGAGGAACGGGTCCTCATCTAATGTTCGGAGCCTAGTGGGTAAGTTAAAAGCACATATTGTTATTAAAAACTAGCAATTGTAGCTTCATTTTATTTTAGTTTAAGAATGTGATTTTCTAAAATTGTGTTTTCCTTATTTTAGGTTTCTCCCACCCAATGTGAACAAGCCAGTACGCCCAATCATTCACCTCTACTGGAGTGGGTCCTGGATCGAGGGCTCCGAGGTTCCAGTTGAGATGTGCAAGAAGTAGTTCAACAAATTTAAGATTTGTTCTAGATTCATCATTGAATTTGACTTTTGAGTTTCTAGTAGTTAATGATCTAACATTAACATTTTGTCACAGACACGGTTCATTTGGCGACCAGAGGATGATCTAAAGATCTCCAAATGCTTCAAGATGAAGTGGTCTGGTAGTCTACCATACCCATTTTGCACAGCTCGTGGGAATGACTGACTTCATTGGGGAAGCTTTTTTTTCTTCAAAATACCCATTTTTATTTATTTTATGATCAGAGCTGCCTTGATCGTAGCTTACACCATCCCGATGAATGGAGGAAACCCTCCGGTCACCGGAAATTACAACCCACGCAAACCTAATGCTATGACCAGATAATAAAGCAGATGAAGACGCCTCAGTTTAAGGAGGTGCGGGAATGCAATCGGCAAAATAAGAGGGGCAACCGGCAAAATAAGAGGGGTAAAGTTAGCAGGTGAGTGTCAGGAACCACCACTTTGGGGTCGAAGGATGTGCACGCCCGAGCGAGGGACATGGTAAAGTTCAGTTACTAACCTATCTAAGTGTCTCCTACCTATTCAGTCTATTATTGATAACACTTAATTTTTTTACAAATACAGAGGGGAAGAACCCCAACCCTTCTGAGGTTTATAAGGGGATGAAGACCAGGAAGTGGCCAAGCCTGACGTGGGCCGTAAATTGGTAAGTCTCCCTTCAAACTAGTAAGGTATTAGAGAACTTGGAGTTTTTAAACCAAGTTTAATTTTAAAAATATAAAAATAGCACAAGAATCATGATTGAGTTGTTCAAATGCCAATTGACATTTGAACAACCCAAACATGATGTATTAGATAACTTATTTTAACATATTTTGGATTCAAAATATTAAAATAGCACAAGAATCATGTTTGAAATATTTAAATGCCAATTTTGACATTTTAACAACTCAAACGTGAGGTATTAGAGAACTTAGAGTTTTTGAACCAATTTTGATTTAAAAGTAATTAAAATAGCATAAGAATTATGTTTGAGTTGTTTAAATGCAAAGTTTGATATTTGAACAACTCAAACATGAGGTATTAAAGAACTTAGTGTTTTTAACCAAGTTTGGTTATAAAAACATCAAACTAGCACAAAAATCATACTTGAGCTGTTCAAAACCCACAGTTGGCATTTGAACAACTCAAATATGTGGTATTAGAGAGAACTTAGAGTTTTTGAATTAAGTTTAGTTTCGAAAACATCAAAATAGCACAAGAATCTTATTTGAGTTATTTAAATGTCAAGTTTGTCATTTGCACAGCTCAAACATGAGGTATTAGAGAACTTAGAGTTTCTGAACCAAGTTTGGTTTCGAAAACATCAAAAATACCAAACTTGCCATTTGTTCATCTCAAACATGTGATATTAGAGAACTTAAAGTTATTTAAACTAATTTTGGTTTAGAAAACATCAAAATAGCACAAGAATTATGTTTAATTTGTTAAATGCAAAGTTTGGGTTTTTTTAATTTATTTTTTTTATGTTTAAATGCCAAGAATTATTTTTAACCTTAAAGTTTTTAAATCAAATTTGGTTTCGAAAACTTTCAAATATCACAACAATCATGTTTGAGTTGTTGAAATCCCAATTTTTGCATTTGAACAACTCAAACATGTTTTATTAAAGAACTTAATCACACTTTTTAAACCAAGTTTGATTTCAAACACATCAAAATAGCACAAGAATCTTATCTAAGTTATTTAAATGTCAAGTTTAGCATTTAAAAACTCAAACATGTTTTATTAGAGAACTTAAAGTATTTGAACTAAGTTTGTTTTCAAAAATACTAAGTTTCCCATTTGAGGACAGACATATCTTAACGTGCTAATCTCGACCAAAGAGTCAGAAGACCCCTCATTTGCTTCGCTACCACGAGCAGTGAAGGAAGTGTGGATCTGAAATGATGTATTTACGGAGTCACAGAGTGTCTACCCTTTGTTGTTTAGGCACGCAGGTTCGCATTTCTGGGAGATGGCTAGTGGTTCATAGTGGTTTGTAGCGAACTCTTGCACGCAGCATAGCTCACATACTCCAATCGGCGGGGATGCATCCATGCCGACTCACCTTGCTAACGAGGTAAGTTTTGTGAGAGCTAAGGCGCGGGTAGCCAGAGGGTGGGCAAATGCTTCATTATCAGAGATAGTGGCTCTTAGAGCTCAATAGAACTAGCCGGTACAGCAGTAAAGCGAGCTCATGCAGGTCCTTATGTGGATCTTGCCTGAAGAAGCGTAGCTCCCGGGCTCCCAACTGCCTCGAACCCCCCACCAGCTCCTAAATTTCTCATGTTATGAATATTGAATATTGTAAAATTTTAGCATTGAGTAGTACATTTGTTTATTAAATCATTATATTCATGTAATCTGTAAATGTTGTGGCACGAAAACAACTTTAGTTATTAATTTATAACGTAAATTACAAAACTTTTTAAATATATTTTTTTATTAAAAATCATGTGCGGCCGCAAACAAGTCAGAAGTAGGTCGAAAAAAGATTGGAGAAGTTAAACTAAAAAGCTAGCTGGAAGCTGGCCGTAGCGGGCCGGAAATTACCGAAAAGATGGGTCAGACCAAAAAGTGGCCGGAAACTTATCTGATAACGTCAACCGCCTACACTGCCGGAATATGGCTGCAAAGAGGTTAGAAAACTAGGTTATTAGAATGTCCCTCAATAAATTTATTTGGGGAGCGGTTTCCGGTCGGCAAGTTTTAACAGAATTTTGGCCGATTATTTGCTGGAAACTTATTTTCTGAGCTTTTTCGACCTCTTTTCCGGTTGAAAAATGTGCTTTTTGATAGTATTGGTAACACTCATATCTCAAATTTGAAATCTGGATATCATATTTGAAAACTATTAATGTCGCGGTCTGATGAAGGAATGCAATTCAACTAGTCAATTATGAGAAATCAAATATTACGTGGAAGATACAAGAACTTTAAAGATTTATTTTCTAAAGTATCATTGGTATATGGATTTATGAACCTTAATATGAATAATTTATTAATATCACAAGGTCTTGATGAAGCTTCAGAAGAGAAGAAGTCAAAGTGGTGACCCATGTAAATTTAAAATCTATTCAGAAGAGAGCTGGTAGTAGAATTAGGTTGGCGGTTGCTCTAGATGTGAGGTATTATGTGATGAGAGAGACAATACCTAAAGTTATTAAGTTGATAAATATTTATTTGTTGAAGTTTTTAACTAATCAACTAAATTTGAGGATTGAGCTTAATTCATCAAAGATTGAGGATGAAGATAATTTTCGTAATCATATTAGGCTAATTTCCTGAGTTTAAAGAATGAGAAAGAAAGTTTTTTTGAAATGAAAACAAATGAAATATTTAAGGGTGAAAAAAGTAGGTATTTCTATGTTTAGGATGGATTTGGAATGATAAGACTAAAAAGTCAACAAAATTACTAAAATGTTATAGATAAAAATCAAATCTTAAGAAACATTAAGAACACGAAGAGTATAATTGTTTTTTTACCCTGAATCCCTCTCTTTTTGACCAAATCCACTCAAGTCGGGTGGAAAAGAAATGGGATGTTTACTCCTCTCAAATCCTCCCAACCATCCAACTCCATCCTAAAAAGACACAGGAGCAACACTTTCCTCTCATTCCCTTTTCTTTCTCTCCTAAACTATTCTCAGGAACACTTAACACTTTTCAATCAACTATGTATTCATTATTTATCGATTGTTCATAATCCAGTGAAATATGAAGATCAAGCTGCTATTGTTATCATTTATGTGAAGTTTGCATACGTATTTTAAGCTGGTTTTTATTGTTGGGAAGATATCTCTCACACTTAAAGAAGTATTAGAAACTTTATGTGTAAATGATATAATAATAAGAGATGATTAATCATGAAGCATTAAGAGTGAGTACGTGCCTTTGAGAGTGCTAAAAGAAGGAGGAGTGGTATAGTTCAATGGAGCGCTCCTGAGGAAGATGTAACTCTCAGTTGAGGAATAGAGATATGAAAAATGTAGATGCTAGTTTTCAGCAATGATCATGTCCAAAGTTTTTGTTCTAACTTCAATAAAATTTTGAAGTTCAAATCAATTGAAGGTAAGAAAGACAACATATGATGAAAGCATCTTAAATTAAGTGGTTCGGATGATGGAAACTTTTTTATGACATAGTTTCTGAAATGAAAGAGTGTAAATCAGAGTGAATAAAATGAATTTTACTGCGTTGATGCACCAGATGTAAAGATAAGTCATTCTTTACATTTTACAAATTAATGAAGAATTTTGTTATGTTATACTGGGAAAGACAATGAGAGGGTATGAAATTTCAAGCAGCTAACACTGTTCCTTTGAAGCTCTGTATTGGTGGGCTAAAGAAGGGTTTTAACATGAGATTAATGTACCAAATGTGTCAAGAATATGTTCTTTTTGAATGTGATGGCATCACGAGGATTCAAATTGAAAAAGAAAAGTCTATAAAGAAACCAAATAAAGAAGGAAGCAGTTTAGTCTTACAGGAAGAAAGAATAAAAACATCCTTCATTGTTTGGATGGAGAAACAGTGTCAATGAATAATGAAGTTGGTACGGTGTAAAAGACCATGAATTGGGTCTCATTCACTAATTTGTTGAGGTATTTGGAGATTTTAGTTGATTAATGTTTTTTGGGGTAATCTTTTAATCTTCTTAGGATTGGATGTCTGCTAAACTTAGAATCAATAATTTTTTGACAAAAGTAATTAGAAGAAGTTAATATTCTACAATGCATTCATCGAAATAATAGTGTGATCTTTGAGCATGGCTCTTTTTCACAAGAACTTTTTTTAGCCATGGGTCACACACTCAATCCACTTTGATAGTATAATCAGACTCATTGCGGCTTAGCTCACGCGCACCTCCAATATATTAATGCTCATGTGGTACCACCAAGGCTTGATCATGAGATATGGGGGTTGTTAGTCAACACTCAAGACTGCCACTACCAAAATACCATCTTTTTCCAGCCAAGATTTTGGCCGGAATCACGCCACTGATAATATATATCCATCACTTTCTTACCACTTTCCGAACATATTTTCTAGCCACCGTTTGTCCAGATTTCTGTCAGTCTAGTTTGGCTCACATTTGTCACGTTTCGGCCAATGCTGACCATTATCAGCCAAAGTGGCAATTACGAGGTATTCACGGCCATTTTGGAGAACTAGATTTTCGGCCACTTTCGGTCAGTTTTTGGCCTATTTTATTAAACATTTTTTCGTGAGTTTTTGGAAACTTTTCGGGCACTAGGGTAATGTTATTTTCAGCCAAGTTGAGGCTACTTTGCGGCCATAGGGCTAAAATTTTTAACATTGCATTTTGAATTGGATTTTGACAGTTTTCATACAAGAAAAAATAATTTTTGAAAATTATAAATTTGTTTGACATGTAGCAATTATGCATTATAGACTCACCACTTTGAGTCATCAAAACATCCAATTACGGACAACATCAACCTTAAGCACAATATAATAAATACAACAAATTTATATATGTTAGAACATCACATTTACAAAATTTATAATTTTAAAATCTTTCTTAAACTTATTCACCCTCTGTGGAATGTCTGACTTATTCACATGCAAATTTATAAAAAAATTAAAACATAACAAATAGTCAGAATCAGACACGGCAATGGAACTAATAAAAGGGTATTTGGCACAATAAGATCCATATATTATGCCTTAAATGGTACAATGGGAATTGATTCTCCTAGGGTGTGTGGATCTGGCTTGAAGGCTTTGTTTGATGTATTACTGATAATGCTCTATGTATGTTTGATCTTACACATAACCACCATGTTTTTCTTATTGTTGAACTTAATTACTGAAACCCGTCAAAGTAGCATCGTACACTAAAGACGCTTACTGAGCTAAAACAAATGGTTCATAGATTTGGGGAAGACACGTTTTTGTTTACCAATACCAATCCGTTCTTGGTGTAATTCTTAACATAATGTGGGTTAAACCATTTGCATTTAAATAGAACCACTCGTAACTAGGAATGAGAGTTGAATGTCATCTGTACAATTTCTTGTATTACGCCATAAAATAGTATAACATTGCCCATTTTATCAACTCCTTTCACACAATCTCCGTTGTTATTTCTTCTCTTTCCTGTCGAGGCTTTATCTATTTAAAAAAATCAATTTATAAAATAAGCTTGAAACATGCAGGTTTCTTTGTAGAACCAAAAGCAACATCTACTGACCAGGATGACTGCAATATAGCACACTATGCAACAACTTGTTGTGGAGAACACATTTCGTTAAGGCACATACAAGCATGAGTTTTTAGTAGTTAGAATTTATAAAAAAACTTATGTATGAGAGTAGCTAATCACAAATTTTCCCTGAATGCAATGTCGCTCATTTTTGTTCAGTCATATGAGGGTACCCATTCTTTTACCAAGTCTGAGTCCACCGATATTAGTGTGTGATGTTTGTTACAATGATCATACAATTGATTGTGTACATTTATAAGAGTCTGAACGTACTGGACAATGTGTTCTATTTTTAGAATTTTGCACATTACAAAATACTCAACAAGCTTCTTATCAAATGGTTGTAACACTTGAGACTTTTTCTATTTTAGAGATTTTTCAAGATGATTAAAAACTAATAGGGAAGGAGGTCTGTCATAACTTTCCAAAAAATCTCTGTCTTCTGTTTCGAAAGGCTCTGCATGGTATGCAGATTATTGCTGCAAATTTGCCTTTACCATTGAGGATTCAACGTCTCTTATTGGTAGTGTTCGTCTTCCAAATAAGCATGAGCGTTCATTTGATATACGTGTGTGTTAGACATTATTAGTGGTTCACACGTGATAAGAAAATATTAGTATCGTTCATATTTTTATTACATTCTCAAACGGGTACATCCACTTGTACTAAAGAAGTCCATTAAGAACAGCTTCATCCGCGAGAGGCACCCGAGATGACCCATAGACTCAAAGAGTGAGGATGGAAATTATGTGTTAAGATTGCACATAATCAAATATATGCATGGCTCATCTTTGGAGTCTTCATAGATAATGAAGAGGCACAAAGATCTCTAAAATATGTACAGAGCTGAGAGACTGTTTTCTAAAGAAGCATCAAAAGCATGCAATAAAATATCATTGGCATCAACCATTTCGAGAATTTGTAAAAGTTATGACTTTTAGTGTTCGTCAATCTATGACCATCCACTTAAACACATACAGCCATGTTTGACACATAACTGTTTGAAAAACTCAACTCCTTGGCCCACATACACACTTCTCTTGTATCCACATCTGAAAGCATATATGAAGCCTTGAGTAAGTAAAAACAATTTCTATCAGGAACAGGTTCCAAATTTCTTCTACCACAGATTTGTTAGATGTCTTTGCTTGCTACAAGGTTGTCTTTACTTAAGTCATCCACATTCATTAGTGTGTTGTACGAATTATCAAACACATTTTTCTCTACGTGCATTACATCTAAGTTGTGCCAAAGTAAGTTATCTTTCTCGTGTGGAAGATTCCAAAAAAATACTTCTTTTCTTCTAATGAGTTTCTACTCCAAAACCTGGAAGGTTCCTTTTCATTGGTGACACATCAACAATACGCAAATTATTTGCTAGAAACTGATTCAGTAGTACCGCATCAAGGAGACATATAGGTGGCGGATCATGGCATAGGTTCCCCTTGGTGAATTTTGTTGTACTTGAACTGTAAGAATGATTTATGAGTAAATCACATCTGTGGAAATTAAACCATGAAACCTTGTAGCTGTATATCTATGATCTTTTTTATGCATACACTGTACATGCCAGTTTATCTATTATGGACCATCCAGAGATCATTGCATACACCAAGAAATCATTTACTGTCCATAGCAACGCAGCCTGCAACCAGAATGTCTCATTCCACAATACATCAAAATAAGACATTTCAGATCACCACAGAGACTTCAACTCATCAACCAACGATATCAGAAAGACATGGATCCTCTGTCCCGGTCCCTTTAGACAAGGTATCATTAATGTCAAAATAAGAGTCTTATCACCCACAATTTGTGGCTTGGTTTTTCAGATTTAAACCACATTGACTGAATGGGGGTGAGGTAAAATGTTTTTGTCGAACATTGAAGGTTGATAAAATTCAATGTCTAGTAGAACAACATCTTTCTCGCTAGACGTCCATTTGTAATAGTCATTCATAAACCCTTTACTGAACTTATGACTCTTAATAATGTCAAAGGGGCGCTCCTTCCTATTTCTACATCATCAACATGGAGATCTTATACACTCATACAAGTTGACTACACCTTTAGTTTTCACAAATTCATATTCACATTGTAATCATGTCTCGTAGTTTTCAAATAGTCATATATTCAATGCCGCTCTAACTTCAGTGCTTCCATTTTATAATAAACAACAAGTAGTCATGAAAACAGAAACACGTATATTATACTAACATCAATAAGTTAATTCAAATGGCCCTCCTACAATGATGATCAAATTTGGTATCGTCCAGATTAATATCCCTTCCTCTTGTTACAATACAACATTATAATATGTATTTAGTTTACTAAAGTTCAACATAATTAAAGACATAATATTACCTAATTGGTAAAGTATATGCAAATTTCAACCGAAAACACCAAACGCACACCGGATGAACTTGAATTTTAAGGAACAAATTAACTGAAATCCTAAAACACCAAATGAACATTTTAATCCACAAACATCAATACCAAACCCTAGATTGAAGTAATGAACAAGCACCATGACATGTTATGTAGTTTTCTAACAATCAATAAACCTCAACCAAACCCTTAAAACACTGGTAAGAAATCATAATTAACTGAAACGGCCAACGATGGAGGGGAAGGGTGGAGCTATGGTGCTTCTGGGTGACATCACCGGAGGAGGAGGAGGCTGGCTTGTAGTGCTTTCGGTTGGCGTTGTCAGCAGTGGAGTAGCGCTAGGGATGGCAATGGGGCGAGTTAGGGGCGGTTAATGGTATTACCATACCCTATCTGTCTTGAGACATATCAAAACCATACCCGCACCATAACCGCTCGGGTATGGAAAAACCATAATCATCCTCATCTCCGGCGGATTTTGGTTTAACTATGGTAAACTATTTAACCAACAGTCGATCTCACATATGAAAAATTGACAGCATTGCCAGTGGCCACGGATGAGGCTATGAGCCTTAGCTCGCTTAATGTTTCTTTATAACAAGCTTCGCAAATATATAAATTAAGTTTTATATCTTTGAGAAGACAATGATATTAATTAATATCCCAGTACCAGCATGTTGTTATTAATAATTTACTCGTCCTGATCAGCCAATGAGTTATTAGCCCATAACAAGTTTCTTAGATATAACTGGCTGAAGAAATTCTTGTCAAGGGCCATCACCTCTTACTTAAAACTAGGGGTAGTGCGATAATAGTAACAAGTGACACGTACTGCATCTTAATATAAAACTAACTCATTGTTGAATCTTATTTAAGACCAAAGAGAAAATGAGGAGTTCTTAAACCCGATGTATTCGACAATTGAAAGAGGATATTCATGAACTATGATCGTTGAACCTAATTTATCCCTAAACCTTTGCTAATCAACAGTTTGAGATGTTACTTTATCCTTATTATTCACATCAAGAAAAGACTGGCTTACAACTTGATTTTTCTTTTTCAAACAAGATTTCACATGAGCATGTAGATGTGATGTCTCATTCATCGAATGTGCTCCAAGAAGGCATTTACAGCGTACGCATCTTGTTTTCTTTAAATCAAGAACTGTAACCATCTCAAAATAGTTTCAAACAATGGTATTTACTCCACTGTCTGAACGAATATAGAGTGAATCTCTCATTAGTGAAGTTATGGCATCCCTATCAATTATCATGACTTTCATTAAAATAAACATTATGTAAAACAAATTACAAAATATAGAAATCTTTGTAAGTACACAAATTGTAGGCAAAATAGAAAAGAAATCTCATCTTTGGTATAGATGAGAAATGAGAGACAACACTTTGACTAAGATTTTGCTTTCTGCAAATCGTGTCATCTATGGTTTGGAAGAGAAATAAAGATTGATGATATAAAAGCCACACTTGACGATTCACCGCTTCAACCAAGCGTTCACTCAACGATAAAAAATAGCTACTTCGTCACTTCAGGAGGTGATAAAATGAAATAAAACTTGTTGCATAGCTTCAGACATGAATGTTTTGATTCTATCTATGGTTTCACTTAGATATTTTGCTTCATCCGATTACAGAATCAAAGAAACCATGCGGCACAGCTTGACGAGGATTTTTCGTATTACTATCAAGGATTTTGTCTTAGACAAAAAAAGTTAGCAAGTGTAGATGATGGAAAGTAATAGTCATAGCAAAATATAATAAGCACAATCTAATAAAGCCAATGAATCATAATACTATATTGTGATTACAAATTGAGCATTTTATTTAAATTTTTTAAATAATTATTAGAGAAATATGTATTGTAGAATTAAGTGCATTACTTAATTTAAATAATTATATAATCATTATGAGTTGGTCGGGTCGATTTATGGATGGTTAACTAAAGTCGGTTCGGTCGGGGCGGATATGGCAAATACCATACCCTTAACCTACCCGTCCAATTTTTTTCGGTTCGGTTATGGTTTTAACCGTGGGCCTGGTCAACTCAGTTATTATCCATCTTGACCGGGGCGGGGGCGGTTCGGTTCGGTTGAATTGTCATCCCTAGTAGCGCGTCACCATCGGAAGAAGGAGCGTAAGAGGTTTTTTAGGTTGGAGAATGGAGAAAATATGAGAGAAAGAAGGACTTGCACCAGATTCTGATCTCATTTTTTATTAGTTTCTGGCCATTTTGAAATGGCCGAAAAAATGCACAAATTTTCGACTACATTTTTGGGGTGTTTCGGCCACTATATAATTTTCTGGATGCAAAAGCACCAAAAATACAAATTATGGCTGAAAGTGGCCGAAAAAACTACCATTTCCGGCCATTTTTGGGCCATACAGCCAAATATTCATTAAATGTTATGTTTATTTTAAAACGCCAAATTTGACATGTAATTTGCTGAAAATTGGGTGGACAACTGGTCACAAGTTTGGCGGCCAATGTGTTTTTACCAAAAAACTAGTATTTTTTTTATAATGCACCAAACCAAAACTTTTTGGTATTTTCAAAAGAATTTTTACGCTTTACTTCTCTTTCTTTTTGTACGTTTTATTAAGTGTGCTATCTTGTTGAACCGATAGCAACAATTTAATTAAGTAAATTTTAATTTATATATTCTAATAAAATTTTCTTTTGAAATATCATTTATATAAACTCTAAATCAATTCAATTAAAATTTCTAGAAATAATTTGTAATATTTTTATAGTGTCAATGTATACCTATTTTAATGCAATAATATATTTTTCATTCAAATAATTTATAGTTTGAAATGAAAAATGCTGATATTTTTATTAATAATATATGTTTTTTTAAAAAATATGAATCAGATGGATAACAGATGATTGCATTATTCAAGAAAATTTGATTAACCTTTATTTAAAAAAATCATATAAAAACTTATAAGTATATGTGATATTAGGGGCTTTCAAAGAGTTGGACCATCTATTTTTATAAAAATTAGCAACCAGATTGAAACATTAATCTCATTTGTAGGTTTCACTTGTAAATAATAATAACAATTTTAGTGTAAGAAGTAAGGAGGTAAATTAGAATAGAAGAGACAAATTGGAAAAGTGAGGAGGAGACACGTGGGACAGCTAGCACGCACTAATGGGGACATGTAATGATGCAACTCCCGACATCTTGTCGGATCCTCCCCCCTCTACGCATTCAGTTTATTTTATTACTTATATTTATTTGCACAATAATAATAAGTAGGCATATGGCATGGGATGGTGGTGGTGGTCATCATCACAACCCAAATCCTCATCATCATCTACTCATCATTACTCATTACCAAACAATATGCCTCAACACATTCATTGTAGGACCTCCCTCCTCGTCCCCACACCACACATTTTTACACTCTACTACTTGCCATTAACAAATAACATTATTATACCTAATTTAAATTATTGGACGGTAACAACATGCCACCACTAATCATATTACATTAACTTAATCAGGGATTGAGTGTTTTCTTTTACCTTATTTAACATTTTATTAATATAATATTACATACGCTGTTCAGAATATTAAACGGTACTGTCTCACATCCTCAATGGTAAAGTGATTCTAAAATATAGTTGGGCTTCCTCACTCTTTGTCAATTAGTTTTAAATATGGATCCAACTAATATTTGTGGTATCAGATCCAGGTTTTGGCCGCACTTTGATTATGTGTGTAACGGTTAACTAAATCCTCATGAGCTCCCACTTGTTGAGATTAACATAGGCTCTTGCAAGTGAGGGGGTGTTGAGAAAATTAAGTGGCATTGTCCCACATCTCTCACTGAAAGCTCCAAAGTGATCTTAATATATAGTCGAGCTTCCCCTCTCACTGTCAATTGATTTTTAGTGTGGATCCAACTAATCTTCATACGCACAAATCCGATCATCTAAATTCAAACTGTGGTGTTGGAGATTGTCAGAAATCTCCACTCATTCTCTTTACTACCACCAGACCACACCTCTGATGAATACTGAATATATATTCTCTGCTTTGTTTAAGGAAAATTTAATTAAAAAATGATGAAAGAAATGAATTTCACACATTATATTTTTGTATAGTAAGTTTAGAGTAAAAATTTGTACAGAAAGTATTAAAATATTTTTAAATCTAAATGATTTTCATCTAATTTTTCAGCCCAACTTTTTTAAACTAAATATAAATTTTTTTTAACTTTTCCTTTCTTTTCTATCTCTAATTTTTTCTAAACTTACTCGGTTCTCAAGCATTTTACATTTAAAAGTAGTATGTAGGCTTCAAAAGTGGACACTTTTTCAAGATCATGTGTTTGAATTTTGATGATACCACATTTACGTTTAGATATATTGGAGATGAGCGTGAATTGGCCGACAGTGAGTATAAAAGTCTCTATCAATGTAGAAGAAATGTGCGGCTCTTGACTACCAAAAGAAAAATGAAAATTTTAAACTAAAACTCAAATAACATGCATGTCATTTTTCCATAAACCTGAGTTGATATTTTACACTCATTTTACGAGGACACATATCATATATCTCAAACTATTACACAAGATTTTTTGGGGACTTAAAAAAGAGAGAAGGAGAGTGAAAGAGAGAAAGAAGGGATACAATGATGGCGTGGTGAGTGGTGGAGAAGCATTTCAACCTTTTGCAAACACAAAAGGAAAACAAACTCAAAACTAAAGGAGGCCAAGTTGACATGCTGCTTCGCTTCTGAATTAGGTACTCCTTACTAATCCTAATTATTGATCCATCCCTCCACAAAAGTTAATTATCTAAAATTAGATTCGGTAGATTAAAAAAATATATATATTGAATCAAATTTAATAAATAACTATTTAATGTATTTTTTTAATATATGTGTAGTGTGGATTAGCAGCAACTATAGGTTAAGAACGATTATTTTATGAATTATGATTATAAAATAATTAATTTTTTAAATTTTTTTAAAAAAATAACAATTTACATATAGATTGATATTGCTCATTGAAAAAAGTAGAAGAAAAATGACTAGAATAATGTTAGTAGGTGGAACACTTGTAATGAAATAATTATGTTTCCTTAAAAGGGAGGAAGAGGGCATAATTAAGAGAGCAAAGCACATGAATCCAGTCGTTTCTTCTTTGCTGTATGATTGAGTAAATAGATACAAATGATGAGCACATGAGAGGAGAGAGCATGTGCAGGCATGAATTATTTAGGGCATATGATTCAATCAACAACTAGACGTACGTAAGGAAGACACGTTGTAGCATTATTATAGTATTAAACTGCAATTATGTTGTTCAATCCAATATTTTTTTTAATTAAATGGCCACCAGATATGAATGTGTACTACACTGCTAGTATAGTATTCTACCCTAATATCATAACTAATACAGCACATAATTAATTATAGCCATCCGTGTGACAATATAATTATACCCTAATGTATGGACTCTAGCTGAGAGACATCTAAGCAAATCTATCTGTAATTGTTTGACCAGATGGGTAGCCTAGCTGGAGTAAAACTGAGCTTTGAAACTCTAAAATTGTGTTTGGTTTTGGAAAAGTTTGAGGGAAGGGAAAATTTGAAAGAAAATAGGAAGAAATTTTTTGTTTGGTTTAGAGAAAATTGAGGATGGAAAATTAAATGGAAAATTTGAAGAAAATTTTGTTTAATTTAAACAATGTTTTACTACTTTCTACGAAATTTTCCACCCCAAATAAAATAATGAAAAAATAAGATGAATTTTCGAAGGAATTCATTTTTTCTCATATTTTTCTTTCCCACTAACTTTCCTCAAACCAAACACAACCTAACAGTGTAACACAATGGTTTTAGAATAATTACGCGCTTGGTTTGAGATTTATTGATAGAAGATTGGACAGCTTCCAAATGGAAATAAATTCGCCTACCTTCGTTATTAATTTTCAACGGAGTCGAATCAAAAGAGAAAAGAGATTGCAGAGGGTTTAAATAGAGGGAAGGAGAAAAAGGTGGGATATATACATGAGAAAAGAATAAAACAACGTCATTTCAAGTTATTTGCGCGCTCGAAGAGAACGATGTCGTCTAAGAAAATGCAACATCTCTTCCCGCTTTATCAAAACAACGTTGTTCCAAGCTGAATCTAAATGCATTTCCCGCCAGACCAATATGACGACGAACCTTCGACAGGCACAGGAAGAGTACTCCTACCTTCTTGCACTCGACAACTTCTGCACTCGACCCTCAACCGGATATGCTAAAGTAACACCCCCTCAAATTAGGCGTGTACAAGTCAAATATGTCTAATCCGGACAATATGTAATGGAAGATCGAGAGACTGAGAGACTTTGTAAAGAGGTCCGCTGGATGTTCCTGCGTAGAGATGGTGCCATCCTTCAACTAATCTCAGACAAGATGGCAATTGATTTCTATATATTTGATGTATTTATGAAATACTAGGTTATTGGCAATGACAATACCAGCAGAATTACCATAGTGGAGAGGAACCAGAGTAACGCTAGTTATGGTAAGAGTTTGTAGAACATCTAAATACTAAATAATCTTACAAGTAGTGTTAGCCATGAAGCAATTCTCAACCTCTGCAGATGACCAAGAAATTATGATCCGCTTCTTACATTTCCAGGACACCAAGACAAAACCAAAGAATACGCAATAACAAGTGACACTTTGTCGAGCAGTTGGGCAAACTGCCAATCCGAGTCGCAAAAGGCCGAAATAATGATGCAAGATGATGGTTAATAGAGAAGACAATGTGTCAGAGCTTGTTTATTGTACTGAACCACCCTAAACGCTGCCTGCTAATGATCTTGCTGAGGCAACCTGAGGAACTATCTGAGAACATGGATAGTGAATGAAATATTGGGACGATAGATAAGGTACATAAGGCGGCCAACAAAGCGTCAATAAGAGTTCGGATTAGGCATAACCGGATATTGATCAAAATCTAACTTCTTGGATGGATCCATGGGATAAGACCAGTGGTGGTTCCAGAAATTTTTAATTTCGTCATCCTAGCTACTACGCAGCCCACACCGTCGTTTAGTACCTCCGGTCGGTTGCGGAAAATGATAGAGAATTAGATAAAGTTAAGTTGGCTCTTGGTTCTGGTTGGCTTTCATACAAGAGTTTGAGTTTTAACTTTAATGCCGCACTCGTTCGTATTTTTTATTTTTAATATTTTTTTTATTTTTAAATAGATTATGAGTTAGATTTGAGTATATTGAGATATTTTCGTTGAATTTAGGAGGTAGAAAATTAAAATTTAAGCTAAATTAAAATTATTAAAAAAACAATTCAAATTTTTTTGTATAAATAAAAATATTTTGGATTAGACCTGGAGGACTCCCCATTGCTCCCATAGTGGCTCCGCCACTGGATAAGATGCGAGTTTAGCTGCCTTCAGACCACTATTTTCAAGGATCTAAATAGCATACTTGCGGTGACAAAAAAAATGCCCCAATTAGAACTAGGAACCTATGGACCGAGAAAGTATTTCAAAAGTCGTCAATCTTTGATTAAAATTTGAGACCAAAATATTGCTTCACAAAAGATATAATAGCATTAGAGTCTCCAATAACAAGTATGTTATCGACATACATTAGTAGAGCAATAGAGGAATTTGAAGTCCACATGGTGAAGAGAGAATGATTTATGACAGTCTGATGGAAACCATAGGTAAGAAGAACTCATTAGTAAATCATTATCCGGAGCTTGTTTTAGACTATAAAGAGATTTCAACAAGTAACATGCAGACTGAGTAAACTGCTTCTTATGGACAGGAGAATAGCCTAGTGGAAGATTCATATAAACTTCCTTATTAAGATCACCATTAAGAATGCATTGGAGACGTGTATCTATGTAGAATCCACCCTTCTGGTGAGACAGCCAGAAGAAGCTTGAATGATGTCATCTTTGCAATTGGTGCTTGTATCAAAGTAGTCGAGACCCTAATCTGAGTAAAGCTCTTGTTAACTAGCCAACTTTATATTTATCCAGCGTCCCATCAGGATTATACTTAACCTTGAAGATCCATTTGTACGGATCTCACTACCTTCTTGAAAGAAGGCAATTCAACAACTTGCCAATTATGATTATTCTCTAAAACAAGGAGTTCAAATTCAATATCATGGATCTTATGGGAATCCATGCATGCCACTGTATAAAAAGTAGGTTCAGGAATCTTGTCAAAAGAGTAAAGAAAGGCATAGCATGTAGGAGAGGTATTGATGAAAGAGATCGAATTAAACATAGTATGGGATACATAAACATTGGAGGGAGTTGTCAATTATGATAGTCCAATGTTAAATGGAATATAATACTCCTTAAACTAAGTAGGAGGTCTAGTGTGCCTTTTAAGTCTTTAAGGAGGTGAGACAGATGAAGAAATAAAAAAATATCATTTGTGACAGGCTGGGATTGTGAGGAAATAAGAGGTCAAGATGCACTATCAGTAGGATAATAATATATGTGAGTAGGTGGAGTGGCTAATGAGGGTGATGCAGGATCAGATGAATGAGAAAGATGACAGGTTTCACAAGATGATGAAGCATTCTCAATAATGGGTTGAGAATGAGAAGATGGCATGAAAGGAAAAATATATTCATGGAAAATGACATTCCTATATGAGAAAACTTGTTGAGTACTTAACTCTAAGAGTTTATAGGCCTTTTTACCAAAAGTGTAGCCATAAGAATACATTTTCTAGCTTTAAAAGAAAACTGGTCTCGGTGAGAGAAAGGAAATAAAGCAAAACAGAGGCAACCTATTACTCAAAGATGATCATAAGAGGGATGAGTGCTAGTTAAGGACTTCTAGAGGTGTTTTTAGTTTGAGGATTTCATGGGTAATCTATTAAGAATGTAGGTGACAATGAGGATGCACTCTTCCCAAAAATATAAGGGAATGTGAGCTTGGATTGTAATTCTTGGTATCTCTAAAAATGGTTATGCTTTCTTTTTGCTCTTTTATTTTGATGAGGAGTTTCTATACAACTTGTTTGGTGTAAGATCCTTAAGTCTTTGAGCAGATTTTGGTGGAAAGGCTGAGGAATTATTGGTCATTGTCAGTTCTAAGACATTTGATGGTAGTGTGAAGTTGTGTTTGTACATAGCTAATGAAGTAAGGAGGTATAAGTATCCACTATAAGTATTCTCTTTGTAGGGACACAAATGTCGCAATGAACCAAATCGAAAAATGATTTGCATATGAGGGACTTGATAGAAAAGGAAGGCTTGTTTGCTTGGAAAAGAAACAAATTTCACAAGGTTTATTATTAAGAGTAGTATACATATGTGAGATATGTAGTGTAGGTATATGATGAAGGCATGAAGTAGGAGCATGACCAAACCTCATATGTCAAAGTGACGAGATACTTGTTGGAGAGTCTGAGTTAAGATATGCCAAGGTGGTTAGGAAGTGAGATACTTTAGGTTGAAGGAGTAGATAATGAAGTCCATTCATTTGACTACCAATCACCTCGAATCTCCTCAATGTTTGATCCTGAAAGTAACAAGAAAACCGGGTATAAATGACTATTATTTTGGAATGTTGAAGAAGTTGTGAGACAAATAATAGGTTAAACTTGAACAATGTGCATAACGGACATTATGCAATGTGATGGTAGAGGAGATTATGGCTGTCAATTGGGTAGGGTAGACCCAGACCCAAACCCGTTCACACCCGTTTTTTTAGGATTTGGGTCTATCCATTTGGGTCAATGGACTCGTTAGGGTCTACCCATTTAAACTCATTCAGGTCTTGGACCCATTATGTTTTATTCATTTATCCTTATAATGGATCTTTTTGGCTTATTTGTTATAATTAGTTTATTCATATCTGAAATAAAATAAATTTTATAAAAATTAAATAAAAAAAATCTAAAAAATAAAAATAAAATTCTAAAAAAATAAAAAATAAATTTTAAAAAATAAAAAAATAAATTATTTTTAAAAAAAATTAAAATTGTTTTTAAAAAATTATTTTTAAAAATTAAAAAATTTTGTTTAATTATTTTTTCAAAATTAATTTCATTTTAAAATAAATTTGAATATAAATATATTTTTTTATAATTTATTATTTTCAGAAGCTGATATTTATTTATTTTATTTGATAGTTTAGTTTTAGAAAATTTATTTTGGATCTAATGGGTCTGAATTTGGATCCAAATTTACCAAATTATTGGGTCTGGATCTGGGTCTGGACCCAAATGAAACGGGTCCGGGTCCGGGTCCGGATCCTTCCAAATGGGTCTGGACCGGACCCATTTACACCCCTAGAAGAGATAATGGCTGAACCAGTGTGAGTTATGGGAGTTTAGCCACCATTTGGTAGCCTAATGACAGAAGAGAAGGCTATAGGATCAACAAGAAAAAAGTTATGGGGAATATGGTGAGTTGTATCTGAATCTGTTACCTAAAATTTTAGGACTAATCATACTTTTTGAGCAGTGGAATGTATAGTCATTCCATGGTTCATTGTAGTAGTTGCATCATCATTTTTTTTAGTGGAAAAGTTTTTTCAACTTATGTATCTGAGCTGCAGTAAATAGGACAGTCTGAAAAATGCTAGAAGAAGCTTGATTACAATGGTCATGATCATTATTTGAGATATAGTCATGGCAGCAAACTTATATCTATTCTTAATATATTGTTCACTTGGAAGTCTATAGACCTTGTGATCTTTAGGACAATAATTAAATTTCTAGCATTGATATTTGGTATGGCCAGCTTCTTATCGCAAGCACATTGATATGTTGTTATCCAGTTTTAGTCATCATGATTGCAACTTCAGATAATGCTTTAACAACATACAATTTCTCAGCTTCATGATGCAGCAAAATATTGTAGGGTAGCATCCAATGAAGGTACAGGTTTAAGTATAGAATCTTACTTTTAAAAATAGCAAACTGCTCATTCAGACTCAAAAAACTACAGAAAAACTAGCAGAGTGGGAGATAAAATGAAAACTCAAAACTCATCATATTGATAACTTTATTTCCACTTCTTACATGGATTCGTACATCTATTAGGCTTGATAATAGGCGCACTATATATTGTAGAACCATGTAATCTTCCGTTTATTTTCTTTATTTAGGTTCGGCCAAATTAGCCTATACTTTTATATTGCCATATGGCACACTTTTGACTCTAATTAATACAAATCTAGATGATAGTCAACTCTCGCCAATCAAAGACAGCTACAAAATTATAAACTTATTATTTATAACAAAAAAAATGAAAATATTATATTGTATGTATAATATTCTATAATATTAAATTGCACTTCTTTGAGTTAAATATTTAAAGTTAATCTGAAATGAAATAAAGGGTGTTAGAGTTGGGACTAAAGCTTGGATTTGATAACGCGGATGGGAAGCGCGTGGTGAGGTTCCAGTAACGTAACGTGGATAGAGTGAATGATTGATTGGTGGGAGAAAAAGAAATAATAAAAAGATGAAAAATGAGTGTTGGTGTGTTCAAATGATTGTGTGTGTGCGTGATGATGTCGGGTGAAGTAGGGGCAAGATGACACGCACGACTGCGTGGGTCCACGTGTGCCTACACTACGCTACCCTCTCTTTTCATATCTTCTACTCTAGAATTGTACTCCGTATTTTACTCCATTTTTTAATTCTCCTTTTAATTTATACGTAATATTGATTATATAAAATTAAAAAGATTATATATTTGCTGGAGGGAGAGGGAATAGTAATTTAAAAAAGATGCATGTAGAAATGATGTTGAGGGAATACATAAATACATATAATCACGTACATTTTACTATTTTTTATTAAAAAATTATTATTTATATAAATTATAAGCACACATTTTACTATAATTATGGAAAGATGAGAGAAAGAAAGAGTGGGAAACAACAAGGGTATTCATTGGACGGTCGCGGCTCCTCATGTCCACGTGAATTCCACCCTCCCATGTCTAGCTTTGTCGCCATCGCCATGGCCGTCGCATGTGCCCCACTCATATCATCTTACACGCATCCATCTCACTCTTTGCCTCTTCTCTAAAATACAAGTATTCTCAACCCCAAAATATAAATGCATTTCTGTTAGGCTGTATTTGGTTTAAGGTAAATTTGATGAAAAGGAAAATATGAAGGAAAGTTAGAGTGATTTTTTTATTTGGTTTAAGAAAAATTCGTGAGAAAAAAATTTGAATGGAAAATTAGAGAGAAAGTTAAAGTAAAATAAAAAGAATTTTAGAACTTTCATTTAAATTTTCCATTTGAACCAAACAAACAAAAAAACAAAATGAAATTCATTATAAATTTCACTCTCTCTCAAAAAAGAATTTTCCATCAAATTTCTTGGTCAGCAAGGAAAAACATAACATGATTGTTTTTGGAATCATGAGTTGCCAAAAGCCTTCAATTTTTGTACAAAGGAAAGTGACTCATCCATCACTATTTTCTCATGATCCATCAACTTCAACTCATCTCTATCCATCACATATACTTATACGTATATGGAAGACCACAGGCTCTACATACATACATGTATTCTCCATTCCCTTTGCAATCGCCATCATATTTTGTTCCAAATCTTGTAAAGAAAGATACGTACACCTATGTTTACCCAATTAAAACTGTTTGACAAAACAAGAAGAAAAATGTAGTGCGTGCATGATGTTGGTTGTTTGGGTTGGGACATGACAAGACTAGACTAGACTGGACTTGATGCCTACAAAAATTATTAATGGGCAACCTCTAGATGTGTAGATAATCATGATGATGATGCTAATCATGAGAGGAGGATACACACTTATGTGGATGGCATGGAAAAGAGAGGGTGGTCCGACATGTAAATGTGGGAGAGATGTTGGGCTTGTCTGCCTTAATCCCCCACTCCTCTTGATTTGATTGTTTGCTTTTATTGTATCAGTTTTATGACATCTCCTTCTCCTTTTTTGACCCTCTTATTATAATCATAATAATCTCAAACTTATTACCTCAATCATTTTGTCCGACAACTCACTAGTGAATTTTTTTTATTTGTCATTTTTGATAAAAAAAAAAACTATTTCACCTCCTGTTGATAAAAGTTTACGTGGTCTCAATCTTTTAACAAAATATGTTTTCGATTTAGATAAAGAAGACGTTGGCAATCCGACTACAACTGTTCAGGATGTTGCACCTTAGCAATCGTTACACCTACTCCAGAAGCGTTATTGATCTTGCGGAAGCACGATCAACCTGATCACAAAGGTCCTTGTACCTGTTAGCAATCGAAGAACGAGCAAGATGAATAAGCAACTGAAATTGCAAAACTAAATAAGGAGAAAATCTAAAATAAAATAAGAGTTGAGATTTTGAAGACAAGTAAACAGATGATCTAGCCGATGACTACGAATACAGGAAAAAGAAACAATAACACTAATTTTAATCTAAATAAAATCCAACTAAAAAATATGTGTGCAGCTATCTATTTATCAGGAAGGAAGCTAGGACTTATATTATTGATAAGAATTGGATAATACTAAAAGGTTCAGGCCCACAGTCCAAATCCTGTTATCAGTCTAATTTAAACCCAAAGCCCAAATTCTTCTCTGATTTTTATTGAAAAACCACGAAATTTGTTTTGTCGATTCTGGACATTTCAGATGGAATTTTGACACATGGCTTGATCCGTTTGAAAGATGACATCGAGATCTTTCCAACCACTATTTATGGGCCTTCACCAACGTTCAAAATTCAGAGTTATATTATTTAAAATTTGATGCAGCCTGCAGAATCAATGACATGATGTCCCCATCACCTTCCCTTTGAAAAAAGTTTTTTGAAATAATTTTTTTATCGGCAGTTTTTTGAAATTGCGATATGGTAAAATTCAATCGCATTTTTAAATGACGGTTGAAGGTCACCTGTCCACACAGCGCTCACCTGGCTGTAATGAGATCAACTATTTTTTCAAAACGCGATTGGATCACAAAATCCAACGCCGATTTGAAACCGTGGTTGACTTTTGTCAAACATCAATTTTTTATGTGTCACATGTCCATTACCTACTTTCTCGCGCATATGCATACTTTGTAAAGTTTCTCACCACCATGCACTCAGAGGCGGAGCAACTGGGAGACAGTGGGGTCTGTCGCCTCCACCCCTAATCTTATTCAAAATAGTTTCATACATAAATTACTACAAATTTTATCTTTCATCAAACTTTTATTTACTATGCTTTAATACTTTACCACACTTAGTATGAAAAATGTGGTATATAATAAGAAAGCATAGTAATAAGTGCTTATAAAATGGGAGTCATTTTGGGAGAAACTTATTACCACGCTTTCTAAAAAAATGTGGTAAAGGTTAACACCAAAACAACTTTCGTTTTGGCCAGAACTTATTGCCACACTTTTCTTCAAAAAGCGTGGTAAGTCACCAAAACTGGTAGCTGTTTTGGTGTGAACCTATTACCACGCCCATAATTAAAAGTGTAGTAATAGATTAAACCTTTTACAACGTTTTTTGAAAAAGCATAGTGATAAAGTCCCTCAAAATGTCATAAATCATATACATTAAGTGTGGTAACTGATATTTTAAATCAATCACCATGCTTAATGTACCAAGTGTAGTAATAGAGACTATTTTTAAATTCAAAGGCCATCAATTACCACGCTTTTAATGCAAAGCATGGTAAAAGACCACCCAAAGTAAAAGGTCATTCAATTACCACGCTTGTTAATGAGCGTGATAAAAGGAAACCAAATTAGCTTCTCAATCCAATTACCACTCCTCTCTTTTATTAATAAGGTCATTCAATTACCAAGGTCAAAAGGCCACCTAACAATTCAACCTCGTCTCTTCCCGTCTTTCCGTTTCAGATCTGTCATTGAAGAACAGAACGTCTCTGGTGATTGTTGGCGCAGATCCGCTGCTACGGCTAGCTAAAAGTTGGCCGATCAACTTTAAGGGGATGCAGTTGATGCGTGGAGCGGTGCCAGAGCTGGGTGAGAGAGGTGGTCAAGATAGCAAGGCTCGATTAATTCACCGCTGATAAGGCTCTACATGCGTGACGCAAAGGCTCCCAATTGATTTTAGGAGAGCAAGAATATATAAGAAAGGAAATTAAATAAAAGAAAGTTGATCCAGAATTTGTTTTAAAATTTGAAATTTGGAGGATTGTTTCATTCTTACCATTTGGAGATATTGGTGGTGAAAGGGAGGAACTCTAGTTTTATCCTCCAAAGTCCAATCTATTTATAGGATAATTTAGTAAAAAAGTATATTTTCTCTTCTCACCAAATTTTTCTAGGTGTTATTTTGTTGCTCTTATTATACTCTATTAAGAAGAGGTCTCTTATTATACTAAGTGTTCAATGAATGACTTTTTTATTTTTCTTCCCTGAATGATAATTTATAAGTGTGATTCATTTGTTGTGAAGTTGGCATTTAAATCATTTAGATCTGAAACAAATCTAATTTAGCGATTAGAAATATCTTAAATATATTTTACGTATCCTATTTTTTCAGCCAAATCGTATTTCGATTATTTTTTTTTTTGTGTTGTGTCTCACGCTACATATGAATAAGTACTTATTTAAAAATAATGTTAGATTCTAATCATATTTTATATTTAATTTCTAAATGTGAATGCGGTAAAATTAATATATTCAAATATTTTTTAAAAAAGTTACCAAATGAAAGTGAAGCATTCAGCAATCATAAATTAGAAGTGGTCCGATGATTGGTGAGACCATTCAAATTCTCATTTAGCATTCAACATACAACACTTAATTTTACATAACTACACCTTAAGTCAAAATCAACTATTTTTTCTCCTCTTTTCCTTTTCTATCATATCCTTTCTTCTTTTCTCCTTTTAAATACTTTAGCACTCTTTCCTTTCAAACTCACGAGCATAGTCTAATAATTATCATCACAAAATTTGTGTTTGGTTAAGAAAAATTTGGTGAAAAGAGAATTTTGAGAGAAAATTGGTAAAATTCAGTGTTTAGTTTAGATGAAAAATAAGAAGGAAAGAAAATTAGATGAAAAATTGGATAGAAATATGATTCTTACTTTTAACCAACCAATTCAATATAATATCATCAAGTTCAAGTATCTGAAGCGGATCACCTTTTTTTTATCAAGTTTAGTATATCCGACCAAGTTTAATACTTGAAGTTGATGTAAGGTTGATACTGTCTTCCACATTTATCATGAATTTTTTCATGATAATGGGAAATAAAATGAATTCTTTAATATTTTTCTTGACATTTTCTTTATGAAACCAAATAAAGAAAAATTAGATGAAATCCTTCAATGATTTCATTTCCTTTCCATTTGCACCAAATTTTCCTTTCCATCAAACTTTGTCCCTAGATCAAATACAACCTTAGACCGTGTTTGGTTTAGAGAAAATTTGAGGGCAATGAGAATTTAAGAGATAATGAGAAAAAATTTCTTGGTTTTGAGTTTAATTTAAGGAAAATTTAAGAACAATGAAAATTTGAGAAAAAATTGGAAGGAATCTCTTGGTTATTTAGATTGTATTTGGTTCAGAAAAAATTTTATGAAAATGAAAATATGGAAAAAAATCTGTAAATTTTTGTATTTGATTTAGATGGGAAATAAGATGGAAAGACAATTAGGTGAAAAACGTGATTTGTATTCTTAACCAACAAATCCGATACATCCAATCAAGTTCATTGTATATGAAGTGGATAACCGTTTCTTCCATTAAGTTCAATATATCTTATAAGGTTTGAAAATAGAAAAATGGATATAATATTTTCTTTAATATTTTCCATGAACGTTTCCTTACCATACAAAGTTTTAATTCTCTATATTATTTTATAATATTATATCATGTATGGAGGTGATAAAAAATTGATACTTTCTTTCATATTTTATGTAAAACTTTCCATGATAATAAAAAATGAAATTGATTCCTTACTATTTTTCTTGGTATTTTCTTTATGAAATCAAATATGAGTAAAATTAGATGGAATCCTTCAAAAATTCCATTTCCTTCTAATTTTTCCCAAAACTTTCATTTCTAGCAAAATTTTCCTAAGTCAAACATAACCATATAGAAAGTGAAAGGAGAAAAAATTAGATGAAAATTTAAATGAAAAATTCACATAAAACAAAAAATGTTTGATCACGTTCACGTAAATTCCGATCATCCTTTTTCTCTCTCATGTTAAATTGGAACTTTTTTCGACTGCACTGAAGAAGACATGCAAATTGAGATTCTGCCCCTGCTTGCTCCCGTCAGACCTGCAAAAAATAAATCAGAATTTTCAATTTTCCTTTCTCACCGTGTGTTTAATAACCGGAGTTAGTAGGTGATGGAGGTGCAATATCCATCTTCAAGTTATTACTCACTTTTGATTTTTTTTTTTTGCATGAATAATTAGGTTTAGATTATTAAAGAGAGTTTATTTGTTGTAGTTTTGATGGATTTTTACGTTATGAAATGTATTAGGTGTTTATGTTGTTTTTCTCAAGTACTGTAAGTAATTACATAGAGATGGATAACATTAATCATCCACTCATTATTATAAAAGTTCAAATTTATCAAATTCATCATTCAAATCTGATTCCAAGAAAATGGGTGAGGCCGGAGAAGAAGCCCCACTCAAACTGTATTTTTTTTCATGAAAAAGGATAGTAGGAGTTTAATAATTTCACAAAAAAATTCCTTTTGTTATAATTTGAAATCCTAATTCTTAAAGAAAAAAAGAAGAAGACAAAAGTAAAGACAGGATGAAGTAGAATGGATGATTGATATCGCTGCTGCTATGTATGCATATATAATGCAGGCGACCTGATGGGGTGGGTCATGGCACCACCCACGTTCACGCCACCTTTCCCTTTCCAACAGTCCCATAAAATCTTGCAAAATCACATAATTTCTGAGAACTTAATTACATTTGAATAAAAACAAACACTTGTAAACATACACCTTTTGGGAGCATCAATCCAACGACATATATCCATTCTCCCATGTATCTTTCACAATATCTCACATGAGGTTCGCCTTAACTGGCCGGATGGGTAACATTGCATGTCAAAGGGAAAGGCATGATGATGATCACTACTAGGGTCAATCTCCCACTCTCTATCCACATTTTAAAACTGAAATTTCACTTACTTTCAAGCTTTTTTAAAATTGAAGTTTCACTTACTTTCAGGCTTTCCTTTCAGACCAGAGAGAGAGAGAGGGGACAATTCACAGGGAGACAATTATGATTACCATGTGAGTTTACAGAGGCATACAGTAGTCAAACATGTAGGGAGGGTTAAATCAGCTTTAAAGCTTTCTTTCTGTTTCCAGGTCAAGAAAGTAAAAAAAAAAAGAAAAAAAAACCTTCCATGTGTTTGATACTACAGGTCTCAAAGCCGACAGTATTTGAGACAAATCGTTTATTTGGTATCAGTCGAATGATTTGAAATATTATTTAATAATTTTAGATTATTGTTGAGAATTTTCGAACCGGGCCTATATTGGATTATATCTACACTTTGATTCAAAAACTTAGAATTGTGAGTCATGGTTCAACAATCCAATATAAGTCACCTCAGCTTCTCCTCACTAGTCGATGTGAGACAATTGTCAAATGCTCTTCAATCTCCCCCTCACTTGGAGAAATGTCACAACTCCCCCTCGATCAACACTTTCACTGGCCCAGGTCTTTGGCTCCACCAGCTCACTTGGCAATTGCGAGTTACGCTCGTCGCTCCGCGACATCCTTGATACTCGGGGTGTCAGCCCTTGACCTCCACACATCCCACGTCACGCATACTGGTCCCATATCGAACCATGGGCTTTGATACTAATTGTTGAGAATTTATGGGCGGGGCTCATATTGGATTGTATCCCCACTCTGACTCAAAAGTCTAGCCTTGTGAGTCATGGTTCAACAATTCAATATAAGTCACCTCATCTTCTCTTCACTAGCCGATGTGAGACATTTGTCAAGTGCTCTTCATCAACAATTATGGATTCGAATTTTAGAGACACTAAATATATTCCACAATGAGTAAGAGCAGTTGTGCAGTCTCTGATCATTAAAAAAAATGATCGTAGTTAATCCTTCCCAATTTTTAATATGTTCTATAGAGAACTTTTATTTTATATTAAATTAAAATAAAATGTAATTCTATAAATAATGTTAAATGTAATAAGATACTAACTAACATAGAGTTTAATAAAACAAAACTATAAGTAATTAGATAAAATAATCTATTCTTAATTCTAAAATAAGTGAAAACAAAGTATAGAAAAAGAAAAAATTGAGACGTATAGAATGGGGGTGTTAGCGGTAGGTCCACCTCCCAAGCATATCTTGACTCATCAAGCTTCAATTATTGCAAATCCAGTTGAAATCTCAGTCGCTGCAGTTATCACGTTGACAGGTCCCGAACCTATCTATCCATATTCGTTCACATGCATGCCCACCAGTTCGTTCATACTCAGCTCACTATTCTCAACACGCACGCAGTCGCAGTAGTGTGTGGGTCAGTATGTGAACCGACTTGTAAATGAACAGTAGTGGTACAAAAAAAAAGAAAAAAAAGTGGGGTTGGGTTAATAAAGAAAGAGATCAGGCGAGGAAGTGGGGGAGGCAAAGGCCAGCAACCAGAAAAGACCGAGGAGCCACAAATGGTAAAATAGTGTATAGGAAACAGTAGTAGATTAAGAAAAACAATTAGTAGTTAAAGTGATTAAAGTTAGGTACAAATAAATAAATGTGATGATTGAGAGATGCACACATTACATTATAATTGGCTTTTGGTGACACCAATTGTCAAAATCAAATTAAACAATTCAAACTCCAAAACCTCAAACTCCATACCCATCTATTCATTCTCTCTTCCTCCATCTCTATCTATCCTTGTATATAATCCCCCATCACCCTCTTCTTCAAACCATCATTTCTCTTCACCTCCTTTTTTTTTCAACCTTGCTTTCATCTACAACATGATGGTGGATAGGGAAGCTGATTTGGGTCTAAGCCTCAGCCTCAACTTCACCCACAACAACACACACAAGCAAAATCACCAACTTCCGAATAAAAACCAACTCCAGATTCAGAATGTTCACCTCTTTCCTACCTACTTCAACTCTGCAGCTTTGCAGCACAGAGCCTCCTGGAACCCCTTCTTATCTGGTTAGCTTCCACCCAACATTCTTAAATTTTTGTGAAATACAGTATTTCTTTTGCAGATCTACCCAGCAGATGAGAAATCAGAGCTGACGTCTCTGAAAACGAAGTTGAACTGATCTGTTGATGATGCAATTTCAGGCATAGATCAAACCTCGACGTTAACGAAAGGCGTCATCGACGTAAACAGACTTCCGTCGTGCGAGGACTACACCGAGGACGCCGGCGCTTCGTCTCCGAACAGCACGATCTCGAGCCTGAGCGGGAAGCGGAGCGAGAGAGACGACAACAACGCCGATCACTTGGATCGCGCGGCTTGCTCCGGCAGCGACGAGGAAGACGGCGACAACTCGAGGAAGAAGCTTCGGCTTTCTAAAGACCAGTCCGCCATCCTCGAAGAGACGTTCAAGGAGCACAGCACTCTCAACCCCGTAAGTCTTTGGGAAGATTTGGGTCGATGGTGAAGGGTATTTCGGAAATGGGTCTGAGTCTATTTTCCTTGTTATTTTTTTTTGGCAGAAACAAAAAATGGCACTGGCTAAGCAGCTGGGACTCCGGCCTAGACAAGTAGAAGTCTGGTTTCAGAACAGGAGAGCAAGGTGAGATATTCCACTTGTTCTGTTATTTAGGTTTCCAGTGTAATTTTTACATGGGCATCAGATCAGGATGATGTTTTTTGTTGTTGTTGTCTGTAACAGAACAAAGCTGAAACAAACAGAAGTAGATTGCGAGTTCTTGAAGCGATGCTGCGAGAATTTGACGGAAGAGAACAGGCGGCTGCAGAAGGAAGTGCAGGAGTTGCGAGCATTGAAGCTGTCTCCTCAGTTGTACATGCAGATGGCTCCGCCAACAACGCTCACCATGTGCCCTTCCTGCGAGCGCGTCGGGGCCCCCCAGGCCCCCAGGCCACCGCTGCTCACTTCTAATCCTTGGGCGGCCCTTTAAATGCGATCATGTTGCCTTTCTTTTTTTTTTTGACCGCGGAGATGATTGTATTTAATGTCTTTTGGGTGGTGAAAGGAGGTTAAAAAAAAAGGAAATGAGAGGTTTTTCTCCTTTTTAAGTTTAGTATATTGAGGTGTACTACTAATTTGTATGGTGTTTATGATGGTTGAATCAAATCATGATCCCATGGAATGGTGATTAGCTTCTTATTCATTGCTTTCAATATGATGCTACAGCAACAGTTGGAAACCTATATATTAGGCGTCTTTTTTGAATGACAAGCCAACATTGACTACTTATAATGATGAGAGTAGTTATTGGGTGAATGGGTGTTTGTCTCGTAAGACATTAGTCTAGTGATATTGAGTGTTGTCTAACAATTTCTGAGAAGTGAAAAATCACTATTGATTTTTTTTTTAAATATATATATAATGATGAGGTAGCAGCAGCCTATTGTGAGTTTCTTGTATTTAGTCAGGGGGTGAGGTCCATGTATTTTTGATGAATTTGGAGGGTGCTTGTCTCGCGCCTGGAAAAGGCTGTAAACAAAACATAACATTTTTTAACTCAATGAAAAACGCAAGTGTGTTGAGGCTACCAGTTTTTGAAAAAAAAGTGATTTTGCATCATTTTTCCGTTCGTTCCATTCTCAACTTTCTATACGGTACCAGTGTAAAAATCTTCCACATCATCTTTTGAAGAAAATCTCAAATTCTTGAAGAATCTTGATCGCGAATTCAAGTTTGACAACATTCCGACATCGATGAATATGAGAACAGGCGCAACGGCTATTCTAGGAAGTGACCGTATTTTGTGAATGTTGCAGAGATTACTAGTCAAAATATCATCTGCGAAATACTTACTGGACCTCAGAATCACACGAAGTGGAAATACTCTATGAAAATTGCGCTACCCGAGAGGTCAGAATTGGGATTCCTTCAAGGCGAGTAAACCTATTAAGGTTAATCATCCTCTTAAATGGAAAAATTGCAATGATATAGTCATGTCTTGATGTATTAATTCTGTGTCCAACTAAATCGTTGGTTCTCTTCATGCCTCTGATTCAGCCATGACATGGACAAATCTGAGCATTCAGTTTGCTGGTTCAAACGACAATAGGATCTTTACTCTAAAAAAAGTTCTTGCTAACTTTTCGAAAGGAAAAATATCGGTAGCATTGTTCTTTCAGAACCCGATGGATCTTTGACAAAGATATGAAGCCATGGAACAACTTCCTATATGTACTCTAATGAGACCAAATTATTCCGTCTCATTTATACTTAACTCACCTGATTCTTGACAGACCTTTAGTGTTATTTAATGGTTTTAATTAGTTTTTGTATTTTAGACTTATTTTAGGCCTTAATGCGAAAACCTTTCAGACCAGCTTCTGCTAAGTCTATGAACCAAAATTTTAAGGACAACCCGTTTGATTCTATGACAATCCCAAAGATTTGATTCATCAAAGGAACCGTACATTATGAGAAGCAGCCGCAGCAGAGATGACGGCCCAACCAAACCAGCAACGGAGGAGAACACTGAGGGAGCTGACTGCCCCAACTTTCTATGACAAGCCGCTATGCATAAAAGCCGTTGATGACGAAGATATCAAAATTAGGAGAGGTGTAATATACTAACTCCATAAATTCCAAGGGACGTCGGGAGAATATGTCCAACGTCATCTATGAGAATTCAATGTGGTTTGCACCACAATCAAGCCGACTAGGGATGATATCAATCATTACAGGTTGTTAGCCTTTTCCTTCTCATTAATAGATTATGATAAGGAATAGCTATTGTATTTACCCGCATAAACTATAACCACTTGGAACCAGATGCAAAAAAGCATTTCTTGCAAAGTACTTTCCTCCAAGTAAAACATCTAAGATCTGGAAAGAAATATTTGGTGTAAAACAGTCGCCGGATGACAGAGCCTATATATGACTACTACGAACACTTCGGGAGATTGACCACCAAGTGCCAAAAGCATGAATTCTCAGATCAAAACTTAATTAAGTTCTATGTAGAGGGGATGCATCCCCAAGAAAGAAAGATGTTGAAAGTTGCAGCTGGTGGAAGCATTCAAAATAAGTATCCCGAGGAGATTTGGATAATTATAAAGGAGATGGCCGAAAGCACCCGCTTATTCACAAGACCCCGCATAATACTCAAGGTTGCAACCTCGGATACTGACGCAATACCTGCCCAAATGTCACCACTTTAATCTCCATCCTCGGAAATATCAGATATGAAGACCTTGATGCAGGAGCTACTTCAATATATGAAGAACATGATACCCGCACAATATGAGGTATACATGTCCATTGAGCATACTATTGATGCATGCCTTTCTTGGCAAGAACCTTTAGGTCAAGGGGAAGACCTGATGACTATCAATGGATATCGCCAAGGGCAGCAACAAGGAACCACACTGCCCACATATTACCATCCATTAAGCATACCACTGTTGCGTAGGATCCCGCGTGCATACCGGTACAATATTGGGTAGGAACAAGGAACCCCACTGCCTACACTGCGCTACCAGAAGAATAATTGAAGAAGAAGGAAGCTCGCACGCGAAAGACGTGCACACATTCAAATTTCTTGTGTGTGACAAATGCTCATTCACAGACCACAGAATAGATTCGGCAAAAAAATATAAGTTATACCTACTTTACAAATCAGTACTCATTCAGTTAATGTTATGTCTACTCTCTTGTCTCAGGTTCAAATTAAAACCAAAGTGAAAAAGAAGAAGAGGATGAAATCTCAAAGCTAGAGATATCCTCTATCTCAGCTTATGATATGTCTTTGAAACGAGATGATCTCGATGACAGGTCCCTAGAACATCAATCAATCATTCTTAGAAGACCCTTCAAGACAATAGCTAGAACTACGATTGACGTGGGAGGAAGAATGTCGATGCAATTTGGTAACAACATTATACATATGAGCATATTCGACTCCTCAATTCAAGTGGAATTCATCATGGAGGAGGAATATGAAGAACCGGGAAAGAAGAACCAAAGGAGAAAGAAGAAGAACCATCGGATCTTGCATTAATACTTAAAGATATGATACATAATGCCATGAATCTGAAAAATCTGACCTATCCTCTTATATTTTGTATGCTATGAAATTACAAAGGAAGCAATAAACGAATGTGGAATTAAGAAAAAATTAAGCAATGACAAGAAGTCATCGATCCAACCATTGCCGCAATAACATAAACCTGCTGCCAAGAAACCACCATATCCTAGGAGGAAAAATCCTAAGGAGGTCAGGAAGAAGCCCGAGGAGAAATTCTATGATAAGAAAGGGACAAGGTTGCGCATTCCATATGAAAGTTTCAAGCACAAGATCAAGAGCAGCAACAATAAGGTTGCATCTAAGTTTGCGGATGTACTAAAATGTAGACCTCCATGATCATCAAAAGAGGTAATTTCGGGCTTAAGGCGTTAAACAAGGATGCTTTATGAAGGTAACTCGATTAATTTTTCAATTTTTATTTTCACTTCTTTTAATTCCGTAAGTTTTATTTATTTTTTAAACACTAACTCAAGCTAACAAGGTCAAGTGTGGGGCTCATAGAAAATATTTTAAAGGTAACATGCCAAGCGCGCGCTGTCAGAAAAGTCAACGCACGGTCATCAAGAAGTTGCTGCACGCACGCTCAGTAGAACCTCAGTCGCGTGAAAGGAGAACATTACCCTAAAAATTTAAATCTCTCAAGATCCATCGCGCCGTAGGAGACCGCCATGCACTCAGAGGCAATCTTATCTGCTCGGCCAGTGAAATCAGAATCGAATTTAGAAGTGAGAATAGGAAGCATATCTTTCCTGAGAGTTTGTCGGCTCTTTTGAAAGATATCCACTTAGAATTAGGCTATGACTTTATACAGAAAATTATAGATAGTTATCTGAGAAAATCGGACATCTGGCGTGATAGGTACGCCCCTCGAAAGTTGGAAGGATTCTGCAGGATTTGGAAACCTCATTTACCGTGCACACGTGTCATTAAAGTGTAGCGCGCGGCTAGTGTCCACATCATCTTCTCTCTTCCTTTCTCTGTGTGACACGTGTCAATCATTTGCCACGTAACCGTAATGTGCGGCAGCTGTCCATTGCGCGCGGCTCTCGCACTCAGTTGACTACTGTCTTTTGTTCAATTTTCTTCATTTGTCCGGACTCTTCTCTAAAACTTCCATTTAAGCATATTATCGTACTATGACCTGAAATCAGTTTGAAATATAAAAATTAGCTAAAATCATTAAATCACACCCAAGAACATTTAGAAATTAGGTTAGTTAAACATAAATGAGAACGAATAATTTGATCTCATCATCCGCACCCGCTCATCTGGACAAGGTCACCGCCACCTGCCCCTCTGTGCCATTCCATTTCACATCCTGACGCACCTTATTTCCTCTTACCCACCATGTCGCTCCAACTCAAATAGAACCACCCTCTTTACTGCCCGAACCCTTTCCTTATACCCAAAATTCTCACCCTGACCCATTCTTCAATTTGTTTAAGTTTTGGTTTCCTTCTTTGTTTAATTTAGTATTTACTTATGGAAGGTTCTGTAAATGCTACAGATATTGGTCCCCAAATTGTTTATTGAAATTGATGAAGTTTTTTGTATGCTCTATGAATTTGTTTTTGTTTATTAAGAGATTTTAATTTTTGAAAATAAAAATTTTACTACACAACATACTGAATATTGACTCTTCAGAGCTAGAATTGCTAGTTAAAAAATTTAGTATTTTGGTGTTGTGAATGTTCATTTTGAGCTTATATTTTCAAGGTATTTATAGTTTTTGAAAAATTTGACTTTTTGATAATAAATATTTTATTGAATTGTATTTTTTATTCAACATAGTTTTGAGCTTACAACTATGACTTTTGGAAAAGATCTAGGGGCTATGAATCACAGAGTTGTTATTTAGCAGCTCAAAAAGGGAAGGATGAGCTATTGAAGCAAAAAGCTCCGACATCCAAATGAACAACTGGAGGAGTTGTACAATTGCAGAGTGAGGGAGATCCAGTTGGGGCTCGATCAACGCCAAACCGGTAGGGTTACCAACACTAGCCTCATAAGAGTTTCTAGATAATAAAAAAAGGAGCAGACTGAGTAGAAGCGCTACCATATCGTAATGCTGGAAGTCATACTCCTCACAGCTAGCGAACTCTTCTAACATACCCCATATTAGGGGAGAGTATTTGATTTTAACTGAATCAAGTTAGAAATTTGTTTAAACAATTGAATTATCCAAATTAATTTTTATCTAACTAATATCTGAACCGAACTACTCAACTAACCAAAAATTTCGATTAATTGGTATTCAATAATTTCATCGGCTAACCAAACTAAACCGAATATAATGTACATTTACTAAGAAATCAGGTATATAAACACCTATCCCAATTCAAATATAATGAATAGTATGTGAAATCTTGTATGAGCTTGTCAGAGAAGCGCCTGAATGTCTAAGCGCAAAATAGCAGGAGGAGATTTTGTGCAGAGCCCAAAACATTGTGTATTTCATTAATTGGCTAAATAAAACGTTGTGTGGCGTTTATATACAAAGTTCCCGCCTTATAATTAATAGGCGTAACTTCTGAAACTTATAATTAAGCCTCTAATTAATTACACGATCACCCTTCAAGATTCAATTGAGACAATCGAGCCCTTCGTCCTCCTTCAGCCCCCCCGTGAGCTGAGCATGGAGAAAATTTGAAATGTTTAGCTTGGAACAAAGTTTCACCAATTGTTCACCCGTCAGAGGTTTGGTGAAGAGATCAGCTGGTTGATCGGACGAAGCTATATGATGCAAAGCAATGAAGGAAGAGCTACCATGTTGTCGGACGATGTGGCAGTCAAGCTCAACGTGTTTGGTTCGCTCATAAAAAATTGGATTCCGGGCAATGTGTAAGGCTGCTTGATCATAATAAAGATCGATGGGTCCTGAAGAATGAAGCTGGATCACCCAAGAGACCCGAGAGCTGAACAAGATCATAGGACACAGCTGCCATTGAATGATACTCTGATTCAGCCGAGGCAAGACACCGTGTGATGTTTTTTCATGCGCCATGAAATCAGAGCTCCCCCAAATGTGACACAGAAACCAATGATTGAATGTTGGGTAACAGGGCAAGCTGCCCAATTGACATTGTAGTAAGTTGACAAAACTATTGAGGATAAGGATGGGAAGAAAAGACCTTGTCCTAGAGCAAGTTTGAGATAGCGCAGTAAATGAGTGGTAGCTATAGTAAGGACTATCATTATACAGAACAAAGCTTGGAAGCTTATTGATGATGTAAGTAGCAGTGAGTACACAATCACCCCAGAAAAACTTGGGAACATTGGACTGGATTCTGAGAGCACAATCCATTTCTATCAGATGCATGTGTTTTCTTTCAACTAACCCATTCTGCTGAGGAGTATAAGGGCAGCTACTTTGATGGAAACATACCTGTGAAGTCAGAAATACCTTAACCTGGTTGTTAAAAAATTCGGTCCCGTTGTCATTGCGGAGGGTCTGAATCTTAATATGGAGCCATGAGGAAAAATGTCTTGATAAGGTTAGGAACTTTAGTTTTTGATCTTGTAAGATATGTCAAGGTATTGCGGGAAAAATCATCAACAAAGGTTAGAACATACTTGACACCATTTAAAGTAGAAATTGGGTATGGCCCCCAAACATCAGTATGAACCAAAGAGAACAAAGAGTTTGTGACACTCTTGCTAATTGAAAAAGGTAACTTGTATTGTTTAGCTAGAGGACAGACAGTACATTGAATCTGATCAAGCTTGCCAGGATTACCAAAAATTATTTAAGGCAATAAAACAGAAATTTTGGACTAAGAACCATGTCCCAGCCTTTGATACCAAATGCTAACTGGAGTTTTCACTTTATTCACCAGAACTACATGATTTCTTAAGTCACCAACAATTTTGGTATGAGAGAGTTGATACAGCCCATTTCGAACTTTACTAGTCCCTAGAATTATCTTATGCAATGGGTCCTTAATAAAGCAG